>JASEVX010000014.1:39826202-40248638 GCA_031761405.1 Serripes groenlandicus
CCTGGATGTTTGAAAATTTGTCTTCAAAATATTTGAGATATGTGGGAAAAGAAAGGACGATGCATACTTTCCGGCGACATTGATACCTTGCATCAACTTTTGTATCTTATATATTTTATCTTGATTTACATATATGGTGTGGGACCAATATCATCTTTCCTGTCCTGTGTGATATTATCTTAGATGTTGAAAGCGAAGTAAAGCCCCAAAAACAAACAATTGTATTAACCCTTCTTTTTAAACTGAAGAGTTTTTAATTTTCCATAACATTTACTTTATGTCATAGGTAAAATATTCGTTGGTATATTTAAACTTCCCACTTCCCCATTCCATACTCTTTCACAACAAATTACATATCACCTATGTTTCACTTTGTGTTTGTGTGAATATCACACTTTACTCTACACAGACAGAAATCGATATTAACATAATTTGCTGAAAGATATTATTGAAAAGACAGTTTATTTATGTCATTTTTAACTAAAGTAGTTTTAAAAAAACAAATGTCGATAGTTAGTGTTTGATGGTTAATTTCTACATATTACACATTTTAATTGAAACACACATTTAAAAGAAAAGTTTGAAGATTTACCATTTTTGGATCAAGAAAATCTGTTCCATGACTCTTTGTGATAGAAGGCTTTTAGTAGTTTTTACAAACAAAACATAGAAGTTCACGATTTTGGTCTGTCTTAAGGGTAATTTATATTTTTAATTTTGTATTTAAGATACTAGATGAGAGGGATTAGCAACTACCCTCAGAGCGTTAGATAAGGAGCGATTTCCATGTTCTAAAATCCTTTGTTGTGAGACGATTCTTTTGAGTGAGTACCAACAACATAGGTTTTAATGAGTGCTAATAGAGATATTATATAAGAAAGACCTATTTACTCCTCCTTATCTAGTCACCTGACCCTTGTACACCTGTTATCTAGTTCAAATATCACGCGGAGAGATATCATCTAAACAAAATAATAAATAAAAACCACATGTATAAAAGATACATATTCTTATAGTTTATGAATGTTCTTTCATGAAGACAAAAACAGCGCAGCAACAGTTCTGAAAACCCGTCCTAGCAATCAGAACTGCTGCTATGCTGTTTTTTAAAAACAAATTCGAGTTAAACAATACATCTGAATAACTTCAAATTCTAATTCTAGCTAGTCCACTGTATATAAGTTCCATTTCTTGTCTTATTATTTTGCTTATTTTTATCATACGTAATTAAAAAAAAAATCGAACCTACCTCGACCGCCCACTCATAGAAGATGAATGATAATACTGATAATTACAATTATAATAATAACAATAATAATGATGATAATGATCATAATAATGATGATGATGTTGATAATGATGATAATGCTGCTGCTGCTAATGCTGCTGATGATGATGGTGTTGGTAATACTACTACTAATAATATATAAATAATTATGATGATAATACTAATAATAATAATGATAATGTTAATAATGATGATGATGATGATGATGATGATGATGATGATGATGATGATGATGATGATGATGATGATGATGATGATGATGATGATGATGATGATAATGATGTTGATGATGATAATAATAATAATAGTAATAAAAGATCAATAATTATGATGATACTACTACTACTACTACTACTACTACTACTACTGATAATACTTATACTGTTGATAATAATAATGATGATGATGATGATGATGATGATGATGATAATAATAATTATTGTAAAAGAAATGATAGTAATGAAATAATTATAATGATAATAATTATAATGATAGTAATAACAGCGACGTAGATAAGATCTACGTCCCTGGTAATCATGATGATAATAATAATGATAATAACATTGTACCTGTACTCTTAGTCGGATCTTTGTTCCTGCCAGCGGTTTCTCGCTTCATATGCATGATACATTTATCTTGAAGTTCAGTTATAACCTCATCCAACACTCTCCTTTGTTCCTTATATACTGTTAACACATTATCGTAAACCTCTGTTTCAATTGATTCAAGGCTCTCCTGATCATTCTCTCCATTTCTATGGGCATTTTTGAATTCAGTTAAACAGAGGCTTATTTGGTTTGTTGACTCCGTTGCAGTTACTTTCAATTTGTTAACTGCTTCGCGTTTTCCCGAATGTCCAGTAGCCATGATGGATGTGCGATTAAGGGCAATAGAAATCAATCTAAAAGAAAAAGTGAAAAAATGTTTAATTTATTACGGTTTGCAGCGTTTATCTTTTTTTGTTTAGAATTATGCTAGAACTGGATAATTAGGTTATTTCTCTCAAACAAAATGTAAAATAAGACAGATTATATATTGATAATTATGAAAAGCAAGTACAAAAACGTTAAGAGGAATGACAATAAGGCGTTATAATGGATTTTGAAAACAATATTGGAGAGAAAGTATAAGTTTACCTAAACTCGTCGCAGATTCAATCTCCGACTATAGACTGATACCGCGACAAGGTGGTAATGACCCCCACCACAACAAATACTGATAATCTAAAACTAGAATGTATCACTTCAAAGAAAGGCGAAGTTTAATTATTATAGATACGTAAATATTTTCCCTTAACAAAACCAAGGGAATTCCCTATGCATTTTACTTACATGGTTAGGTGATACATTTTACATCTTCCTCCCCCCCCTCTCTCCCTCTCTCTCTCTCTCTCCTCTCTCTCCTCTCTCTCTCTCTCTCTCTCTCTCTCTCTCTCTCTCTCTCTGTCAGACTCTCTCTCTCTCCCCACCATATTTCTCTCTATTTCCTCTCTCTCTCTCTCTCTCTCTCTCTCTCTCTCTCTCTCTCTCTCTCTCTCTGTCTCTCTCTCTCTCTCTCTCTGTCTCTCTCTCTCTCTCTCTCTCTCTCTCTCTCTCTCTCTCTCTCTCTCTCTCTCACCCTCTCTCTCTCTCTCATCTCTCTCTCTCTCATTACACTACAGTCCAACCTCTGTTTAAGGACCACCCGTGGTCAGAGAACAATTAGGTCTTTGTTTACAGGTGGTGTTTAATAACAGGGACCTTAATGCAGAAAACGAGTATTTGCATATTGAAAATGGTGTTGCTTTAGATAGTGAATTGATAAACAAAAGGTGGTCTTACGCGCAGTTTCGTCTATATACTACATAAATGTACCGTAGTTCCATCAGTGTAGGTGGATTTCTATCCAAGGCATTTCAAACATCAAATTTTCATTGCGCTAAAGTGGATTGATTGATTGGAGCTTAACGCCTTTATATCACGGTGGCCAGTTTACCTAATCATGTGTTTCCTAGCATTTTCACACCAGTATTCACACAACATACTTACAAAGCAAGTGGCTGCTTTTCCACACAGACTGTTAGCCCATAGGTGAAAGACGAATGACGTTTGTCACAGTGTCTTATGCCAAACGTCGGAAAGAATATTGGCCGAGCTGGTATTCGAACTCACAACCCCTGGATTGACAGCCCGCGTCGCTACCCGATTGAGCTACCGGGGCTCGGCTTAAGCTAAATAATCAAATCCTTACCATTGACACGCTTCGGTTAAAATTATATACTATTCTACCTTTGGGAGAAACTTGTTGTCCAAGAAGTTATTGCTGGTACCAGATACTACGTCCAGTCACCAGTGATAACAAAAGGATCTACGAATGGAATAAACTCCTATAATCTCCTATAATAAACTGTTCTTTCGGTCGAGTGAGATAACAGACGACACAAATTAATACACATCTATAACACTATTTCGTAGAGTGGCTACATATCGACACACTATCGCTTTCAACGGCAGTGAAGTTTGAGTCAGTCACTGCCGCCACACTATTTTGTCTCCTCCTACTTCACTATTTTTTCGTCACAATGAAAACGATAATTATTTACAAGCTGTTTAAGTCGGGATAACAATTAAGATGCCGAAGAAAGTTGACTGGTGTATATTGAGGTTATCATGCACAGGGACGTATAGACTTATCTACTTTATCGGGGTATTATGTGTATTTAATAAATTTTTGCTATTTACTATTTATGTATCAAATGTATTTTGAGTGGTTGTTTATTTATAGATATGATACATTTAAGACAAATTTACTTCCTTCTTGTATATACGGTTTGGTTTCTGTTACAAAATTGATGAGGGGCATTTATCACATTTTTAAATCCTTATTTGACACTAATATCCTATGTTGTGCCTACACAGTGAGATGATTATTTTGAGTACCCACACTGTAGGAATTGGTTGATTTATATGAGAAATACTTTGGAGAAAATATCTGTTTTCAGTACCAACACTATCAAGTTTGTTTGAGTTACACGATTAATATTGTGTGAAAAAAATCAACTTTGAGTACCGACAATTAAGGTTTTGGTTGAGTTATACGAGAAATATTGTGTGGAAAAGATCAGTTTACAGTACCCACAATATAGAGTTTGGTTGAGTTTTACGAGAAATATTGTGTGGAATAGATCGGTTTTGAGTACCCCAATTAAAATGTTTGGTTCAGTTGCACTAGAAATATTGCTGGGAAAATATCAGTTTTGAATACAACAAAATAGAGTTTGGTCGGTATCACCAAAATAGGATAAAAACAGATCAGTTTACAGAACTCACAATATAGAGTTTGATTGAGTTATATGATAAATATTGTTGATTAGAGATCAGTTTACAGTACCCACAATATAGAGTTTGATTGAGTTATATGAGGAATATTGTGGGAAAGAGATCAGTTTACAGTACACACAATATAGAGTTTGATTGAGTTATATGATAACTGTTGGGGGAAAAGATCAGTTTACAGTACCCACAATATAGAGATTGGTTGAGATATACGAGAAATATTGTAGAAAAAGATCAGTTTACAGTACCCACAATATAGATTTTGGTTGAGTTATATGATAACTGTTGGGGGAAAAGATCAGTTTACAGTACCCACAATATAGAGTTTGGTTGAGTTATATGATAACTGTTGGGGGAAAAGATCAGTTTACAGTACCCACAATATAGAGTTTGATTGAGTTATATGATAACTGTTGTGGGAAAAGATCAGATTACAGTACCCACAATATAGAGATTGGTTGAGTTATATGATAACTGTTGTGGGAAAAGATCAGATTACAGTACCCACAATAAAGAGTTTGATTGAGTTATATGATAACTGTTGTGGGAAAAGATCAGATTACAGTACCCACAATAAAGAGTTTGATTGAGTTATGTGATAACTGTTGTGGGAAAAGATCAGATTACAGTACCCACAATATAGAGTTTGATTGAGTTATATGATAACTGTTGTGGAAAAGATCAGATTACAGTACCAACAATATAGAGATTGGTTGAGTTATATGATAACTGTTGTGGGAAAAGATCAGATTACAGTACCCACAATATAGAGATTGGTTGAGTAATACGAGAAATATTGTCAGTTAGAGATCAGTTTACAGTACCCACATTATAGAGTTCAGTTTTTTTATACGAGTAATATTCTGGGATAGGGATCAGTTACAGTACCAACAATATAGGGCTTTTTGAGTTATACATAAAATATTGTGGGGATAAGATCAGTTTTGAGGACCGTACTATATAGCGTTTGGTTGAGTTATACGATAATTATTGAGAGGAAAATTTCGCTTTTGAGTACCCGCAATATAGAGTTACACGAGAAATATTATAGAGAAAAGAGCAGTTTACAGAACCCACAATATAGAGTTTAGTTTTACTTACATGAGAAATGTTGTGGGAAAAATATCATTAAAAATGAGTGCAAAAAATATAGGATTGGTAGAGTTATACTAGAAATATTGAGGAAAAAGGATCAGATCACAGTTCCCACATTACAGGGTTTTGTTGAGTTTCAAGATAAATATTGTAGGGAAAAGATCACTTTTGAGTACCCACAATTCAGGGTTTGGTTCCAATTGTGTCATTCCCATTGTATTATTTGTAAATAATAATGTATATGGGCCAAATGCCTTAACACTTGAACAAAGAAGTTTAAGTGAAAATAAAGCTATAGGTAGAATTGAACCTGAGAGCAATGAATGAGCTTTGACCTTTCAGAACCAAATGCAAGTGTTGATGATGGCATCTAAAGTCTTCTTTCAGAATAACCATAAACAATATGTTGCAACACTGTTTAAACCATTGCTTGGGAAAGGCCTGAAGTTGGCTTTTGTTAAAAGAATAGATCCAGATATAGGTCAGGATATACTCAGTTCACATTGTATTCACACTTGCTTGCTAGACGATTATGTCAAGGTCTGTATAATCTGATAGGACCTTAACATGTGACCAAGATAGTCAGACCCTTAATTGTTGATAAATGAGCCGTCCCGTGAGAACACCAACATTGTGGACCCTGCGTTAAGTATCGACACGGATCAACCTAAGCATGTCGTTCAGGCTTACCCGGGTAGACACTGTTCGGCTCCTGTGGATTTTCAGCTTCATTAAGCATTACT
This sequence comes from Serripes groenlandicus, assembly GCA_031761405.1. Taxonomy (NCBI): domain Eukaryota; kingdom Metazoa; phylum Mollusca; class Bivalvia; order Cardiida; family Cardiidae; genus Serripes; species Serripes groenlandicus. Next base: position 39,832,643 of record JASEVX010000014.1, read on the forward strand.
CTACACCTCTATCCCCCTGAGACGGAATGTGTCGGCCCAGATCAGTCTGTGCGGACTGACAGGCTGACCTGGGTCTATACATTACGAAGAGGCCATAATGTTGGTTTTCTCGTGAGACGGCTCAACTATAAATTAGTACCTTTCTCGCATGCACTTTCTCGCCGAACCCCAGTACCTCAGTCGGTAACGAAGCGGTCTGTCAAACATTCTTTCAGACATTTGACAAAAGTCACTGTGACATGCGTCATTCGTCTTTCATCAATGGGCTGTTTAACAGGCTATGTGGAAAAGCAGCCAGTTGCTTGGAAAGTATGTTACATATGTATGTGATGTACTGTGTACTGGTGTGGGAAAACCAGGAAACACACGAGTAGGTGAACTGGGCGCCGTGATATAACTGAAAAAACGTCGAAAACGACGTTAAACCAATCAATCAATCAATCAATCAATCAACCAAGCAATCAATAATGCACTGGCTCATTTAATCTTTTGAAATAAAACGATTGAATTATATATTTTCCGACCTCCTTGATAATGTAGTGGTAAAGTGTCCCAATCAGGTTGCTGGAGAACGCGGGTTCGATTCCCCTTCCAGGTCATACGAAATACTTTAAATATTGTGGCAATGGCTCTCCTTGCCGCTCATGTTTTGCGGGGTTAGCATTACGACTGACTGACTGGCTGGTATCAGGATAAATATACCAGTAGTATAACTGGAAATGTGATGAAAGCGCTGTAAAAAAAACTAGAATCAATCAATTATATACATATATTTGGAAAGATCATGTCTCAAAGGTCACATTTCATTCATTCATTTTATTGCTGGAAACGATTTTTGGCAACTAATTTGAATTGGTTCTGACTACACTCAATAAATAGTGATCTTGAATTGACCTAAAGCACTTGATAACTTGTGAGCAAGTGCTCGGTTTTTATGTCCAATGGAAAAGCACGACACATAAAACGCCCGTGCTATACAATCGGATCACTCGACAAGTATTGCTTCTCTATATCGTTTAAGCTTCATGGGTCATCTAACCTGTTTACACAGATCTAAGATTTGTTTTCGACAATTCGTCAATCTGAGACGACCTTCAATCAAAATATCTATATACGACCTAGTGAAGTTAAGGTCTGGTGTTAATGAGATTGCGATTGTGCATAGCCTGCGTGTCACCATGTCGTCTTACAGGGTTTAGTACGGATGTACATCTTGATATTCCTTTCTATTGCGAAACTTGACAATTCCATTTTAAAATTGGAGCATTGAACTATTTATAGGTCCGTTGTTAACTATATTTAAACTTCCTTGTTCCCAATTTTACGCCTTTTTTTTCAACATTATTTCCAGTGGAATCTTTACGACATAATACTTATTTACGATCCCTGGGCAAACAAACCGGTACTTTTGCCTGGCCTAAGGACATTCCACCATGATCGCCGTGAGCGGGGATCGAACTTTGGACGCCCGGTTCCAAATCCCTCACAATTACCACTCTGAAACGACGGGTTCCACGTGGTCATAACAACGGTCCACTATGGCCCTTCTTAATAAAGCCTATATGACAATTAAACACACGTTCATGTGTATATAGATCAGCAGAGACGAGTCGCGACAGGACAGAGTCTGTAACGACGAGGGAGGCTTTTCGTACAGGGGTACAGAGCTCTGTTGATTTTTTTTTATTTCGATGATTGAACCAAAACCTCATTGTATCTAACATAATTCGTCTTTCACAAATGAGCTAAAATAGTAGATCACTCGAAATATGAAGTGCGAACTGTCTGTTTGTTCGTTTCTTTAAAAGGTGTTTTTCGTAGGACTGAGCAGTATTTCGGTTATATTACGGTGTGTCCTGGGTACATTTTCTGTAGTACTGGTAATATGAAGTAAGGCAAAGTCTCTAAGTGAGGGTTTCAGAAAGTAGGATCCTCTCTTAATAGATATAATTACAAGCCATAAAGATAGATCAGATGTTGTGCAATAACATATGTACTATTCGCCACAATAGCTTAATTGATAAAAAAAAATGGTTTTTAATCCATTGATTTGGAGTTCAAGTTCAAGCTCAGTTAACTTCCGATAATTGACAATGTTCGAAAGATTACATTTTCCAGTGAATTTGAAATATTCCCCTAGCCATGACAAATGCATCAACATTTTGAAAATTAACATTTCTTCCAATTTAACTTGAAATCAGTGAAGCCGTTGCAGAGTAGAAAATATTCATAGCTTGGTCATTTTACTCCTGTTCTGATGCAATATAGAAGCATTGTTTTTAAAATAATCAATACTCCTTGAACAATTTATGTAGAGGGTAACCAATGGATAATTTCTGCTAAATCATCTTGGAATAAGACAAGCGGCTTACAAGATGAATTTTTATTTTACCCCCTGGTAGGTTTGATTTGCAATGTAATGAGGAAGTCCTTTAAAAAAAAAATCCCAACAACTTTTTACGTTTTCTCTTCATATTTTGAAAGGTGTTATTTATTTTGGGTTTTCCAATATGTCTTCATTATTAAAAAATTAAACTGCGCAGTAGTCTTTTTAATAATACGAGCCGTTCCACGAGAAAACAAACATTATGGTCTCAGCGTAATGTATCGATAAACCTGCGCCGTCCGTGCAGGCTAATCTTGGCCGACACCTTCCGTCCCAAGGGGATAGAGTAATGATTCCTGAAACAGAAAATCCACAGGTGGCGAAAGGTGTCTGTCCGGGTTAAACTGCGCTGCATGCTTAGTCTGATCCGGATCGATACTTCACACTGTGTAATTGAGCTGTGAGGAACAATAATGGATCTTCACACAGCATCGTACAGTGAAGTTCAATGTGAGCCTGTTTGATGTTGTTAAACGATCGTTTTCATCAGTGTTTCAGTTATATCAAGGCAATTGCTGAGAAAGCTACCAATACGTCTGGTCCATTTAGCCTAACACCAGTGAAATGGTTACCCATCAATCCTGAGCGAAAAGTTGGGTACGCCATAACTATCATTTTAATCCGCCCTACGACTTCACGCACCCAAAGGAAGCAGACGCTCTACCACTCTACTACTACATCCCCGAGGCTAATGGTGAGCCTGTTGCAATCGTAAAATCTTTACCCGCATCTTGACCTTAATACATGCAAATTGTCTGACAAACCACGGAGAGTTGAATTATACTAGTAGTACGTCAATGACCGTATCCATGGTTACATCGTCCACATTTGGAGCGAGAGACCGGGAAACGATCCTCGACCATTACAAAGTATGTACCATTGGTAATAATGGCGTCCCTCATCGGCGTCCAAGGTTATGGGGACAGTCTTACGACTGATGCGCTTGTACCGGCATGAGCTTACCAGCAGTACTAGTAATTTACACCGGAAACAGCCATGGTATGACCCGGCAGAACTCTAGATAAGGTGCGTAAGAAATGTTCTAAAATCCTTATTTGACCATCTATCCCTATGTTGTGGGTGCTCAAGAGAATCGTCTCACTGAGACGATTCTGTTGAGTGCCAACAACATAGGGTTTGCTTTAATGATAAGAGAAATAGTGGGAAAAAGAGCTGAATACCCCTCTTATCTGGACCTCTGTGACACTATGACCTACATACTGTTGAAAGCCGCAAACACACGTACGTCAATGTTATTTTAAATGATGATGAAAGAGAGAGGCAATAAGTCCCCAAATCCCGTGAATAAGTAAAAAGGAAATTATCAGAGGCGATTTTGGGAATACATGGAAATGAGAAGGGGAAAACACATATCTCAGGATTTGTTTGTTTAACCTGTTCCCCCATATAGACGCTTTCCGACGCAGCAAGAATCTCTCTTTCAAGTATAATAAAAATATAAATACTGATCGTTTATTCTTCGTTTCTACACGGTAGACATACCCAGTAAGCCCAATTTTGTACATTTTCATTGACTTTCAATTTAATATTTTTCAACATTTACTTCCAAAATTATTTTGAACTATTTATTAGTCGCCGGGCAGAAGACTGCGACTCATATTTTAATAGCTTTTCGGAAATGGCATGGGAGGAGAGTTATTATTAGAAAAAAACAAATTTAAATGTCTTGAACATATTAAAACTGTGATTGTTTAAAAACACTTAGTTATGACACATCTAAAATGAAATAAATAATCCGATGTTTTTAGTATTTGCAGTTTCTTTATTTTGACTCGCATTTATGTATTGTTGTCTTATTTACGAATGCAACAGTGTCCCTGATAAATTACTGCAGACTGTTATGTGCCAATATCGGGATAAAAATCACGTCGAATTCTCCTTTTAATAGCAATTTTGACTTACTGAATGCTATTTTCATGTTCAAAGAGATGGCATGATTTGTGTAGAATTCATTTAATAATGTTAATCCATGAATATCTAAAATAGGAACTGTTTCTAAGCTAAATATGTTGATCAAGTGATTACCGAATACCGACTGTGTAGATAAATAACCTTTGCAGAGAGCCGTTCGTTACACTCACTTACAAATAGGTAATTACAGGTGATTTAAAATGACTATTTGTTTCGAAACAAATGACGAAAAGAACAAACTGAGATAAAAACTGGTTTTAATATCAAAAATACTTTGAATGAACACGCTCTGCCTATAAAGATAGTGTTAAAAACGACAATTATGCGAAGAAGAAATGAATCATGTCTTTCGTACACAATTATTTCGTCCTTGACAGGAGCTCATCATTATATCATTTTAAAACACACTCTCTGCCTATAAACAGAGTGTCAAGAACGACAACTATGCGAAGAAGAAACGAATCGGGCCTTTCGTACAAAATTATTTCGTCCTTCACAATTTTAAATGTGTCATTAAATTCCCTACACGCATTTTGCTTGCGATCTGCATAGTGCTATGCATCATTGACACAAGGGCGCTCATCATTATATAATTTTAAAACATGAGTAGACTATTGATTGGCAAAATTACTAATTTCCTGTTCATGACCAATAAGTAGTTGGCTGTGTGTATGGCCAACCTACCTTAGAATGGAGAATGATCATAAACAATGAAAGGCTTCAATTATATTTCAATGAAGGACATTCACTTCGTTGGCAATAAAATGCAAGTTATGATACATTTTCACTTGACCCCACCCCTGATGTTCTAATATGCCCTTTAGTTGATAACTGTTTTTTCAACTAATATGATGTAAGTGTTATGCATAACTGCAGTATGGATTTCCGGCGGCATTGATGCGTTGCATCAACTTACTCTTGTTTCTTACTTTGTTATACATATAAGCAATATGTGCAGAACTTTCAACATTTCAAAATTGTGATCTCCATCTGGAGTTCAGCACCTTGAATGTCATTAACATTCTCATGTTATTGAATATATCCTGGGTTACGTGATATGAGGTGAGGTTACGTTATGACGTATTGGTGTGGGGAAATTATCCGATGCAATCCGCATGGACTATGTTCAGTCGGAAGGGATTTTGAACCCGGACACGTCACAGAACGTTTGACTCATGTCACAAGAATGGCATGTTTGTATTCCCGATGAAAAATGAAATATTTTGGGCTTAATTTTTAAAACTTTATTCGGATATACTTTTCGTATGTCATGTTTTATGCATCGTCGGGCATCCTACGTTGTTGATTGTGATACCTTCTCTGTGGTAGTATGTAATTTAATTAGCAATCGTGGGTATCCGAACATTATCTTCGTGAAAAATAATAGGCACCCCTAAGGATCTTGATGCATTTCATTCCAAAACCTTAAATTTGTAGTTATAACAATATGCGTTTGGACAGTATCTTCATGTTAGCCAAAATCAATGTCAATTTTACTGACATTTCCTGTAATAACAATATGCGTTTTCACAGTCCTATCAGTACTTTCTTGTTAGCCATTTAGTTGGTTGGGAGTCCTTGAAACCATTGGAAAGCATTAGAGAAAAAAGTTGACCTTTTTAAAGTCTTTGGTATGACCCTCCAACTGCCAAAGCGTTAGCCAATAATGCATATTATGAAAATGTGATAAAAAAAATTCTGATGAATGTAACTAATCTATATTGTCACGTGGTCAAACACCTTCCTTGGTCGGAACATAGTGGAATCTAGCAATGAAATAAATCAAATAAAGCTACTAGTTTATTGTATCCGACTGTTAATAAAGCATTAGTTATATTTAAGATAGTGTTATTTAATTACAGGAGATTCACCTTATTTCATTTTGTAATCCATTTAACGGAATGAACAAAATACTACCTCTTGTCATGGTTTTGTTTGGTAGATGTCCATCTTCTGTAAAACCATTGATATTTGTTTTACTAACATGTATAATATGAGCCGTTCTACGAGAAAACCAAGGGACTCTGCGTAATGTATCAACCCAGATCAGCATACATGGTCTCACAGGCTCATCCGGACCAACACTTTCAGTCCTGAGGTGGATAGATTAATGAATCCTGAAACAGAAAATCCACGAGAGGCTAAAAGTGTCTGTCCGAGTTAGCCTGTGCGACATGCTTAGGCTGATCCGGGTCGATGTTTAATGCAGAGCCACAATGTTGATTTTTTTCGCGGCACGGCTCATATGCTAATTATAAAACAAATAACATTTTAGTATACATGTATGATATTATGTTTGTTTGTTTTTCAATAAGAAACTATAATTTATACTGGATTTTTGATACTTGGTCCTTTTGTACTGCATATGTTTTATAGATATGTATATATGACTTTGTACTTAGGTGTTTGTCAAATAAAGACCGTTCTATCGTCCTATCTATCTATGTATGTAGGTAATGAATTATTATAACACTACACAAGATACCGAACATATATTTCGATAGATCGTTTTTTATAAAATTTACGAACCATTCAAATGGCTTATTGATTGAAGCTTCCTCATTAGGAACACCCCTAGTCATCTCACCACGTAAACATACCTCGTATTGCGTAGCCTGTTTATTACAGGCATCAATGACTTCCTTGGAGTTTGTACAGTGTGCCATTTGTTCTCTAATAGCTCGATGTTCAGAAATGTATATACTAGGAACTAAGTCAACTATGTAAGGACAGGTAGTTCTGATATTTAAAGGTGTATACTTCGTACCACTGTTATAGTATTCAGCAGTGTATTTGTCGGAGACATATCGACACTTAAGTGCTTAGCCTCCTCCACGAGTTTTTAGCTCGTATGTTTTTAGACGGAAATAAATCGATTAATTGTAATACCCTTGGCGTCGTCGTCATCGTCGTCGCCGTCGTCGTCGTCGTCGTCGTCGTCGTCGTCGTCGTCGTCGTCAGCGTTACCTCATGGCTCAAAAACCGTTCCACTATTGACGATTGTCTTGGAAATTTACTGACGATTGTAGCAAAAGTAGCCAATATACAGAACAAAAATAACCAATCATAATGTTTTAAAATATGTGTTTAATGAACAACTGTCGATCGTGTTAAGCAATATACTAAATAGGATTATGTATAAGTGAATTGTCGCTGTGTTATATCTGAAATAATGATAAAAACGGTGTAAAACTCCAATAGAACAAACAAACCTGTGTACTTATGATTTATTCCTGTAATATAACGTTTACCTTATCAAATCAACACGTATCCACGTTATAGTAAATTGAATCTAAATGAATCATCTTTATCTTATATCGAGGTAAGTACGTAAGTACTACTTGATCTGTGTGCACAATCCATGTAACATGTTTGATAACACTTTACCCTTTCCACATACATACGCCTTTTGACGTCTCTGCAGACGAGATTCGAAAACAACATGACAAAAAGGAGGAAAAATTTGTCATAATGAGCAATTTCTCCTTTTGCCACAATGTTTTCAACTCTATTCGATGATTACACTATAATTTGCAGACATATCTCATATATTTACCTAGATGTTTCAACGTCGTCTGCTGCAAATTGGCTGTATGTAGGAAAGAGTCAGGCCCAAATTAAGTTTCGTAATGATGACGTAGAAATAAACATAACAGGAAGCTACATAAAGAAAACTCTTTATTAAGAGTTCATCGAAATATGTTATGTCCTGAATTTGTATATATAAGCAATTACTGTATTTGAACGGGAACAATGAGTTAAAAGCAGTGTTTTATTGAACACCGGTAAACATATACATTTACATTTCATTGCACAATCCAAGTAAGAAACAGCTTAATCATATATAATTTCGTTGCAGTAATTATAGTTAAAAAAACCACGAAATTAGAAAATTAACAATTTGATATTTAAAAAAAAAAAGATTCAATTATAAGATTACAAGACTAAAATCCAAAAGATCACTTGGAATGATATTCGCATGATAATTGCTAAAATCCACACGAACAGACACAAATTCATACACTAACCCTTGCAAAGATAAACATACCGACCCCGATGCACTATCGCACCAACAACCCCTTGTTTGACATCTTGCGTCCCTACCGACTGAGCTATCGGAGCTCGTTTTTTTTAAAACTCTGAACTACAGTAAAAGTTTCATTTGTCATATCAAGCTACAAGTGGTATTCCAATTTCTTCTTTCTCTCTTTGAAGGGTTTAACTCTGAACCCTAGTTAAAATTTCATTTGACATATCATGCTACAGTTGGCATTCCAATTTCTTCTTCTTCTCTTTAAAGGGTTTTAACTCTGAACCATAGCTGATGTTTCATTGTCATATAAAGCTACAGTTGGTTTTACGATATCCATTAAAGTCCATATCAGTTGAAAAGATAAGTAGGGCTTTAAATTATATTCAGTAAATGTTAGTTGTATTAGTTTGTGATATATAATAATGTAAATAAACGAACTGTCAAGCTAAAAACTAAAAAGGGAACACAAGTCTTCTTTCTCTTCTCTATCATGTCCGCAAAATGAAAATCCCTGCTAACAGTTAAAGATTTAACTGTAAAATAAGAGCTGTATTTGTTACTAAGATTGTTTAGGTGGAAACATATGTCGTTCCCTTGAATTACATCAATACAATGGCTGGATTGTGGCCTTATTAGACCAAGGACCGCGAGCTGCGTGTTTTAATTAATTAACTGTGACAATTTCTTACTTAGTGGGTTTATTTTGGCATCGCCAGAAATGAGAACAGATGTCGATCGTATCATATAAGGCGTTTACTGGGCAACGCTAGACGAGACATGTTGTTTGCATACGTCGGGCACAGAACTTTATGAAAATAAGGGATACACAGTGTTGCCCAACTGGAAACAAATAATGACATTAACCATGAATCATACGTAGACATGAAAAGCTAAAGCAAGTATATATATATATCTGCTGAATCAGGTCTAAGGATTGAAAGTGACAGATATTGACGAAACAGAATTGAACAATCAAATAGAGTTTGTGTTTATTGTAAGGCTATTGTAATTGATGACGAATTTCACCTTACTTTGGTATGTGATATACAAGTTCGTAACAGGAAAAAATATATCATTGGAAAAAACAAGGTGTATATACATTGTTAAGCTTGTTAAATTCAGCAAAGAAGAATGAAGTCTTAAATCTATGTGTTTATATTCATGAATGTTATAAAGAACTAAATGAACATCTTTATAATAATGCTTGACACAATCAAACATTTCTCTTCATAATTTGATTGATCATTATTTTTCATGTATTTTGATTTGCGAATTAATTGTATTTTATTTCGAAACATTGTGTGTATGTTAATAATCAATAAGTATGTTCTATGTTATATAATGTAGGTAATACTGTCTGAATGCATAGCCATATCATGTCATGAAATGACCTCCGACCAACCAGAAAAGGTTTTCCCGTTGTTGAATTCTAAATTTAGATTTCTATTTTTATAATTTTGCGAATTTCCGAATGTTTATATATATCAGGAACGTAGATAATACCTTATATACGTCCCAGTTTATAAATAAATTTCCCTTGCAAACTCATACTCCTCTCGCACACAAACTATATCACAAAATACATATATGTGTATTGGCAAAGCGGTTGGACTTCTCGACCGACTGTACCGTTTAGTATATCTTATCATAATACAAACACATCTTTGTTTAAAAAAAAATTAAAACAATAACCACAACTTCAATATTCGGTGCTCAACCATCAATGGGAAAGGCAATCGCCTTGACGATAACCATATATCGACAGCAATTCTAAAAGCAGCCACGTCTTTAACAGGAATATCTAATAATCCAGCAATTATAAAGGCAGCCACGCCTTCTTTCTTTTTCTTTTTCTATTCAAAAAATGAAATCGAAAAACAACAGCAACTTCAACCTTCTGTGCACCATCAATCAGAAAGGCAATTGCCTTGACGCCAGCAATTCTAAAGGCAGGAATATTCAGGAATATTCTATATTCCAGCAATTCTAAATGCAGTCACTCCTGTAACAGGAATATCCTATATTCCAGCAATTATAAAGACAGCCACGCCTGAACTGATATCTATCATAAGAACGTTGTGTGAAGCACCGTCATTGTATTGTATCCGTTTTTAATCCCTGTTTCCTAACATTCTCTTTTGTTCTTTACACCTATTAAAAGACGACACATGTTTTTCAAGAAACCAACAACAACAAGCAAACACAACTACAACCCTTATTATCAATACTTCTATGAACCATCAATCGAAAAGGCAATCGCCTTGACAAAAACAATATATCGCTTGCAATTCTAAAGGCAGCCACGCCTGTCATATCTATAAGAAACGGTATTAAATCTGCGTTCTTCCTATTGAGCATATCTAATATTCCAGCAATAATAAAGTTAGCCACGGATGACCTGATATATATCATTAGAACGCTCTGTGAAACATGATCAGTATATCCTTTAATCCCAGTATCCTGACATACAAGTTAATATCAGACAGACAGACAGATCATTTTATTGTTGACGTATACAAATTACATTGTCTAAAAAACATACATATACATACAATATACCTGACAGGAAAATACAAACAAACATGATTTATTTGGAATTTATAGGATGATTGAATTAAACATCAATTCCGCATGAGAGTGATATAAACATGAATTTAACATGAGAATGATATAAGCGTTGTGATGATGAGCAATGTGTAAATATGGGAGTGTTATTTGGAAGCAAAACAAATTTAACAATTGTTCCTAAATTTAAATGGGGAAGTGGATAATATAAAACGGAATAATCATAAGAACGTTGTGTGAAGCACGGTCATTGCATTTTATCCGTTTTTTATTCCCAGTTTCCTGACCTTCTCTTTAGTCATTTTTACACCAAGTAAAAAACGACACATGTTTATCATAAAACCAACATCAACAAACCACAGAACTACAACCCTTATTATCAATCCTTCTATGTTCAATAGATCGGAAAGGCAATCACCTTAAGATAACCACATATCGCCAGCAGTTCTAAAGGCAACCACGCCTGTAACAGGTAACTCCAATTCCTGCAGTTCTTTACTATATCTCTGAAAGAACATACATGTATGTTTAAAACAAAAATAGCGTTGAAATATCATATCAATTGATCTAAGCATTTCCCTATGAATGAACAGAGGAATACAGTTCTTCTAGCGATAAGTCAAACCAGAAAATCCAAATATTAATAATATTGCTCGTATACTATGCAAACAAGGGAGATAATAAGTGTTCGACATTTACATTTTCATAACGCATTACTGTCCCTTACCTATCATTTTACTCCTTTTCCTATAGTCAATATATAAACATAACCAAAGATAATAAAAGATAACCAAAAATGCCTTCTCCATTTTAACATCTTGTATATAATTCTTTTGAAGAAGCCAATGATATACAATCTTGAAACAAATACGAAAATTCTACATCGAAAAAACATAACATTGGCCAGAAAGCAGCAGATTTCCATTCCGGAATTACTAGTACTCCCCGCGAATAGGAAACTTTCATATGCCCTAGCATTCTGGTTATTAAAGTGATAGGTGGTACAAGAAGTCCATATCCTTTACTCTAGTCATAATTGAATGCATCCACTACTAACGTTCCATTACACCATAATCTAGAGTAGAAAAGAGGCAATTTAGCATTGAATTTTGACGCATGGTAATCAATGTCATTTATTAATTGATTTGCTTGGTAATGAATAGAAAATGATCTTGTATCCATACATTATAGTATCTAGAAAACAATCATTCCTGCCAATCCTTTTTCAGAATTCAATCTGTTCCCTAACCTATTTTTCACAATATATTCCTTCTGACCTTACTCGTAATCGAACTATTCATGTGTAAACTAATTCATATCATAAAGACAACTGGACATAAAATACTTATCTTTTATATCCCGAGCACCAGGTAGGAACATTCTCGTCTTACATGGCCGACAATGCAGTTGCCTTTAGACAGTGAGCTGTGTAACGATTTTCCAGACCTGCATTTCTGCATACGCCATGAAATTAGAAAATTGCCTCTTTCCGACTGATTTGGTGCCGTACCACAAATCATGGATTTCTGGCGAAGCCTACACATCTTTAACTACATGGCAGAATAAACTGCTTGCATTTGTTTTTTGTTTTTTTTCCAAATATAACTTTAAACACTTTACTGGACAATATAGGCCCCCAGTACCATGCATTCGCTTGTTCCCTAGTTCCTCTTAACTATTTATGTATTGTTTTTTTAGTTACGTGTATGAGAGTTGCATACTCTGATCCAGTCTCATCTTCAGTGATAGCAAAACTGGTCGGAGTCAACTGTTCAAGACCCCTCGTAACTGGACCCTTAACTGTAACCAGACTTTATAGCGTAAAACTGTTTGGTTAACCTTTTTAAGATATTAAACAATTCTTTTCATTTTTTCACTACCAATTACTGCCTTGTGCTTCGTTGGCTTTCAAAGCCCCTATCGACAATCATTTTTTAATTTTCAGGCGAGCGAGCCTATATTGCACTTTTTAAATCGTGTGTCAGTCACAATGTTTAAATCATCTCTTTTACAGTTTACCTGTACGTACCTATTTATAGCTAAACGCAGGTTTTTTCGGCTGTTCCTATGGTAATTGGTGGCTTCTTTATTCTTGTCTGGCTTTGTTAAGGCCTCCACATAGAACACAGCTAGATGGTCAGCTAGCTCCTCAGGTGTAATTGTGGCCATGTTGATGTGCATGTCTTTCTCTTTACTCCATTCTATGTAAAAGAAAAATGTAATGAACGACAGAAAGAAACATTTAAAACTTGTCCTTTTGTTTATGACTTTCTAAATCATTATTCTTCATATCCATCTATAAAGTATCAACAGTTCTGCCTGAAATAAAATATGTAGGGATGTGAAGGATGTTTATACTAAATTAAAAAATTCAACAGGATAAGGGTTAAGCCAACATAGAGCCTGAAACACTTCTAAAATTATTGTATGTACAATTTTATTTTATAACAGTATTTTCAGAGTAGAAAACTGTTCACATTGTCAGGAAAGGAGAAATAGACAGCACAACAATATTAAAATTGACCTGTTGCTTCTCCATAATATTAGCCACAAACTATAGTTGGATGCATGCATTTTATAGGAATTTAATTTTGTTAAATTTTGTTTAAATCTACTTTCAACAATCTTTCAACGGTTTCCTGAATACATTGTAGGTTACCAGTACTGAAATTACTACTGCTCCGTGTATCCTTATATGCATGAGTCATTTTGAATGTTAACTCCAAAACATAGAGCGAGTCAATTGTAATGTATACCCCACAACATGGAGCGCATAGGAGCGCAACCATTTTTAAACTATGACCAGGTCGGGGCTCTAACCTGTGACATCCTACACCAAGGCAGATGCTCTACAACTACGCCGAGCCGCATACAGAGAAATAACGGACGGACAGCGGATGGTTACACAACATGCAACTGACCACATTTTAGAAGCGCCATCAGAAAAAAATTAACTTCAAATTCAAGATGGACAAAATTGGAAGATATGGATTGAAATCATATTGTTTGTACTATATTGTTTATCAGTGGCTAGTCTGTGCATTAGATCAGACAGTCCTAATGAGCGCATAATATGGTTTTAAATAAATCAGCAGACGTCACATGAACCAGAAAAGCAGCCTTTGGATTTATTTATTTTCAATTTGAAATGCTTTTTTTAAATGATTTGCAGAACAGTTGTAACTGCTCTTTAAGCTATTACATCTGTTTATCTTGAAACTTTACAGTTACAACTTTGATCTCCAAACACATTTTGAAAAAAAAGGATTATTCTCATCAAGAGCCATTTTATTTAAAGAATATTCTAAAAAAATAGAATACTATTCACGACTTTATCTTTAATATATGACTCTAATGTATACTGATGATTTTATTTTATTTTAATGCAACCCATCTGAAATTACATTGAAACCCCATTCAGAATTCCTTTCAGTTTACGCTGAGAACCTCTGGTCTGCCAAACTTTCCAGCTCCCCTGTTGATATTTCTTTAAATCTTTTAGAAGGCTTAGAACCCTCCTTGTTATTCATATGGGTTGGTTGTAAAGACAAAACTTCTTTTAAAACTCGGTTGTCGAACAAGGCTGGATCTATGTCCTCAAATTCATCGTCGGGTAATAGATAGATTAACAGGTCGAACGTTCCCAGTGCTTGTGGTTCCATGTTGTATTAAGCAAAGAGTAACGTTGCAGACAGACTATATTGGAAGGATGTGAACATCTTTTATATTTGTGAAAAAAACCCAATATAAATTGGCAAAAATTTGCTTGGAAAATACATTTAATTAAATAGTGTAGGTAAAATTAACATGTAACCAGGGACATAGATAAGAGGGATAGGCAACTCCACATGTACACCTGTTATCTGGTAAAAATATCACCCATAGAAATAAAATTGTCCAAATTTTCACATGTTGTAGCAAATAAAACTTTGAAGTCACATTTGGCACATAAACAAAACATACATATTCTGAAAGCTTAAGATTTCAACTACAGTTAGAACATATAATGAACAACTGGAATTGCAATGTATTTTGAACAATGATTGGTTTAAAAGACACTGATATCGGGATTTCTGTATTATTTTATTTTTTTTCTAAAAATTAATAGACTGACATTCTTCATAAGGATAACATTATCAAAATCTGAAGATTATTGAAATATTTTTATCTACTGCAATAGAAGAATGTTTAAACTTCCAGAAAATATTTATTTCAATTTCATATCTTGAATAGCTTTTGAGTTTTACTTGCTACAAGTGTTGACACGGGTGATATTTTAGTATTCAATTTAGTTGCTTATCCCTCTTATCTATGTCCCTGATGTAACATTAAATGGAAAGAGCGAACAAAGTTTTTGAGTTATAAAAAGCGAAACCGAAAGGAAAGGATTTCTAATTCTAAGAACAGAAAGGTATTTTCCGAAAGTAGTTCCGTGAACTGGTCATGTGATCAATTTCAGTTATTGGAAAATAAACGCAATTTCTTTTAGTCACGTGATCGGTTGCGAACAAATCAAAACGAGCGATTCACAGTGTTTTGAACCAACGGCAATTATCAGGTCAAAAACGTTCTATTAGCATGTGACAATAAAGTCAATTTCTCATGATGAGTATATGAGAATTTAACATTACAAAGTCACGTGAAGTATAATAATGATATTTAGGCCAGATATGATTGTTTACATAAAAAGTAGTTCCCAGCATGTTAATTATGCGGAAATTTTGCACTTTCTTATCTACGATCATGATCACTCCTTGACACCGGTCATGATCGAAAAATCATGACCACTTTCTGCAATGCAAAGTGAACGGGACAATTCGAGTGTATGCAATACTTATATTTATTGCATACTTTCATATTGTCCCGTTCACTTTGCATTGAAGAAAGTGGTCATGATTTTTCGATCATGACCGCTGTCAAGGAGTGATCATGACCGTAGATAAGGACGTGCGAAAATTCTGCATAATTAACATGCTAGGGACTACTTCTGTTATGTAAACAAACATAGCTGACCTAAATATCATTGTTAAACCTCACGGGACTTTGTAATGTTAAATTCTCATATATTGATAATGGACAATTTCTTACTGTCTCGTGCTAACAGTACGTTTTTGACATGAAAACAGTCTAAAACGCGCGTCTAAAAGTTGGTTATGCACGTGCATGACGTCATTTAAAAAAATTACGTCACCGTTATAATTCAAACGGCATTTTCACAAAAATTACTACTTATGTAAACAAACAGTTTGTTTCTAATTCGGAAGCAGATTTATCAATTCTAGATAATAAAAAAAAACTCCGCAACGTAAAGCAAATAGTTTACAATATGAAAGTATGCAATAAAAAGGTTATTGACCCTGTACTGTGAAATCATCGTTGGACCTCGTTATTTGGCGAACGTAGCCTCGCAAGCTCGGCAACGTCAACCAAAGAACTCGGTCCAACGATGATTTCACAGTACAGGGTCAATAACCTATAATATATACATAAATTTGTATGTGGAATTTCAAATATCCTGGAATTAGTCCTTAATGAAAACAGTATGTGTATATTTAGACTAATGAAAGTTTAGAATGAATGTGTGTAATTTACCAGTACTACTGGCTCATTTATATTGACACCAGCAAACCAGTCGTAGTGCTAAGCCAACATGCCGGAGCGCAAAATGCGAAACCATTACTACCATTTTAAATTTTTGTATGAGCCGACCGGGGATCGAAGCCGCAACCTCCAGCAACGAGTCGGACGCTCAACCACTACATCACCGAGTTATTTTGTTGTATGTGGGAAAGGGATAACTGCACAATTAAGCACGAAAACCCATTTCGTTTCAGTGAATAACAGTATCATAAAAAAAATACTAAGTTAAAACCGTTCATCGCATGATAAAGTGATAACTGTCCGACCGCTTGTTTAGTTATTCTGTATTCACTTTTAAGCCGATAGCTAAAGTAGATATTTGAATACTCTTTTTACTTCTACTTTGATTGGACACTCCTTCTACTACTACAACTACTACTGCTGCTGCTACTACTATTATTACTACTACTACTACTACTACTACTACTACTACTACTACTACAATGACTAGTACTTCTACTACTACTATTACAACAACAACAACTACTACTACTGCTACATTTGCTACTACTACTTCTACATTTGCTACTACTACTACTACATTTGCTACTACTTCTACAATTACTACTACTACTTATACTACTACTACTACTACTGATAATACTATTACTACTACTACTACTACTACTACTAGTACTATTACTACTACTACTATTACTAATACTACTACTTATACTACTGTTACTACTGCTACTGCTACTACTGCTACTACTGCTACTACTACTAATACTACTACTACTACTACTACTACTGCTACTACTGCTACTACTACTACTACTACTACTACTACTACTACTACTACTACTACTGCTACTACTACTACTACTACTACTACTACTACTACTATTACTTTCATAGTTCGGTTTTTCGTTGAAACAAAGACTGGAAACCAAACAAGTCATGACACATTATATGTGTATTGATATTTATTTTAAGCCAGTATAGGTGAAACCCCTTTTCGAATTCCAAGATTATTTGATTTGATTCAATCCATATTGTTTGGTTGAAAAAAACATGATAGCCAGGTGGCATCAGAGAAAATGGCAAAATGACAAAACTTTTAAATAACATTCTTATGAAAGTGCTTGTCAGATGTTAAGATAAATTGGTAGAATTATTTGTAGTGACCCTTTACACAATTGATTCATGTTGTGCATGATGTATCAATAAGTTTAAACTTAAATCAAATATCACCTTGTATTTTGCAACAACACCTATATTTGCTAGCTCAGTCAGTAGCGACTCGGGGTGTAAATCCAGGGGTTTGAGGTCGAATTCCAGCGTGGCCAACATTCTTTCGAACAATTGACAAAGTCAATGCGACACCGCATCCTTTGTCTTCCACCAATGGAATAACGGTCTATGTGGAAACCCAACTATTGCCTAGGAATAACGTGTGATTAAGCCAGGAAACATGGGTAGATGAAGTGACAGCTGTGAATTCACGAAATATATTTGAAAAAAGCGCTAAACCCCAATCAATCAAACCTATATTTTTACGACTCCAATACACCGCCCCATCAGTACTTTCAGTGCTTTGATTTGTGTGGCTGTGACCAATACACATACATATTTTCTTTCCGCCCTAAAGGCGAGGATTAACTTGACAAAATGTGAACACTTCATTTCAGTAAGTATCTATATTTGTAATGGTAAATGTGCATATTTGATTGGTTTCATACATTTGTGATACTATATGAAATAGTAGTTTGCAGATTCTTAAAAATCACATTTCTATAGAATGTTCATATACCACAAACATAATCTCTGAGGACTTAAAATTTTAATTTTAATACATGCTATATTGGACTCTAACGGTAAATGTGTATATTCAGTTGTTTAGTTATGCAGGATAAAACATAAAATCGTTATATACGAATTCCTAAAATTTCCATTTGTCTTTATATATTTTTTTAACAATTTCCCTTAAGAAATCCAATATAATATTATAGAGCACGTTGTTCTGTATGTATCTATTCCAGATAAAAGGCAAGAGAAAGATGTAGATGAATTGTTTATCACAGCGTTATCATATTTAAAATCTGAATTGTCTTATTCCACAAATGTACGCTTTCTATTTTTTGAGGGACTATTCATCAAAAACCAAAACCATCATAAAAACTAATTGTCGCTTAAGCTTTGTAGTACTAATAGCTTCGGATGCATGGACAAATAGACTATATATGCTAATTTCGTCATTTAAAAGTATCGAATTAAACGAAAATGTATTCCCCTTGTTAAGTCTAGCTCCGATAGGTGGCACGGTATGAATGCATTATAATACGTATGCGCAAGTAGTGCTAATATATCATTCAGCGTTGGGGCGTTGACAGACTCAGACGTGTTTTTTCTTTCTTCTTTTTGTCTGACATTGCATTGAGTTTCACGTGGTTGTTGAACATGTACTCACAGGATATACACAATGATATACAGGCTTTACTATCCGAAATTCGAGGACAAGGCAAGAACTTAACATCTTAAAGGCGGAGTTAAATGGTGACTGGTTTTCTGTTAGTTCGGTAGTAAAAACGTTTAAAGCCTGAACAGTCTTGAAATGGCGGTATGAAGGAAAACGGTTGGTACCAGTTACCAGACTCAACCAGCACATTAGCCGGGGTTTCGTTCCTTTTAGGAATGCTGGCTCATTAGAAACTCCGGACCTTGTTTCGGGTGCGGATAGAACACGCATTTAAGACGAAACTGTCCCTGTAACAGCCTCAGGCTTCAACAAGACCGACAATCCGGAAAATGTCTAGTTGTCTTTATGATATGCGTTGGTTTGCACATGAATATTTCGATTACGAGTAAAGTCAGTAGGAATATATTGTGAAAATTAGGTAAGGGAACATATTGAATTATGGAAAAGGATTGGCATGTATGAATGTATTCTAGACACTATAATGTATGGATACAAGATCATTTTCTATTCATTACCAAGCAAATCAATTAAAGAAAATGACATTGATTACTTTGCGTCAGAGTACAATGCTAAATTGCCTCATTTCTACTCTAGATTATGGTGTAATGGAAGGTTAGGAGTGGATATATTTATGTATGACTGGAGTAAAGGATGTGGACTTCTTGTACCACCTATCACTTTAATACCCATAATGCTAGGGAAGATTAAAGTTTCCTTTGCGCGGGGAGTGCTGGTAGTCCCGGAATGGAAATCGGCTGCATTTTGGCCAATATTATGTTATTTCGATGGAGAACATTCGTCTTTGATTCAAGATTTATTATCATTGCATACACCAAAATAATTTTATATAAGATGTTAAAATGGAGGAGGCATTTTTGGTGCTGAAATTTTCAAAATTCAGAATGTTATCTTTATACATGTATATTGACTATAGTGGAAACAGGAGGAAAAATGATAGGTAAGGGACAGTAATGCGTTCTGAAAATGCAAATGTCGAACACTGATTATCTCCCTTGTTTGCACAGTACATGTACGAACATTGATATTTAGATTTTCTGGTTTGACTTATCGCTAGAAGAGCTGTATTCCTCTGTTCATTCATAGGGAAATTCTTAAATCAATTGATATGATATTTCAACGCTATTTATGTTTTATGCATATGTTCTTTCTGAGATATAGTAAAGAACTACAGGAATTGGAGTTACCTGTTACAAGCGTGGCTGCCTTTAGAAATGCTGGCGATATGTGGTTATCTAAAGGCGATTGCCTTTCCGATCTATGGAACAAAGAAGGATTGATAATACGGGATGTAGTTCTGTGGTTTGTTGTTGTTGGTTGTATGATAAACACGTGGCGTTTTTTACTAGGTGTAAGAAGAACAAAAGAGAAGGTCAGGAAACTGGCATTAAAAAAACGGATAAAATACAATGACTGTGCTTCACACAACGTTCTTATTATATATATATATATATCAGTTCAGGCGTGGCTACCTTTATAACTGCTGACATATTGATATTCCTGTAACAGGCGTGGCTGCCTTTAGAACTGCTGGTGATTGCCTTTCCGATCTATGGAACATAGATGGAATGGCAGTAAGGGTTGTTGTCCTCTGGTTTGTTGTTGTTGGTTTTATGATAAACATGTGTCGTTTTTACTAGGTGAAATGAGAACAAAAAAGAAAGTCTGGAAACTTGGATTTAAACGGATAAAATACAATGAAAGTGCTTCACATAACGTTCTTATGATATATGAGCCATCCCACGAGAATACCAACATTATGGTCTCTACGTAATATATCGACCCAGATCAGCCTGCGCAGTCCATCCAGTCTGATCCGCGCCGACACATTCCGTCTCAGGGGGATATATGTATTAAGTAATTATTACTGAAACATAAATCCACAGGAGGCAAAAAGTGTCTGTCCGGGTTAGCCTACGCGGCATGCTTAGACTGATCCAAGTCGATAGTTTACGCAGAGTCCACAATGTTGGTTTTCTCGCGGGACGGCTCATAATTCAGTTCAGGCGTGGCTGCCTTTTTAATTGATAGAATATTGGATATTCCTGTTACAGAGATGGCTGCCTTTAGAATTGCTGATGATATATGGTTATCGTCAAAGCGATTGCCTTTCCGATTGATGGTGCACAGAAGGTCGAAGCTGTTGATGTTGTTTACGTTTTTCAATAAAGCTGTGTCTTGTGTAATAAGGTGTAATAAACGGTACAGTCGGTCAACAACTCCAACGGCTTTGCCAACAAACATATATGTATTTTGTGTTAAAGTGTGTGTGCGAGAGGCGTATGAATTTGCAAGGGAAACCGGGAAATAGAAGGCCATTCTGATGATATCACATATATCATTCAATTCTTTTGTTTACACTTTTTATTACTAATGACAATCATGACAATACAGCTTCTAATTAGTAAGTGTAGCTACAAACGTTTTAGTTTGGACTTATTTATTTTACATCGATTGCGATACAAGCGTTTTAAGCTTATATTAATCATGCTCGAGGTCTGCTTCCTGAAGACATGACCAGTACTCGCGCCGTTCGTGTGGAAACATCCCAAAGGCAGAACCCGCTGAATTAACGCTAGAAACGTCGTGATATGACTGATACGCTGGTACCAGGAAAATCTTAGCAGCAGTACTGTTAATTTAATACTGAAAACCTCGTGACAAGACTAATACGTTGGTACAGAATAATATTACCAGCAGTACTGTTAATTTAATACTGAAAACGTCTTGACATGACTGAAACGTTGGTTCCATGATAATATTACCAGCAGTTCTGTTAATTTAGTACTGAAAACGTCGTGACATGACTGATACGTTGGTACCAGGATATTCTTACCGGCAGTTCTGTTAATTTAGTACTGAAAACGTCGTGACATGACTGATACGTTGGTACCAGGATATTCTTACCAGCAGTACTGTTAATTTAACACTGGAAACGTCGTGATATGACTGATACGATTGCACCAGGATAATATTACAAGCAGTACTGTTAATTTAAAACAGGAAACCTTGTGATATGACTGATACGCTGGTACTAGAATAATCTTACCAGCAGTGCTGTTAATTTAATACTGGAAACGTCGTGATATGACTGATACATGTACGTTGGTACCAGGATAATAATATCAGTAATACTATTAATTTAACACTGGAAACTTCGTTATATGACTGATACGCTGGTACCAGGATAATCTTACCAGCAGTACTATTAATTTAACACTGGAAACGTCGTGACATGACAGATACGCTGGTACCAGGATAATATTACCAGTAATACTGTATATTTAAAACAGGAAACCTCGTGATATGACTGATACGCTGGTACTAGGATAATCTTACCAGCAGTACTGTTTATTTAATTTAACACTGGAAAGGTCGTGACATGAATGATACTCTGGTACCAGGATAATATTACCAGTAGTACTGTTAATTTAATACTGGAAAAGTCGTGACATGACTTATACGCGGTTACCAGGATAATATTACCAGCAGTACTGTTAATTTAACACTGGAAACGTCGTGACATGACTGAAACGCTGTTACTAGGATAATATTACCAGCAGTACTGTTAATTTAACACTGGAAACGTCGTGACATGACTGAAACGCTGGTACGAAGATAATATTAATATTACCAGCAGTACTGTTAATTTAACACTAGAAACGTCGTGACATGACTGAAACGCTGGTACGAGGATAATATTACCAGCAGTACTGTTAATTTAACACTGGAAACGTCGTGACATGACGGAAACGCTGGTACGAGGATAATATTACCAGCAGTACTGTTAATTTAACACACGTCGTAGTATGACTGAAACGCTGGTACCAGGATAATTTTACCAGCAGTACTGTTAATTTAACACTGGAAACGTCGTGACATGACTGAAACGCTGTTACTAGGATAGTATTACCAGCAGTACTGTTAATTTAACACTGGAAACGTCGTGACATGACTGATACGCTGGTACCAGGGTAATATTACCAGCAGTACTGTTAATTTAACACAGGAAACGTCGTGACATGACTGATACGCTGGTACCAGGATAATATTACCAGCAGTACTGTTAATTTAACACTGGAAACGTCGTGACATGACTGATACGCTGGTACCAGGATAATATTATCAGCAGTACTGTTAATTTAACACTGGAAACGTCGTGACATGACTGATACGCTGGTACCAGGGTAATATTACCAGCAGTACTGTTAATTTAACATTGGAAACGTCGTAGTATGACTGATACGCTGGTACCAGGATAATATTATCAGCAGTACTGTTAATTTAACACTGGACACGTCGTAGTATGACTGATAAGCTGGTACCAGGATAGTATTACCAGCAGTACTGTTAATTTAACAATGGAAATGTCGTGACATGATTGAAACGCTGGTACGAGGATAATAATACCAGCAGTACTGTTAATTTAACACTGTAAACGTCGTAGTATGACTGATACGCTGGTACCAGGATAATATTACCAGCAGTACTGTTAATTTAACACTGGAAACGTCGTGACATGACTGATACGCTGGTACCAGGGTAATATTACCAGCAGTACTGTTAATTTAACACTGGAAACGTCGTGACAAGACTGATACGCTGGTACCAGGGTAATATTACCAGCAGTACTGTTAATTTAACACTGGAAACGTCGTAGTATGACTGATACGCTGGTACCAGGATCATTGTACCAGCAGTACTGTTAATTTAACACTGGACACGTCGTAGTATAACTGATACGCTGGTACCAGGATAGTATTACCAGCAGTACTGTTAATTTAACACTGGACACGTCGTAGTATGACTGATACGCTGGTACCAGGATAATTTTACCAGCAGTACTGTTAATTTAACACTGGAAACATCGTGACATGACTGAAACGCTGTTACTAGGATAATATTACCAGCAGTACTGTTAATTTAACACTGGAAATTTCGTGACATGACTGAAACGCTGGTACGAGGATAATATTACCAGCAGTACTGTTAATTTAACACTGGAAACGTGGTGACATGACTGAAACGCTGGTACGAGGATAATTTTAACAGCAGTACTGTTAATTTAACACTGGAAATTTCGTGACATGACTGAAACGCTGGTACGAGGATAATTTTAACAGCAGTACTGTTAATTTAACACTGGAAACGTCGTGACATGACTGAAACGCTGTTACTAGGATAATATTACCAGCAGTACTGTTAATTTAACACTGGAAACGTCGTGACATGACTGAAACGCTGGTACGAGGATATTATTACCAGCAGTACTGTTAATTTAACACTAGAAATGTCGTGACATGACTGAAACGCTGGTACGAGGATAATATTACCAGCAGTATTGTTAATTTAACACTGGAAACGTCGTGACATGACTAAAACGCTGGTACGAGGATAATATTACCAGCAGTACTGTTAATTTAACACTGTAAACGTCGTAGTATGACTGAAACGCTGTTACTAGGATAATTTTACCAGCAGTATTGTTAATTTAACACTGGAAACGTCGTGACATGACTGAAACGCTGGCACGAAGATAATATTAATATTACCAGCAGTACTGTTAATTTAACACTAGAAACGTCGTGACATGACTGAAACGCTGGTACGAGGATTATATTACCAGCAGTACTGTTAATTTAACACTGGAAACGTCGTGACATGACGGAAACGCTGGTACGAGGATAATATTACCAGCAGTACTGTTAATTTAACACACGTCGTAGTATGACTGAAACGCTGGTACCAGGATAATTTTACCAGCAGTACTGTTAATTTAACACTGGAAATGTCGTGACATGACTGAAACGCTGTTACTAGGATAATATTACCAGCAGTACTGTTAATTTAACACTGGAAACGTCGTGACATGACTGAAACGCTGGTACGAGGATAATATTACCAGCAGTACTGTTAATTTAACACTGGAAACGTCGTGACATGACTGAAACGCTGGTACGAGGATAATGTTACCAGCAGTACTGTTAATTTAACACTGTAAACGTCGTGACATGACTGAAACGCTGGTACGAGGATAATATTACCAGCAGTACTGTTAATTTAACACTGGAAACGTGGTGACATGAATGAAACGCTGGTACGACGATAATATTACCAGCAGTACTGTTAATTTAACACTGGAAACGTCCTGACATGACTGAAACGCTGGTACGAGGATAATATTACCAGCAGTACTGTTAATTTAACACTGTAAACGTCGTGACATGACTGAAACGCTGGTACGAGGATAAATATTACCAGCAGTACTGTTAATTTAACACTGGAAACGTCGTGACATGACTGATACGCTGGTACCAGGATAATATTACCAGCAGTACTGTTAATTTAACACTGGAAACATCGTGACATGACTGATACGCTGGTACCAGGATAATATTTACCAGCAGTACTGTTAATTTAACACTGGAAACGTCGTGACATGACTGATACGCTGGTACCAGAGTAATATTACCAGCAGTACTGTTAATTTAACACTGGAAACGTCGTGACATGACTGATACGCTGGTACCAGGATAATCTTACCAGCAGTACTGTTAATTTAACACTGGAAACGTCGTAGTATGACTAAAATACTACTGAAAGCGGCGTGAAACAATACACTAACAGCAATTTAGGTTAAAACTCATATCACACATGAAAACATTTTTCAACACTTTTAATTTTAACAATAACAAAACAATTTTACATGTATACACAAAACATATCCGACAATGTCGATAATACAACTAAAGATATCTAACTATCGTTACAAACTGTTTGATGAAACCGGAAACAATGTTTAAATTGCCTGTTTTAACCTTCATTTCGACCGAGTCTGATCAAATACAGTCGAATCTGTGCTAAAGACCACATTGAAAAAGCAATGCCCTGTCTATAGCGACCATACTTTTAGTTTTATTAAAAATACTTATTTTCTGTATTAATTACCCTGCAATGAAAGACCAAATTGCTCACCATGGTTTGTCTTTAAACACAGGTGTATCTGTATTTCGAAATGAAGGTAGAGGCCCCCCTTCCATTACGTTCATGGCTGCGGAGATAACAATACGACTGATGCGCTTATACAAGGTTAAACTTACCAACAGTAGTGTTGATGTAGTACTCTTGAAAGCGGAGTGAAACATCTTTCAAACAGCATTCAACCGTCCCGCGAGAAAGACCAACATTGTGGACTCTGCGTAAAGTATCGACCCTGATCAGCCTAAGAATGCTGCGCAGGCTAACCCGGACATACACTGTTAGACTCCTGTGGAGTCTCTGTTTCAGGAATCATTATCCTATATCTCTATCCACCTGATACGTAATATTTCGGCCTGGATCAGCCTACGCGGACTGCGCAGGCTTATCTTGGTCGATACATAACGCAGAGTCCATAATATTGTTTTTTTCGCGGGACTGCGCAGGCTTATCTGGGTCGATACATTACGTAGAGTCCATCATGTTGGATTTTCTCGCGGGACGGCTCATTTTATGTTTCAAAAATACATAAATTTCCTCTCCATTATATTACTTATTTTGTTTAATTTTGCGACTTGTCAAAAAAGAAGGGGGCGATGGGACCGGTCGGAAGAAATTCTTTGATATTCTCTGTTTCGCTGTCAATTACAGGCTTTTGCAAACATGCAAACAATGCAAATTTCAATCGAGACAGCACGTAACGAACTGTCTCTCCTTAGGTCTATATTGCCTTCCATTCAGACAGTAATTTTTACAAAATTATCTGTTGGACGAAAAATGGAATGGTCCAATTTTCAACAAGACGGAAGCGTCGACTTTGTGAACTTCGGCAGTGTAAGATTAAAACATTACCTTCCTCATATGCCAAGATCAGAGATAAATAAAAAAGATCTGCAGCAGACGACTTTGAAATTCAAAAATATAGAAAATCTCTATATATGATAGTATGAGTATTGAATAATGATGATAATAATTGAATGAGTTAAACTCATTATGAGCAAATTTTCCTTTTACCACAATGATTTCAAAAGTCGTCTGCTGCAGACGCGAAACAATACGTATTTGTAAGAAAGTGTAAATCAACATGCTTTTTTTTCCGCGAATTTATTTTTTAAATTATTGTAAAAAAAAATGTAATTAGTCACCCTCGCATGACATATTACGGGAAATTAAACTAACAATGATCGGCCGCTCCAATACCACAAAAGAGATGATCAGCAACTAATTATACGAAAAAAACCATTCACGATATTCGTCTGTTTTGACAAATAAAAAAATACTAAGAACTAGAGAGAAAAATTAAATTAAATTCCTTCTCGATAAAGGAAAGAAAACAAGGAATCTGACACGTGATAATTTGCGTGTAATTGCACTCGTTTTCTATTTTTAAAATGATATTTTCTCAACCGGAAGTAAACACATCCAAATGTGACGTCATTGCAACGAAAGTAACGTCATTGTAAGGCAAGTAATATATAGTTAACAAAAGGAAAACGACAGGAATGGTGGGAAAAGATAGTTTGACTCGTCACAAATGGATTTCATTCACTGCAAGGACTTTATGAAGGGTAAGTCGACTTTTCTTTTGTACCTGTCATAGTTATTTCATGGATTTGATATCTTGGCAATATAGAGAAGCAATTTACACTTGAAAATGATTGTAAATATTTCAACGGAAGTTATCGTTCGTTACAATGGCCTCGGATATTATTTAAACTGAAAAGGACAAACAATTCTGTTTCTGTATCGACATAGCTTCATTTCAAGGTAGGATATATATATTATATCAATAATTTGCTTAAAAGTATAACTTCATTTCTAAATTATGTGTTAGTATCTGTTGAGAACCGTTCCACGATGCTTTCGCCAAATCGCGTGACGTCACATCGTGTGTATTGTTTTTGTCTGTATATGTTCCACGATGCTTACGTCACATCGCGTCACGTCACATAGTGTGTATTGTTTTTGTCTGTATCTGTCATTTGAAGCCGAAGCCGTCTTGTCAAATGTTGACCTCACTCAAGAAAATAGCTAAACTATCATATCTTCGACTGTCTAGTTGTATTTACTTTAAGACGTTTATTAATATATTGAAGTAAATGTAGTAAACAAACAAAACTTTAGTCAATTTCAAATTATTTGCCTTCAATATACTTTTTTCTTTACATTGTACAGTTTAACAGTTTATGTTATGTCAAATCATGAAAGTATGACCAGAAACAGTTCACCCTGGTTTTGGGGTATACATAGTAAATCTATTAAGCCATATATCCTCCAACCTGAAAGAGAGGAAAACACTTTCATGCCTCCAAATGAGTCCATTGTTTTAAAGAAATGATGTCATATGTGGACTATCAGTAAAACACATAACTTTTCATTCAACAGGCTGAATTTCTAGTAGTTTCACCTTTTTTTATCCAAAATTTGTTTATTGATCAACCTCAAATGAGTCCATTGTTTTAAAGGAATGATGTCATATGTGGGCTATCAATAAAACACATTACTTTTCTTTCAACAGGCTGAATTTCTAGTAGATTCATCTTTTTTTTAACCAAAATATGTTTATTGATCAAACTCAAATGAGTCATGATTGTTTTAAAGAAATGATGTCATATGTGGGCTATCAGTAAAACACATTACTTTTCTTTCAACAGGCTGAATTTCTTTTCTTTTTATCCAAAATTTGTTTATTGATCAGATTGGACAAACTTGTTACTAAGAATTTCAACATTATTTCCACTAGGTTATTTTAAATACTCTGCATGTATGTATTCAAACCACATTTACAAAAGATTCAACATCTATTGACAGCACTATTTTCATACTTGGGAGCACAACAACCAATGATGTCATAGAACTGTTTTTCAACAGAAAATGCTATATTATAAATCATAATTAATGTCCGTTATAAGTCACCCAGTGACCTCACATAAGTGTTCTGTCCTCTGATATAACTGAAATACCACCGAAATGTATATATTTTCTGTTTTCTATGTAATGTATTGTGAAATCCATTGTATAATCTATACAATAGAAATGGTAAAACTTAAACTAGTATACAAAAAGAAAATCTTATACTTTACTGGTAATAAAATTACACATATTTTCATGAACTGCTGCTCAAAGTAAAAACCTATACTGTAGTTTAATGGTAGAACACCTGGTCTAACAAGAGTTCTGAGTTCAAATCTCAGCAGGTACATGATTTGAAAGAAGCAACTAAACTTAACAATTTATACATGAAACAATTATGTTGTGGGGAGTAGTCTTACTTAAACACTTATTACATTTTTATCCTGGCTTCTAGTGAAAATAGTTTACTCCCTGTAACCTTTTCAAAAGCTTTTATAATTGCCCAATAACAATTAAAAAAAGGAAAAGTTATCATCATTGATAACTCTGAGAATCTGTACATGTTCAAGGCCTGATAAGATCTTTCACTATCCACTTTTTTTTTCAATCGACATATTTCATATACATGTATACATACATACGACACTAAGTCTGGAACTTATTAACAAATAACCTGATGCTGTTTCATGTTTTACAAATTAAAAACCAGAAAAGGAGATAGGGGTTCAAAGGGAAATGTTGTTGAATATATAGGAACATATATTGTTCATTTTGGATATGTTCATTTTGGATCAATTACACCATTCTGACAATGTATTCAGATTAGTCACAGAAATCAAGTAATTTACATCAGACAAGAGGGCTAAACTTAACCCTTTCCAACATTCATCATTATAAATGGGACTTTTGAAAATAATTGCCAAAAATTACAGTTTTCTCAGTCTGTATGTAGTGTTTTCATCTTAAAAACATTCAGCCAGATCATGCAAAGTTAGCCATGTGCCTTGGAAGATTGTTGTGTGGAGTATTTTAGTATTCTAGAAAGCCAGGGGAAAATGTTAGGTGAACTGAAGTACCATCGAAAGTAATGTTAAGCTCAAGTCATTCAATCAACCATGGTAAGAGTCAGTTTCCAATTATATGTATTACCAGTTTACAAATAACTAGCATTTGTAAAAATATATCAGACCATTCTTCAATGCCTTCTAGTGTTGTTTTCCATCAACATCCTTGGAAATATTACAGTCTGTTACAATTCTGACCTAATACAAAATAAAACAGATATGTACAAATTAATTAAACTTAAATGCATGATAAGTTTGGGTTTTTAGCTCACCTAAGCACGAAGTGCAAGGTGAGCTTTTGTGATCACTCACCGTCCGGCGTCCGTCGTCGTCGTCGGTGTATGTTAACAATTTGCTACAAATGACTTCTTCTACTAAACCAACGGACAGATTTCAAAATAACTTCACAGGAAAGGTCCTTATGTGGTCCTCTTTCAAAGTTATTCAAAGAAATTAATTCCAAGTAGAACTTTGGTTGTTGCGGCATCAGAAAAGGGGAAAAAAAATTGCCAAATCTTAAAAAATCTTCTTGTCCAAAAGTACTTACCCGATTTGAAAATTGTTTTGCACAAATGTTCCTTGGTTTACCTTCTACCAAGATTGTTCAAATATTTTCGATCCGTTGAAAAACATGGCCGCCACGGGACGGACCTTATATGTGCATTGTTAAAACTTTAAAATTCTTCTTGTCCAAAAGTACTGGCCCGATTTGAAAATTATTTTGCACAAATGTTCCTTGGGGCACCCTTTACCAAGATTGTTCAAATATTTCTAATCCGTTGAAAAACATGGCCGCCAGGGGGCGGAGCTTGTTTTCCTTATATGTGCATTGTTAAAACTTTGAAAAATCTTCTTGTCCAAAAGTACTGGCCCGATTTGAAAATTATTTTGCACAAATGTTCCTTGGGGTACCTTTTACCAAGATTGTTCAAATATTTCCGATCCGTTGAAAAACATGGCCGCCAGGGGGCGGAGCTTGTTTTCCTTATATGTGCATTGTAAAATCTTTAAAAATGTTCTTGTCAAAAAGTATTGGCATGATTTAAAGATAATTTGACACAAATCTTCCTTGGGGAACCTTCTATCAAAATTGTTCAAATTAATCCAATCCATTGAAAAACATGGCCGCCAGGGGCGGGGATTGTTTTCCTTATATGTGCATTGTAGAATCTTTAAAAATCTTCTTGTCCAAAAGCACCTGCCTGATTTAAAAAATATTCGGCACAAATGCTTCTTGGTTAACCTTCTACCAAGGTTGTTCAAATTAATCCGATCCGTTGAAAAACATGGCCACCAGGGGGTTGCTTGTTTTCCTTATATGTATAGAGTAAAAAACTTTAAAAACTATTGAAGTTCTGTTAAATCAGGTGAGCGATATAGGGCCATCATGGCCCTCTTGTTTCAATATGTTTTTCAAATTCTGTTTGGTAACTTTCTACAATTTGCCTATTAATTTGTTTCTTGTTGTGGGACTGACGGTGCTTAATTAATTGTTCTTGTTTTCACACGACCTAGGCTTTGCCTATTAACATATTAGGTAACATGTGAGATTTTTTTTTTTTTTTCAATAACCCATGAAGCTTTCTGAAATGAAACTGGAAAAATCCATGGGGGCCGCCATTTTGGATATGTATAAAAAGCAGACGTAAAACACAGATTGAAAATTATTGTCGGCTTTTTTATCATTTTTTTTAAAATTGGTTTATTTGGATATGTATAAAATGAGCAGAAAAACACGGATTGAAAATTATTGTCGTATTTTTAATCTTGTTTTTTTAAGTCGATATTTAAGATAATTAAAGTGCTGTGTTAACATTTGTACGAAAAGTTAAATATAAATGGAAATCTGTAAGAAATATGTTTATCCGTTCGTCAAAAAAACCGACAGCATTAGCCTTCTACGCCCGAAACTAAATTTTGACTGTATCGTTGCAAAAAGACGGACGTGACGCCATTTCCGTTACACTTCATCTTGGCGTAACGGCAGTGGAGCGACGTCGTTTCCCGCAAACAAGTGGTATCAACATGAAAGACCCCAAATTCCTATACATGAGCTATTGACTCACTCATTCAAAGTATAATTATTTATCAAAAATTGTGGCAAAAGGATAACTTTCTCATAAGAAGCAATTGCTCTTGTGGCGACAATCTTTTCCTAAATCGTCTGCTGTATAGGCCTCAGAAACCGTCTCTAATAGGGAAAGGGTTTAGCAGAAATGTGACCCCTTACATAATTTGTTACAGTCATATTGACTGGTTGAAAAAGGCCGTCGCCAGGTGGCATCAGAAAGAGCTGATCTATTTGCTTCTTTGCCATAATGCAGGTGATCGATTAAGGATCATCTTGGCCCTCATGTTTTAACCTCGTTCATTATAAATGTATTCCTTGATTGATTTTCTGAAAGTCTTTACTTTATTATTTTCTGTTCAAATAATAGACAACAGCAATATGAATTCCAAATATGTTTTAATAATGTAAGAAACATGACATTAATATTATTATTGTCTAGTCAATTTACTTATAAATCCTTTTTTTATGGCCAAAGTATGCTCTTTAATTTTTGTTCATAATTATCTTGAGTTTTTTTTTCGTAAATAGGTAGCACCTATAGATATATTAAATTTCCCCTTTGTATTGTGTATCTATTAGTACGGAAGATTATTATATATATCATTTTTTATTTAACACCATAGCACCCAGAATAGTATATAGTGTATTAACTTATACACCATACATGTGTCTTGTCATACAAAACATATTTAAACATTAATCAAATGAGATTAAACACGGTTACATCAATACATAAACATTTAGTGTTTTTTTTTTTACACCATATACTACAAAGAGGATGAACAGTTTCGTATATAACTATGATTATATGCATGGTGAACATGTATATGATCATAGTTATATATTACTATTTCTACGTTATGTTGCCAAAGATACATAATTAGCTAGTTTATTCATTGTTTTCTTGTATGTTTTATAAGCTTTACTTAAGTCTTATAACCGTTTCTTTACAGAATTGTTTTTAACTGTGACATTTTCAATTATTCGAGATATATGAAAATTAGT
This sequence comes from Serripes groenlandicus, assembly GCA_031761405.1. Classification (NCBI taxonomy): domain Eukaryota; kingdom Metazoa; phylum Mollusca; class Bivalvia; order Cardiida; family Cardiidae; genus Serripes; species Serripes groenlandicus. The sequence continues at coordinate 39,865,607 of JASEVX010000014.1, forward strand.
TATCATTTGACATGGAACAGAAACATGTCCTGCAAAAGGTATACGTGCGTACAACAACAACAAAACAAATACAACAATATAAAAACAACAACATAATTTTATAAATAATGTAATACATGTATTTGTAAACAGAATAAAAATGGCAATCATAAATACACGTGGCGTTAAATCAGAATTTAGCTTTCGAGACAAACAGTAAATTACTATGTCCAGTTATACCCATATATCGCAGTTAATTTTGTTTGCAGCACACAGAGTTGCAAATATAGTGATCACGGGTTCGAATCTTTGCAAGGGAATTATTTAACCTTTTTATGATAAAACTATTTTCGTTTGATGTGAGATTATTTCATTACCATTATTATTAAAGTATATGTATGCCAATTAATGATATGTATTCTATGTTTCCGAATTTATCTAATAAAAACAAATCTATATGAAATGTTGTAACTTGAAACTTGAAGGGCAAGTTAACATAAACATTGTACTAGAATTGAAAAAGAAAATGAAGGTGTAACGATTCTAATCATTGAATAAATAAAAATATCTGAAAAAAAAGAGATGGTCGAATATAGAATTTTTTTTTTCAAACGACATATGCATGTATACATAATCAGTTGTTGACACTAAGTCTGATACTTATTAACAAATAACCTGATGCTGTTTCATGTTTTACAAATTAAAAACCAGAAAAGGAGATACGGGTTCAAAGTGAAAATGTTGTTGTATAGGAACATATTGTTCATTTTGGATATGTTCATTTTGAAACAATTACACCATTCCGACAATGTATTCAGATAAGTCACAGACATCACGTAATTTACATAAGGCAAGGGGCTAAACTTTACCCTTTCCAACATACATCATTATAAATGGGACTTTTGAAAATATTTGTCAAAAATTACAGTTTTATCAGTCTGTATGCATAGTGTTCTCATTTTAAAATGTCTCAAGATTATACATTCAGCCAGATCATGCAAAGGTAGACATCTGCCTTGGACGGTGTGTGGAATATTCTAAAAAGCCAGGGGAAAATGTTAGGTGAACTGAAGTACTATTGCAAATAATGTTAAGCTCAAGTCATTCAATCAACCATGTTAAGACTCAGTTTCCAATTATATTTATTACTAGTTTACAAATAACTGGCATTTGTAAAAATAAATCAGAACAATCTTCAATGCCTTCTAGTGTTCTTTTCCATAAACATCCTTGGAAATCTTACAGTCTGTTACAAACCTGACCTAATAAAAAATAAAACAGATATGTACAAATTAAACTTAAATGCATGATAAGTTTGGGGTTTTTCAATATGTTTTTCAAATTCTGTTTTGTAACTTTCTACCAACCTTACTTAACACTTAGTAATACTTAAAAACGTAGTGGCATATTTCATCATTTTATTTAATCCATTCCCACATACAACCAATCTGGAGCAGACAACTTGAAAACATAATGGTCGTCTTGCTGCAGATGTGTCAAAATGCGTCTGCGGGAAAGGGTTAAGGAAAACATAGAAACACCGACCTCTATTGGAATGTTTCTACCATTCGGCCATTTCAAACATTTACATAACTTACATTTATAAATAATATTCGATAATGTCTTATCTTAAGATATTTTTATGGTTTAAAACACTGACAGTTTATAATAAAAAAAAATTGACATTGTAGTATTGAGAAATATAGATATAGAAAATAAAAACACACACCAAACAATATATACTAAAACGACTTCACGTATATTCCGTTATTTACATCTGGGCCACTAATACGTTTAAGTGGTCCCAGTTTACATATAGTACTTTAAAGCGACTGAACTCCAGATGCCCAACTGTCGAAAAAAAATAAAATTTCCAATTTTAAGAAAATAAGTGTTTTTTTTTGTATTTGGGGCATTAACATATGATAACTGACATATTACATACCCCTATAATCGGTGAGATTTTCTTGTTTTCGATACTTTTTTCATCGCAAATTCTACCCTGTCAGTAACGGGGTAAGTTTTTAAATAGCTTTCGATGCTTTTAATCTCATTCACGTGACTTGAAAAGTCGTCACGTGAATTGAAGAGTCGTCACATGACCGATAGGACGCATGCGCATTAAATGAAACATATTTATACCATGAAGGTTTTATGCAAAATCACGAGGAGCTCATGCAATCACAAACAAATCTTTATGATTACTGTCGTTCGACTCCGCCAAACGTGTAAATTGTGTATAACTGTACACGCCTGTCATAGTGAACCGTTATATAGTTATATCACGTGATCGTTGCAAGGTGCCCGTCTGAAGGATTCCGTGGTATTTTTTTAAATAGGAAACCCTTTCATCGGGACAATTGAAAACGACTCAAGTTTACTTTATTGACAAAAAACGATACATTTTCTACCCTGGTTTTACTTGGATAACATAAAGAATAACATTTAGGGCGAATTCGAGTTTTTTTTTTTTTTTTTTTTCGTGCCATCTAGAGTTCAGTCACTTCTCACCGTCAAACTTTGACAAATCTCTCGACGTATAATGCAAAATTAAATGCTTAAAGGACCAACTTTGAAACAGCCCAAATCGCCTTCCTTCTATAAAATATATGGTGCCGTTAGGCCATGTAAGCCAATTCAACAAATTAAATGCACACAATCCGTTATTTGAATTGCTGGGAGGCGAGGCATCTAAGCAATTAGCGTTTTCCCGTATACAAAAAATCTGCAGAAATCGACTTATATTTTGGAAAAACATTTAAACTATTTCCGTAGGTGAAAGAATAAATATTTAATAAGGTTTTAAAAAATCTGACAAAATAAAAAAAATCCTCATTATGAGTAACTGTCTTTTTGTCACAATGTTCTAAACATTTCATCTACTGTAAAGGCGTCAAAATGCGTCACTGAGAATTGTCAGTTGTTTGGTTGATTTGCAAATCAGAGAAGATTCGGTCGTTAAAGCATTTTCCACTTGCATACGCACGTTGACGCCTCTGCAGTAGACGATATTTAAAAAACGGCGTGTCTTACATTGAGTCATTTCCCATTTAGCCAAAATAATTTCAACTATATACAATTTTAATACTTTCATTTCCAGAGAGTTTCCATATATGTGTTTGGATGCTTTACAAATCGTCTGCTTCAGTTTTGATGTATGTGGGAAAGTATAACTGATTCTGTTATAGTATTTCAGTGAAAATGAACGATTGAATTTTTTTTGCATTGCCTTGAATGTTAACAAACGCAATACTAGCGTAAGTAGACTGACCAATTCGCTTTTCTTGATCTGTTTCTTTAGTTACTGTCATGTACACTGTCTAGGTTAAGGCCTTTTAGGTCAAGATCATCTAGGTCACGTCCTTGTCGATTTTCCTGAAAGATGAACGAAACATTTCTGTTTAACATTAAACATGATTGCATGACAGTGGTTTTGCATTCAGCGGAATATTTCTGTAATCCTTTCTTGGAATTTAATTAATAATCCAATTTAAGATTCGATGTTACGGTGCAGTATCATGGATTCATGGTATTTCATGGTATTTTATTAGCTTTTGTCGTGGTTTTACACTATTTTCAGTAGCATTCCAGTTAGATCGAGGCGCCAACAGACATTCAATATACTCGTACATTAAACTTTACCGTTAACCACGCAAACCCTGAAGCGCTGCTTATTTAAACAGTTCTGAACAAAGACAAAACAAACATGTACCTGTGGATGTCGTTGACCGTCCCTTCGACAACGCGTTACAAGTTCAGTTTCGTCGGGTGTTGGGTTAGTAACGATGCCCTTTAAATCATCACTCTAAAATATATAAATATAAAAATAGACAATCATTTAGTTTAGTTTAGTTTAAACTTATTCATTTAAAATCGATTGCGAAACGAGCTTTAAGCTTATATTAATCACGCTCGATGCCTGTCGTTTGTGTCAATTAGTTTAAGTTGAGATACAAGGTTAGTTAAGGTAGCTGACGCAAAAATGTTATACCAGGTATACACACATATATATTCCTCAGGCGTCTGGGTTTATATTTGTGAAAACACATTTCTAACAACATCATGTCATATTCTAAAAATAGCATGGTTCATATATATAAACCATGACAATAATAATATATAGAGACGCTATTTATAGTAACACGGTCTGATAAAAGCACGTTTCTAATAACATCATGTCATATTCTAAAAATAGCATGGTTTATATACATTAACCATGAAAATAATACACTATTGAGACGCTATTTATAGTAACACGGTCCGATGGGATTTTCCAAAAAGAAAAACTCTGACGCATGTGATTTTTCATATGAATAAATGTTGATTGATGTAGATTGATTGTTTGGTGTTTTACATCGCTTTCAGGCAAATGTAAATATTAATAAATATGTACATCAATGGCGACTTTTGGTTACTTCACCATATTTATTTTTTATTTATGATGTCGAACCTGAGCTAAATAGAAAAACAGATCAAAATCGATACTTCAATATATAAGAAATACTTTGTTGCAGTAGCAATATCGAGTTTTGGTATCATACTACGAGGGGCGTGAAAAATATATATCTCGCGAGACCGAAATAGACAATGCAAACCCATGTATCGCTTCTGCAACACAATTTTCCTTTAATCATATACGTAGTATAACTGTTAAGACACTATAAAGAAAACATATACAAATTTCGATATTTTCAATAACGAAATAACACAATTTGCAAATGAATTAAGTTTTATGAATGGCATGCAAATAACTCCCCAATACCGCATTTTGAATGACGGGATATCATAATTCAATGACGTCATATCATATTTCAGTGACGTACCATTAGCATACTTGGTACCGTATTTGAGTAGGTCAAGTACTGAATTGTAATCCGTCGTGTTTTATTTGCGCATGCCAATATACTTGTATTTACACCAGAAATTGTGCAGGTATATAACAAAGATAAGCTCGCAGCCTGACCTGTGTTTATATGCTTGTTGGTTTCATTTTCTGGAACATCTCTTAGTTGAAGTTCCTCTTAGCATGTGCTTATCAAGCACATAGTTGTAAAGAAGTTTATGCACTGGCCAAGTGTAAGTTCCCGCGAGAAAACCAACATTATGGCCTCTGCGTAATGTATCGACCCACATCAGCTTTCGCAATCCGTGCAGACTGATCTGGGCCGACACATTCAGCCGCATGGGGATAGATGTATAGAATAATGATTTCTGAAATAGAAAATCCACAGGAGGCGAAAAGTGTCTATCCGGTTAAGCCTGCGCGGCATGCTTATGCGAATCCTGGTCGATACCTTACGCAGAGTCCACAATGTTGTTTTATCGCGGGACAGCTCAAATCTGATTATTATATATCTAGTAAAAGGCAGATCAAAGCATTAATAGTGTGGTGTTACAGTTTGGATTAATTGATAGATAGACTTTTCAGTGATATCACAGCGGCTAGTACACATACTCGTGTGTTTCAAGGCTTTTTCACACCGGTCCTCCACGCAACCGACTTTCCAAGCAACTATCTGTTTTTCTACATAGACTGAAAGCGCATTGATGGAAGACAAGTGGCGCTGGTCACAGTGATTTTCGCCAAACGTTCGAAAAAATGCTGGTCGAGCTTGGGTCCAAACTCACAACCCCTCGGTGGTGTTATAGTACGAATCTTCATAAATAACTAGTAGTATTGTAGAAAGAAAAGGGATATATTATAAGCAGATGTTAGTGCCTGTGACATTGATTGTTTTACCTCTTCCGCGATAATAGTAGAATCTACGAAATATAAAAAGCATGCATTCTCTTAGCTTCGTTTCACTCATGTAATATGAAATATATTCTAACAAAATTAAATCATGAAACACATGGTGATATCGTGAAAAGCTGAATAACCATTGAAGATAATAAGTTTAGTAAATGACGTATCGCTTAATTCTTGGAGGCGATAGCAACTCATAGATCAGAGAGCTTAAGTCACGTCCATGGTCATGCATCACAGAACAAAAAATAATCGTTAAAAGCTAATCGGGTCTCACGCATCACGTCGCTTTTGTTTGTTATGCAAAAACCGCGTTCGGCAATCGATCGAGTGTACTTGACAGAGCAAATCGATGTTTTTGATTGGCTTAAATACTGCATCTATTTGCATATCGGATCTATGAGTAGAGTTAATATACTCACAGATCCGATATGCACATAATATACAGTATTTTAGCCAATCGGTATCGTTAATAGACAAAATGATCCGATATGCAAACTAGATGCAGTATTCAAGCCAATCAAAACATATCAAACTAGTACAACTTTGGATGTTATCCCTCTGATTGATGGAGACGATTTTGTTGACAGTACAGTACAGCTCACGCGGAAAACGCTTTTTCTGCGATGCCACGATGGACAAATATGTTTGGTCGCGGACGATCACCGCAATTAAATACACCGTCGACGGCTAAATTGGTCACCGCGATTGACATTTCGTCGATTCCAGCATTCTATCTATCAAGAAATCACCGCGATTGATCTTCTTTACAAATGTATTAATTTTTATTTGAAGTTTTTGTTTTCGATACTGTATATGTACATGATTATTGACAAATTGCGATTATCTTATGACCCAACTTGCTAAAATTCATTCCATTTCAGCAATTATTTGAAAACAGTGGAAGATTTGTGTTTGTTTACGATAACGTCAATTTCGTAATCGAAAATGGTGGACATCGGATATACGTTTAAGGTGCGGCCATATCGTACATATGATTATCTCACATGTTTTAGTAAGAGAGAAATATTGTTCAATTACAGTACATGTATATGATAGGTTTTAATTTTGTATATACATGTACCTGAATTTTGTAATAAAAGCAGATTGTTGATTTCTGAGCTTTTCTTAATCACTAAGTTATATATGATCCGACTAAAGTATTGTTGAAAATTACGATTTTTTATTTCAACGCAGTGTGTTGATACATCAAATAAGAGTATATAGCGTAATGGATTCAAGTGGCCGCCCAGAAAATAATTGCTTCATTTGAATATAGTTTAAAGAAACACATTTTAATTTGTTTGCGTCATCTTAATTCATAAGTATTTTTAAGAGTAAAACATGCCAATTGATGAGGCTTCGTAATCTCTTTCAATTATTATAATAAGTTTTCGGTTGTTTAATTTAATCCTGATTTAACACTTCTTTGTTTGCAAAGTTCGTTTTGGTATTGTTTTTATTATTCAGTCGACTTTGAAACAGGTTTCAAAGAAATAATATATTTGCGATTAAGAATGAACAATGAATTGGTAATTGACAATGTAATTACGTTATTTATTAGTGAAATTTAAAGAAGGCTACACATCTTACAGGCAGAATCAACAGTCGAAGTTGGCTTGACAATATTATTATCACGTATTGTTTGCAGAATACATCGAGTTTAGGGGAATTGTATTGACGGATTGTAACAAATTGAGTTGTTACGCATATATGCTCCTATATCGTTAACACTGATTTATAATCATTGTCCTCTTCAAAAACATTTATTCGTACTGTAATTAAATACAAATTTAAAACTAGCATGCATCACAGAACAAAAAATAATCGTTAAAAGCTAATCGGAACAAAAAACAGCGAAACGAAACGGCGAAAGAAAGCTTATTAAAAAGCTCTTAAAAAAAGAGCAGCGAAACGGCGAAAGAAAGCTTATCGAGTCAAAGGAATGTCATCGCAAATCCGCGATTATCCGTTTTAGTAACCCCTGGGGCTATCTTGTCGCGTCCGCGGTGTTAAAGAAAATCAAATCTCGGTCCGCCTTTCTTGATGGACCAAAAAGATTGTTCGCATGGAGAATTGTGCGCGGAGTCTCGCGGACGATGCGTTTTCCGCGTAAGCTGTACTGTATGCCTCCAGTCTGATCCGGTTATATACTGTTGACTGCTTAACGCCACAGTTTTATACTGATATTCCTAGAATTGGCTACGGACCTTTCCAAATGCGAGGCAGGACGAATCCATTTAAAAAAAAAAATGAAAATAGGTATGTTGTTTTGAAACGTGATACTGATCTTAGAAAACAGTAGTTTAAACATAACCAACTTGCTACAATTTAGAAAAATATTGAAATATTTATATTGGCAAGACTATATACAACAAACCATGATTAAATCTAAGACGCATATATAAACTTAACACTTAACAACATAGAGAAAATATAGAGCAGACGACTTTGAAAACATTTAGTCAAAATCATAAAACACTCTATTAACAAAATAACGTATAATAAATAAATAAAAATGAAAACCAACGGGAAAATTGTTTTTTATGAGCAATTTCTCCTTTTACACCACTCTGTTTTCAAACGTCGTTTACTGTAGATTTAAAAAGGTCCGTGTGTGGTAAAGAGTTAAAACTGTAATATGTACGCTATTCTAAATACTTCCTGAAATTTTATCCTGTTATTTATTTTTAGACAAAATTAAAATATTAATACGGAAGGTGATATCATTCAGCCACATTAAAAAAAACGCTCATTGGGTCCTTGTTTTGTAAGAAAAGCTTTATGTCTCAGTGTGGAACAGATGTAACTACCTCTAAAATAACAGACAGTTACATACGTTTTTATAAGTCTGCTTCTGCATTGCATTTACAAGGTCGCCATTATAAGCGAAATGATTAATTTGAAAATGTACTGACCTGTACTGTAAATTCCACTGTCACCTGGAAAGGATAAAAAATACAATGAGCGATACAATAAGACTTAAAGTCCAACAGCTTATCTAAACATGGCACTTATTTGACATGTAGTGAAAATGAAGAACACTCAGGATATGATCAGACATTTTAAATGAAACTATTACAGAACATGATGCTCGTAACCCCTATAATTATGCTAAATTAACAATGTCAAAACATTGTGGTAAAAGGAGAAAATAATGACCTATTTCTCTGTTCGCCGCAATGTTTTCAGTTCTTTTAAAACATTACAGTTTCATACCTTATAATAATCATAGTCAATTAAAATGTTGATTCATCTTTGATTGTCAACAATATCTGTATAAACCCCTCAATGAATACTTTAAAATACAGAATACAAGTGAGGAATTGGCCCCTTTTCAACAAATTATAGAAGCAACTTTGCCCAAATATACCCGAATGAAAAATGTATAAATATCCAAAAAAAAAACCGGAATCCTCAAAATCTACCAAATTCTAAAAAAATGCCACAAATATCTACTGAATCAGAATTCAGTGAAAATTTGACATTTTCGCACAATTTGAGAGAGAACAGGTTTTATCACATAAAAACCCTTATTTTCAAGTTGAGAATAAATCACGGAACAACGATATCCAACATGTGTGATAACAAAAACACGTCATACACGCGACTACTGATGACGTCATTTTGACCTTTATCTTTATTATGTTTATTGTTAAGTTGTTAAATTTTACACATTGAAAAATGCAATAATACGTTATTTTGAATAAATAACGAGTCTTAATTGTTTAAAACATTTTTTTTTTTTTTTTCTTATTCAAAAATGATGAGGACTACTTTTTTATGCGGTGAATCACAAGTTCTTATGAAGAATATGTTATTCGGTCTTTGTTTTGATGTTGTCAATATTTTTCATTAAAACACACTGTTTAGGTGATAACAAGAATCCATCACTCGTTTTACTTTGGAGAAGATTTCTTAAATTCGTCTCGAAAAAGAGAGTTATTAACCTCGCCAAGAGGCTCGGTTAATAACCGTCTTTTTCTAGACTCATTTAAGAAATCTTGATCTCCAAAGAAAACTCATGATGGATCCTATATGTATCTCCAGGACATGGAGCGTGATTAAGGTAAGATTAAAGCTTGTTTCGCTATTGATGTAAAAAATATAAGTTTAAAGGAATAATCCAGATAAGACTGCACGGAGGTACAAACTGGTCTAAATCAAACATGGAAAACTGGTTGTAGAGCCCAAAGCTTGGCTTTCTGACATAACTAATATACATGTATATTGTTTTTCATTCTGGTCTAATTTTTAAATATTAGGCTATTTAAAAGGAAAAAGTAGAAAAAGGTATAAATAGTGTTTGTAATCCCATTCTATAAATTATCATTTAATCTTTATTCTATATAAAGACACTTTTATTTGCAGTTATTGTCAGATGTCATGTATTAAAACAGCAGTCAATTATATTCTGCATCAAGTTTTATTTTAAAACAGAATGGATTTAGAACATCCCATACAATCATGGAATAACAGTTCTTATGGCGATTACTGTAGAGGAAATTCATATAAGCAGTTAGTGATATACCCTTGGTCATTGGTACCTGTCTATACAATGTAAATATCATGCATCTTTGACTGTGGGGTAATATTCTTTCCTGAATAAACATCAAAACAGTAAATGGATTGAGAGCAACCTGTACAATCATGGAATCACAGCTGTTATGGCCATAATGGGAGAGGAAGTTCATATAGACAGTTAGTGATATACCCTTCGGTCATTGGTGCCCGCGAAACAATAACAATTGCATGCATCTTTGACTGTGGGATAATATAACTTCCTGCATCAACATCAAACAAGGAAATACATTGAGAGAAACCCATTTACTGATGGAATTACAGCTGTTATGGCGATGACAGGAGATGAACTTCAGCTGATTACATATAATACTAATGGATTCATACACGGTAATCTTTATTAATGGATAAGTTTATCAAAATCATATCAAGCTTGTTTTATCTAATTAAATGTATTATATAAGAAAGTCCTGTTCTTTGACTGCACAGTTTGTGTTTTTTATGATCACGTTTTGTCTGATGTCCTTCGACATGCCAATGATGCCATCAACAATTGCCTTGTGAACAATTTACAGGCAACATTTTACAACATCAACTATGAATGAAAGTTTATCAGAAAATCATCTCAATCAAATCTTGGCCAAGTTATAGAATGGGTCCTGTGAGGTGAAAAACTAGGTTTCAATGTCAATTTCAAGTAAAATATTGAAAATACTCTGGATGCCTTATTTTAAATAACTGTTTTGATGATATCTAGGCTAAGTTTAAATATATTCGGTCATACACTAGGTCATGTTGGGTCATAATCTAGGTCACTCCACCAAATTAAAGGAAAATCTTGATAGCCTAGAAACAACAATTTGCCTTCAGCAGCTTGAAGCTTTGTCCGAATGTTTGTCTTGACAATATCTAGGCCTAGTAAGAATAACGGTAATGGTGGGTCAAAAACTAGGTCACTATATCAGATTGAAGGAACAATTTGTTAACACTCAGAAATTTTGAATGCTGCATTTTTAATTTTAACATGTTGAAAATTTGTCAGAATTGGTGTTTTGGTGAAATCTAGACTAAAATCTAGGTCAACACTCATGTTGGATAAAAAACAAAGAGGTAAAAAGAAAACATTTGAGAAAAACCTTTAAACACTAAACACGCTTGACATCAAGGTTTGCTTCAGAATCTTGAAACTTTGTCAGAATGTTTGTCCTGATGATTATTGATATCTAGGCCACGTTCAAATATTGGTCAAGTCGGGTCAAACATAAGGTCACTAGACCAAATTAAAGGAAAATATTGTTAACACTCTCACAGCTGTTCTTTTAATGTTAGCATGTTGAAACTTTGGAAGAATGGATGTTTTGAACACTGCTTTTAACCCAGAAATTATGTCAATATGCCTAATTGAAAGAAAAACTTGTTTTCATTATTGTTATTTTTTACCTTTCTGTATTAAATATGTGTTTGTTCATGTGATACATTGAATGTCAAAATTGTTGAAGATTTGACTTTGCACCAAAAGATAAAGTAGGAATAGTGTACAACAACGGTCTCAGTTCCGACAGCTTGAAATAGATTCCTTTATAATGGTAGTAACATACCTACAGCTTAGACACATTATAGACGCTGTGCTTGTGATAAGGCTTTGCCTTTTTCATATTAATTCATGAAAGTGTTTGTTATATTGACGTTTTACGCCGTTTTCATCATTATTTCAGGTATATCACGACGAGAGAAAACGTGTTTATGATCTCTGGGTAAATAAAGCAGTACTAGGCTAGGAATTATGCCTTGCCGAATGGCAGTCCACCATGACCGCCGTGCCTAGAAATAGAACACAGGACGCCCGGAATTCATGATATAATGACAGATGATATAATGGTGATGATGTTGATGATCATTATGATTATGATTATCATTACAATAACACTAATCACAATACTAATGCTAAAAAAATAACAAATTAATTAATAATAATAATATTAATGATAGGAATAAATGATAATAATAATACTGATGCTAATGATAATAATAATAATAATAATAATAATAATATATAAAGAACACTTGTAAATAAAACACGTTATCGTACAATTTTCTCACGCCCCAGTGACTTGTGGACGCTCAATAAAAAAAGCAGCCATAGTCTCACCCTTGCTTATACCGGCTTAATAGGGTCTAAACGATTTGAGTCAATACAACTCTTGAGCTCAATCAGGTTGGTGGTATTGGTTTCATTAAGTAACGTTTCATTAAGGTTCAAAATATTTCTTGATTTGTGTAGATTTCATATAATGTTAATGTATGTATCTATGAAATAGTACAATTAATGGAATGTGTCTAATCTAGTTCCTGTTATCTCACGTTGAATATATGATAAAAGAAAACTACAGCAGAATAAATAGTCAGATGAATTTGAAAACATTTATGCACAAATAAGGACAATTTCCATAAATCAAATTATTCATTTTGGTAAATAATTGATGAATTGTTTTTTCGTGAGCATTCTTTTCTTTTGCCACATTTACACAATACGTAAGCTTCATTTGGTCAAGGACGTATATCTACATCCTTGATTGGGTGTACATTTGTGTCTACAGTCCGAGAATGGAAATAGTTGATCACGTTTCAAGAGCAATGGGTATCAAAAGTAACTAAAAATAGATTACTGATAAACATTCTGGCAAATTGTCTGACAATCTGTTTATCTTTTGTTTTATGCCAATTGCACTTAAAGGTGCTAAACTCCAGATGGAAATCAACATTTACTGTCTCTGTTGCGAATAAAAAACATTCATAGATAAAAATAAACCTTGTTTAATAATGTGGGATTATAATGTTTATGGAATGTCACGATGACTCAATTGTATTAAACTGTTTACGATAAATTCACTTCCGTAAACAAAAAATGCAATTCATTATCTTTTTCTAGCTGTGATTTTATAATACGCATCGCAGTTGTTTGCCGTTTCATCTGACAACTTCAATACGCTAAGTATTATGTTTTCATTTACCCTCTCCCATACGTTGACGCATTGTGACGCTTTTGCAGTGGACGACGTTTGAAAACATTGTGACAAAAGGGTGAAATTAACCATTCATAATGAGCGATCAATGTTTTCAACTCTTTCCAAGTTTCAAGTTTTCAAGTTTTATTTACACATTTACATGTGTTTAGAGGATTATGTATATAGTGCAATACAAATGTTTGTATACATACATATAAATTTCAACATACAATACAATACAGAACCAGGCTGCACAGCAAAGGTATTTTGATATAAAACAAACGATGAAAAAAAAAACAACACACACACACGAACAAAACCTCAATGAATGATTAATACTATAGGAATGGCTAAATGTTTTTTGGGGAAAAAGTTGGAAAGTTAAGTAGTTTACTAGTAATAATATCATATAGAATGGCTATATATTTTTGCAAATTCTTCTGCAGCATATCGAGGGCTTGACGTGAAACGGTTGTAACTAAAAACCTATTTTGAAAACCCTGGTTTAGGGATAATTTTGACCCCTTTGTAAACAATTCAAATTTAGGTGCCATTGCTCAGAACGAGCAATGGCACCTACATTTCCATTGCTTACCAAGAAAAATGTTTCAACGCTTATAAAGACTTTATGGCGAGATGATTTACCTTGGTAAAAAAATACCAATTTTAGTTACAACCGTTTCACGCCAAGCCCTCGATATTTGCTGTATGTGGGACAAGGTTGAAGCAGACTTTTTCGGCGACATTGGTGCCCAGCACCAACTTTCTCTTGTATTTTATATATTTTGTCTCTATGTACATAATTATATGGTGCGGGACCAATATCATCTTTCTTGTCCTTAGCCGTCGAAAGCGAGGTTAATCCTTTCTCTCATATAGACGCTTTCTGACCCGTCTGCAACAGACGACCTTTTGAAAACATAGCGACAAAAGAAGAAATTGCTCAAAACGAGCAATTTCACCTTTTGCCACACAATGTTTACCACTATTACTCATAGGTTATCCATTCAATTATAGAGATATCTATTTGTTGAGAAAATATTTTCAAAGTCGTCTGCTGTAGAATTGTCGTTGAGGGAAATGGTTAAAGCCCAAAATAAATAATTGTATTTACCCTTATTTTGCTCAAAACGAATAATTTCTCATTTTGTCACAATGTTTTCCACTTTTTGTCATAGGTTACACATTCAATTATAGAGATTTTTATTTGTTGACAAAATATGTTTAAAGTCGTCTGCTGTAGAATTGTCGTATGAGGGAAAGGTTTACAGTCCAAAATAAATAATTGTATTTACCCTTCATTTGAAAGTGAAGAGTTTTTAATTTCCCATAACATATATCTTAGGTCAAAGGAAAAATATTCGTTGGTATATTTAAACGTCCCACTTCCCTATTCAGTACTCTTTCACAACAAATAATATATCAATTATGTTTCCCTTTTTTATGTGAATATCACTCTTTACTCTATACAGGCAGAAGTTGATATTAACTAAATCTGCTGAGAAATATTATTATAAAAACAGGTTTTTTATGTCATTTTACCTAAGTAGTTTAAAATAAACAAATGTCAATGTCTGATTTCTGATGGTTAATTTATATTGATTACCAATTGTAATTGAAACACACTTTCAAAGGAATAGTTTGAAAGATTTGCCATTCTGGGATCGGAAAGGGTTCAATTACATGTTGTAAAAGAAGGTTTTTAGATTTTTTACAAACAAAACATAGAAGTTCCCGTTTTGGTCTTGATTTAGGGTAATTTATCTTTTTGATTAGTATTTTTCAATACGATAACTAGTAGTTGAGAGGGATTAGCAACTCGCCTTTTACACCTGTTATCGTCTTCAAAAATCACACGGAGCGATATCATCTTATTAAAAACCACCGATATTGTATTACAAAAAAACCATTCAACTCATAAATGGCACATGTATAAAAGATACATATTCTTATATCTTATGAATGTTCAAGTCATGGAAACAATAACAGCTCAGCAACAGTTCTGACTACCCGTCCTAGCAATCAGAAACTAATATAATCTACTACGCTGTTTTAAGGAGAGAAATTCGAGATAAATGATACATTTGAATAACTACAAATTCTAATTACCCACTGTATGCGATGAAATGCATTGCTTGTCTTTTTTTGCTTATTTTTTTCATACAATAAAACAATTACAGAATCGAACCTACTTCGACCACCCGCTCATAGAAGATGAATAATAATACTGATGATAAAAATAATAATGATAATGATAATAAAGATAATAATGATAATAATGAAAATAATGATGATTATGTTGATTATGATGATAATGGTGCTGTTGATGATGATGATGATAATGGTGCTGTTGATGATGATGATGATGATGATGATAATATTAATAATAATAAAAGAAAAATAATTATAATACTACTACTACTACTACTACTTATACTACTACTAATAATAATAATAATCATAATGATACTAATAAAGATAATGTTGATAATGATGATAATGATGATGAAGATGATGATTGTGACTATGCTAATAATAATGATGATATTGATATAGCAAAAATGATGATGATAATAATAATAATTAAAAGAATGATAATAATTATAATAATAGTAATAATGATAATAATAGTAATAATGATAATAATAGTAATAATGAGAATAATACTAATGATAATTATAGTAATTATGCTGATAATGATGATGATTGTGATGATGATGCTGATGATGATGAGGATGATACTACTTCTAATAATAATAATGATAATAATAACAATAATAATAATAACAATAATAAATAAATAATAATAATAATATTTATAAAACAATTTACCTGTAATCTTATCTTTAGTCGGATCTTTCTTCCTGCCAGCGGTTTCTCGCTTCAAATGAATGATCCATTTATCTTGAAGTTCAGTTATGGCCTCATCCACCACTCTCCTTTGTTCCTTTAATACTGTAACCACATTTTCGTACACCTCTGTTTCAATTGATTCTAGTCTTTCTTGATCATTGTCTCTATTTCTATGGGCAGCTTGGAATTCATTTACACATTGGCTTATTTGATTTGTTGACTCCGTAGCAGTTACTTTCAATTTGTTAATTGCTTCGCGTTTTTTGGAATGTCCAGTAGACATGATGGATTACGGTCAATAAAAATCATCAATCTGGAATATAAATTGAAAACTGTTTATCAAATTTATTACGGTTTGCATAGTTCTCTCTCTCTCTCTCTCTCTCTCTCTCTCTCTCTCTCTCTCTCTCTCTCTCTCTCTCTCTCTCTCTCTCTCTCTCTCTCTCTCTCTCTCTCTCTCTCTCTCTCTCCTTTCTCTCTCTCTCTCTTACTATAGAGAGGAATTGCTAAACAAAGGTGGTCTTTAGCGCAGGTACGACTGTATATTATATATCGTAGTCCATCAATGTAGATAGATTTTTATTCAAGGCATTTCAACCATCGATACCAATAGGCTAAGTCTATGTGGAAAAGCAGCCAGTTGCTTGGGAAGATTGTTGTGTGGAGGGAGTTCTGGTGTGAGAAAACCAGGAAATGCATGAGTAGGTGAACTGGCCGCCGTGATATAACTGAGAAATTGTTGAAAACGGCGTTAAACCCCATTCAATCAATCAATCAATCAATCAACCATCGATCTTTCATTGAGCTAAAGTGGATTTATTGATTGGAGCTTAACGCCATTATATCACGGCGTCCAGTTCACCTACTCATGTGTTTCCTACCTTTTTCACACGAGTACTTCACATAATATACTTACAAAGCAACTGGCTGCTAGCCCATAGGTGAAAGACGAATGACGTTGTCACAGTGACTTATGCCAAACGTCATAACAAAAATGCTAACCGAGCTGGTATTCGGTCTCACAACCCCTGGATTGATAGCCCGCGTCACTACCGATTGGCTTGAGCTAAATCCTTACCATTGACACGCTTCGATTAAATATATATTCTACCTTTTTGGAGTAACTTTTTGTCCAATAAGTTGTGGTTTGTACCAGATACAACGTCCAGTCACCAGTGATAACAGATGGATTTACGAATGGAATAAAATCCTATAAACTCCTATAATAAACTGTTCTGTCGGTCGGCTGGGATAACAGAAGACACACATGAACACACATCTATAACACTTTTTCGTAGAATAGGTTACATATCGACACAGGCAGTGAAGTTTGAAGTAAGTCACTGCCGCACACTATTTTTGCTCCTCCTATTTCACTATGTTTTCGTCACAAAGAAAACGATAATTATTTACAAGCTGTTTAAGTCGTGATAACAATATACGATGCCGAAGAAAGTCGACTGGTGTATATTGAGGTTATCCTAAACTGGAACGTATATTCTTATCTACTTTATCGTGTACTATGCGAATTTTGTGTCAAATGTATTTTGATTGGTTGTTTATTTATAAATATGATACATATAAGAAAAAATAACTTCCTTCTTGAATATATATATATATATATGGTTTGGTTTCTGTTACAAAATTGATAAGGGGCATTTATCACATTCTTAAATTCTTATTTGACACTCATACCCTATTTTGTGCCTACACAAAATAATCGTCTCAGTGAGACGATTATATTGAGAAACCACGCTAAAGGATTTGGTTGATTTATACGATAAATAATGTGGAGAAAGGATCAGTTTTGAGTACCCACAATATCAAGTTTGTTTGAGTTAAACGATTAATATTGTGAGAAAAGATCACCCTTTAGTACCGATAATAAAGGGTTTGGTTGGGTTATACGAGAACTATTGTGGGGAAAGATCAGTTTACAGTACCCCCACTATACAGTTTGGTTGAGTAATATGAGAAATATTGTGGTGAAAATATCAGTTTACAGTACCCAAAATATAGAGTTTGGTTGAGCTTTAAGAGAAATATTGTGAGGAATAGATCAGTTTTGAGTACCCACATTTAAATGTTTGGTTCAGTTGCGCTAGAAATATTTTTGGGAAAATATCAGTTTTGAGTACAACAATATAGGGTTGGGACTGATTTACCAAACTATTGTGGGATAAGGATCAGTTTACAGTACCCACAATATAGAGTTCGATTGAGTTATATGAGAAATATTGGGGGTAAAAATCAGTTTACAATACCCACAATATAGAGTTTGATTGAGTTATATGAGAAATATTGAGGGATAGAGATCAGTTGACAGTATCCACAATATAGAGTTTGGTTGAGTTATATGAGAAATATTGTGAGATAGAGATCAGTTTACAGTACCCACAATATAGAGTTTGGTTGAGTTATACGAGAAATATTGTGGGATAGAGATTAGTTTACAGTTCCCACTATATAGATTTTGGTTTAGATATACGAGGAATATTGTTGGATAAAGATCAGTTTACAGTTCCCACAATATAGAGTTTGGTTGAGTTTTGCGATAAATATTGTGGTTAAAAGATCAGTTTACAGTACCCACTATATAGATTTTGGTTGAGATATACGAGGAATATTGTTGGATAAAGATCAGTTTACAGTACCCACTATATAGATTTTGGTTTAGATATACGAGTACTATTGTGGGATAAAGATCAGTTTACAGTTCCCACAATATAGAGTTTGGTTGAGATATACGAGAAACATTGTGGGATAAAGATCAGTTTACAGTACCCACTATATGGATTTTGGTTTAGATATACGAGGAATATTGTTGGATAAAGATCAGTTTACAGTACCCACTAAATAGATTTTGGTTTAGATATACGAGGAATATTGTGGGATAAAGATCAGTTTACAGTTCCCACAATATAGATTTTGGTTTAGATATACGAGGAATAATGTGGGATAAAGATCAGTTTACAGTACCCACTATATATATTTTGGTTTGGATATACGAGGAATATTGTGGGATAAAGATCAGTTTACAGTTCCCACTATATAGATTTTGGTTTAGATATACGAGGAATATTGTGCGATAAAGATCAGTTTACAGTTCCCACTATATATATTTTGGTTTAGATATACGAGGAATATTGTTGGATAAAGATCAGTTTACAGTTCCCACAATATAGAGTTTGGTTTAGATATACGAGGAATATTGTGGGATAAAGATCAGTTTACAGTACCCAAAATATAGAGTTTGGTTGAGTTTTGCGATAAATATTGTGGTTAAAAGAACAGTTTACAGTACCCACTATATATATTTTGGTTTAGATATACGAGGAATATTGTGGGATAAAGATCAGTTTACAGTTCCCACAATATAGAGTTTGGTTTTGATATACGAGGAATATTGTTGGATAAAGATCAGTTTACAGTTCCCACAATATAGAGTTTGGTTTAGATATACGAGGAATATTGTTGGATAAAGATCAGTTTACAGTACCCACTATATGGATTTTGGTTTAGATATACGAGGAATATTGTTGGATAAAGATCAGTTTACAGTACCCACTATATGGATTTTGGTTTAGATATACGAGGAATATTGTGGGATAAAGATCAGTTTACAGTTCCCACTATATAGATTTTGGTTTAGATATACGAGGAATATTGTGGGATAAAGATCAGTTTACAGTTCCCACTATATAGATTTTGGTTTAGATATACGAGGAATATTGTGGGATAAAGATCAGTTTACAGTTCCCACTATATAGATTTTGGTTTAGATATACGAGGAATATTGTTGGATAAAGATCAGTTTACAGTTCCCACAATATAGAGTTTGGTTTAGATATACGAGGAATATTGTGGGATAAAGATCAGTTTACAGTACCCAACATATAGAGTTTGGTTGAGTTTTGCGATAAATATTGTGGTTAAAAGATCAGTTTACAGTACCCACTATATAGATGTTGGTTTAGATATACGAGGAATATTGTGGGATAAAGATCAGTTTACAGTTCCCATAATATAGAGTTTGGTTTAGATATACGAGGAATATTGTTGGATAAAGATCAGTTTACAGTACCCACTATATAGAGTTTGGTTTAGATATACGAGGAATATTGTGGGATAAAGATCAGTTTACAGTTCCCACAATATAGATTTTGGTTTAGATATACGAGGAATATTGTGGGATAAAGATCAGTTTACAGTTCCCACTATATAGATTTTGGTTTAGATATACGAGGAATATTGTGAGATAAAGATCAGTTTACAGTTCCCACAATATAGAGTTTGGTTTAGATATACGGGGAATATTGTTGGATAAAGATCAGTTTACAGTACCCACTATATAGAGTTTGGTTTAGATATACGAGGAATATTGTGGGATAAAGATCAGTTTACAGTACCCACTATATAGAGTTTGGTTTAGATATACGAGGAATATTGTGGGATAAAGATCAGTTTATAGTTCCCACAATATAGATTTTGGTTTAGATATACGAGGAATATTGTTGGATAAAGATCAGTTTACAGTACCCACAATATGGAGTTTGGTTTAGATATACGAGGAATATTGTGGGATAAAGATCAGTTTAGAGTTCCCACAATATAGAGTTTGGTTTAGATATACGAGGAATATTGTGGGATAAAGATCAGTTTACAGTACCCACAATATAGAGTTTGGTTTAGATATACGAGGAATATTGTGGGATAAAGATCAGTTTACAGTTCCCACAATATAGATTTTGATTTAGATATACGAGGAATATTGTGGGATAAAGATCAGTTTACAGTACCCACTATATAGATTTTGGTTTAGATATACGAGGAATATTGTGGGATAAAGATCAGTTTACAGTTCCCACAAGATAGATTTTGGTTTAGATATACGAGAAATATTGTGGGATAAAGATCAGTTTACAGTACCCACAATATAGAGTTTGGTTTAGATATACGAGGAATATTGTTGGATAAAGACCAGGAAGTCCACCACGGTCCTTTAAAAAAAATCCCCATGAAACAATTTCGTTTCTTTTTACTATATATTTTGACAGCTGTGATCTATTTTGGTTTTTCTTTTTCATTATAACAAAGATTCAACTGCGCAGTTGTCTTGTACATAATATGAGCCGTTCCACGAGAAAACCAACATTATGTTGTCCGCGCAGGCTAATCCGGGCCGACACATTCCGTATCAGGGGAACAGATGTATAGAGTAATGATTCCTGAAACAGAAAATCCACAGGAGGCGAAAAGTGTCTGTCCGGGTTAAACTGCGCGACATGCTTAGGATGATCCGGGTCGATATTTTTCGCAGTGTAATTGAGCTGTGTCGAACGATAAGGGATCTTCCCACAGCATCGAACAGTGAAGATACCCGTGAGCCTGTGTGTTGGGATTTAACGTCGTTTTCAAAATTGTTTTCGGTTATATCACGGCGTTTGCTGGGTAATCTACCAATACTTCTTGTCTAATTAGCGTAACACCAGCGACCCAGTTGTAATGCTTACCCCTCACTCCTAAGCGACAAGCAGGGAACGCAATAACTACAATTTTAATCCAAACTACGACCTCCCGTACACAAAGAAAGCGGACTCTCTATCACTGATGCGACAGATGAGTATGTACCATACTCAAAGTCTTGACTCGCATCTAGAGCTTAATACTTGCAAGGTGTCTGGCAAACCACTGAGTGTTGAACTCTACTAGTATTACGACTGATCCGCTGGTGTCAGCATAAGCTTGCCAGCAGTACTGGTAATTTACACCGGAAACAGCCATGGTATAACTCGGCAGAGCTCTAGATAAGGGGCGTATTGCATGTTCTAAAATGTGACCATCTTACCCTATGTTGTGGGTACTCAATGGAATCATCTCACTGAGACGATTTGTTTGAGTACTCACAGCATAGTGATTGCTTTAATAATAACTTAATAAGAGAGAAATTGTGGGAAACAGAGCTGAATAATAGTCCTTATCAGACACTATGACCGACATACTGTAGAGAGCCGCATACAACCTCATACAAACCAACACGTACTTATAAGTCCCCAAATCACAAGACACGGCTCAGTCTAGGACGTTAAAAGGGAGGTATCACGCGATCTTTGGATTACAAAAATGAATTGAGAATGGGAAACCACTTATCTCTGTCAAGGTTATTGGGTCAGGATTTATTTGTTTAAACAGTAAAACGACGAGTATCCGTGACGTAAGGTCTTGATAACCACCATTTACAACTTGAATTGTAACAAAGGACTTTATACAGATAAACGAGCAGGTACTATCTCCACAATATCATTTTAAACATTATAACAATAAAGGGCTGACCTTTTAAAAAAAATCCCTAAGACAAAAGAATAAAATGAACCTCAAAAATTGCACATCTCGAAAAATTAAACGAATAAAATGTTCGTAGCTAATGAAAAATGTAACTCATTAATTACATTCGGCGTTTGTTTTGATAATACAAACTAATTGGAGTGAGTGTGATGCATTTGAGTTGTTGTTTTTGTAAACTATTATTTACCAACTCGATTAGAAGATTTAAAGAGTAATTTGAAGTTTGTAACACATTTTGGTATTTAAAGATATGCAGCTATTTTCATTCGACATATTATAAATCGTATAGCAGTCACTTCGTTAAAAAAGGTCTACAGAACATATTGCCATAATGCCGCCATCTACATCCTTTGTCTGGAAGTATTTTTCAAACGCAGTGCTTATGATAACAAAGTCAAGTGCAGTTTGTGTGGTAATGAACTGTCTTGGACTGGTGGAACCAGTAACATGCGCAAACATATTCGACTAAAACATCCGTCAGAAGACCAGACTTACCTTAATTCGCCTACCAATTTATCTAACAGCCAAACAACAACAACACTAACAGTGGATATTTATTGTCTATGAATCTATACGGTTACCTGGGTAACCAGTTATAAAATTGTACGAGTAACCGGTTATTAATATAGGTAACCGGTGCCATCCCTAATATGTATATATAAGTATGCAGATATTCGGAAAACAAGTTTAGTTCTTTGTCTTCCTGACATGTTAAGCAATAAAATCAATATGAAAAAAGAATAATAACACTCGACATATCTAACTTTCCAGAACCACTTGCATACGAAATATTTTAGAGGTCCCTCCCGATTTCGAGTTATCGTGAGTCCATTTTGAATCATTCATATTCATGTTCTCTGGTGTCTCGTCGGATGGATCTATATTCCATGGTCCTTCATGAGCATAGCATTCCGATGATTTGATTTCTCATCGTCCTCGACCTGCAAAACATTCAAAACCCTAAAATGTCAAACAGAACGATTCGACTTAACCTGTTAAGACGATTGAGATCTGGGATATTTTACATACACAGTCAAACCTGTGTTCAAGACCAACTTTCCCAGTCTTCAGCAACCACACCTTTAGTTTACCAATTACTCTTTGTTTTCTGAATAAATGACCGTACAAATAAAGACCACGTGGGAAGATGAATGATGAGAAGAAACGAAACATATTAAACAAGTATTACTTTAAAGAAAACACTCCAGCAGCCTATGCTGGACCGCAAAAATTACTAAATGCGTTAAATCGGAAGTATCCAGGCGTGTTTACTATTAAGTATGTTTGGCGGATGAAAATGATGGCATACATTTTCTTTCATTTGCAATCGTTATCTTGTCGAGAAGAATATGGATACGACCGCTTAAAAACAAAACGGCAAAGGTTGTTTTGGAAGCGATGAAAAGTATATTACGTGAGCAAAAACAAAATAAAGTACGAACTGATCGCAGATTGTTAAGCGTTGGTTTAAAAGGCTTATGAAAGAAGAAGAAATTTACATTTTTACAACGCAACATCCCACCAAAGCAAACTTCGTTGAACGTGTACAACGCACAATTAAAACTTCGCTTTACAGGATGATGAGACAGAAACGTTCATATCGTTACATTGATTTCCTAGAGGCCATCGCCAGTAACTACAACAATACATCGCATAGGAGTTGAAATGGATTAACACCTAACCAGGTTGATAAGAAAAACAAAGCAGATGTATGTACTTATATATATTAAAAAAGAAACCACTAGTGAAAACCAAACCCGTTTTGAGATATATAATGGGTGGTTTAGTTCGCATTAGTTTTACGAAACAGCCGTTTCGTAGGGCCCATCAAGAACAGTTTACTACGGAAGTATTTAAAGTGTCTGCTAGATTGTTGAAACAAGGTATACCTATGTATAAATTAAAAGACATGAAGAATGAAAGCATTAATTAAAGGATTGTTTTATACGAAAGAGTTACAAAAGGTTGATAAAGATGAAAACAGCTTGTGGTTTATTCGGAGAATCATACGAAAGAGACGACGAAACAAAAAGCTACACTACTTTGTCGAGTGGCAGGGATTTCCCAAGACATTTAATAGCTAGATAGACGCGGACGATGTGAAAGACACAAGTGAGAACACATCGTAAATAATTATGAATCGTTATATTTATACAAAAAGTGTCGAAATTTAACCGGAGTTTGGACGGTAGCGTTAGTTCAATTTCTTGTTAAAGAGAAGGTGAAATCGAAAGCGACGGATGCTATTTACATATATTCAGATCTTTGCAAGGAAAGTATTGTATATGGTGAAGAACGGCATCTACTAAGGCGACTTGCAAAGAATAAAAAAGCTGAGTGGAATTATAGTTTTGATAATCCATTTTACGTTACGGTGAAAAGGAGTGAAGTGAGAGATTTCGAAGTCTATATTAAAGACGATATATACGCGTCAGAATTGAATGGACCAGCATACATAACACTACATTTAAAGCCTTACCCGATTTTGTAGAAACATGAAATTATATATACCTAATCTGCAAACATGGGTGGACTTCTTCGATCGCGTTAGCTCCGGAAGTGCATCTTTAAACCAATCAGGTGGTGGTAGACGGTTACAGGTGATATCTGTTGATCATTCAAAAGGTAGTTATAACAAACAGTATCCTGTTAGAACAGTTTTACCCACAGAGCAAACCACTGCTCAGGCTAAATCGGAATTACAAAGAGAAGATAAAAATCCAACTACAGTTATAGATATGCTTCAGACAAGTAAAGACTGTCAACGAAGAGGGATCAAAAGGCAAAAAACTAATAAAAGAAATTAGAATAAACGTGTAAAACGACAAAGTGGTGCAGGTAAAACGACAAAACGTGCAGGGAATAGGTATACACGTAGACAGCAAAGTTCTAAACGATCATGTAATATTTTTGAAATTAATTAAAGACAATGTCGGTGTTTAACGAAGAAAGGTTTAAAGACGGACTCGTGTCTGAACTTGCTTTATTCGATATGCCACCAACCCAAACCAGCGTAAACGACATATACTATGAAGAATCTCAGGTGTCAGACGACAGCCCGTTCGTGTTCAGAATTAATTCCCAGAATTCCAGCGATTATACAGACGGGACTATATTAACCACAAAACCAGTGGGACCTGCCAACTTATTTTTACAAACATTGTTTTCTACAAGCGAAGTCACGCTTCAAAACATAGCCAGTTTAACCTTTAACTACAACCCATATCGAGCATATATACAGACTCTGCTGAATAATGGACAGGCTTAAGTCAACTGCAGACGCAAGAATGGCGGATGGATGACGCGGATTCACCAGGAGCTACAGATCATGGCAGTTCGAATAATGGGTTATATATGAGAGAGGCATTGATCGCCAAATCCAAACCTCTGGATTTGCAGGGACCTATTTTCCACGATTTGTTCTTTTTGGATCGTTATCTCATTAATCAAGTGGATGTTCAAGTGAAGCTGTTCGGAAGTTCCGTCAATTTTGCTCTGTTAGCAAAGGATAACAGTACTGACTTTTAAATTCAAATTGAAGATTTTTATGTATTAGTAAAAAAAATAAAAGTCAATCCTGCTGTTATATACGGCCATTCAGAGATTTTAGAAAAGCAAAATGCTCTTTATCCTTTTACGAAAGTGGAATGTCGGTCTCAATGTATCGCTATAGTTAGTACATCTTTACACTGGGAGAACATGTTTCAAGGAAGGAGACCTAATACAGTGGTGATAGGCTTTGTGAAGAGCACATCAGTGAATGGACATTATACTGCAAACCCATTTAACTTTGAACACTGTAACATTCGACATATTGCTTTATATCTAGACGGTTTAGCTCTTGGCGGTGATCCGCTGAAATCGGAGTTAAATGCTGATAATGGAACTGCTAGAGTGCGTGATTTTACCAACGTATTGATGTCCAGCGGTAAATGGCGGTTTGATGAAGGCAATGCATTGGACAAAGAACATTTTAACAGCGGCAGTACACTGTTTGCTTTTAAAATTGAACCGACTTTCTCTCATCATGGAGTATATATCAGCTTATTAAAGAACGGCAACGTCAGACTAGATGTTCAGCTCGCCAAGGCCTTAACAGGTAATTATTGAATGATATATACATTTCAAATGACATCATTATATATTAATAAATAAAATAGTGTAATCAGAATAGTTCTTAATGCATGTGTATAACATGCTAGCAGCTCATATTATAATTTTATAAGGTTATATGACTTACATATAATGACTTCTTATATTTTGATTATTTTCAGAATAGATGAGTTGCATCGTTTATAGTGAAGGCGTAGCTATTTCGAAATAAACAAGAAGAGACACGTTATCTTTCCATGATGAATACAAGTCAACTGTTGTGCTGTATCAACTGGGATCCCATTTTACATAGGCATGTTGTGGGAGTTTTGAGGCGAACCGTTTTCCGCAAAAAAGATTCAAACGTCCCTATGGTTTAATCGTTAATACGGATATTGATTCCAAATGAAAGTTCATTGGATGTCGATCTATGACGATGGTAATGGCAACATGGAAGTGATGGACTTGTCGGGAGATCTCCGAGGGAAAACAGTGTGAATCCGCAATAATTTGGCCTGTCTAGACGAGCTTTTCGTCTATATAACTATGTAGCGACTAGATTATCGTTGAAAATTGTTGTATGTTTGTAAATGGACTTTGCGGTTACTTTTTTCAATCTTTCTTTGGTGTGAATCAACTCAATATATTTATGTTTCCTTTTATTCTCCATTGTCTGAAAACAGAAAAGATTGAACATGTATATTAATAGTTCTATAAAGTTAAACACATTTTCTAGAAGGTTGTTGTTTATAACGATATTACTAAGTTAGGCGATAAAACACTAACGTTATTCATATATCTGAACACATTCTTCAAATAGTGATATGTATTATTAGTGTTTAAAGGGCCGTGATAAACGTATAACATTTAACTGTTTTCTCGCATCAGTCTTCTCCCTTTGTTTTATGGAAAACCGCGCCTATCGAATGTGCCCCGTTTTAACAATCTCGCATAGTATGCTTTTAAAAATATATTTTATGAAAGAAAATAAAATCTTACTTTTCAGAAGACGGATACATTCATTAATTTATAGAAGTTCTTTCGGAAGGTCGATGTCGCTCATTTCCTCATCTCTGTATTGAATTCAATGTAAGGTTTCAACCAAGCCTCTTAACGGAATTTTATGATTCTATGTATGGTTTTTATCTGCATCCCTAGTCGTACGTATAGTTGTAAATTGCGACAGTGAGTTATATATCGGTCTTTGTCTCCGAGTGTCGTGAGAAGTTTTCCCACTTTACCACGACTTGGCAGAGGTTCGGTTTCTGTTTTCCCATATAATTTTCTTTCTTAAAGTTTGGCATGAGGAGATAAATGATCATCACTAATGAGTTTATTCTCCGGTGCTAAAGGAATACAATTATGCAAGTTATGGAGGTGGGATGGGTAATGAAGTGACAATTCAAGTATGTATCCTTTATCTTCATATTCCGGGAGCTTTGTTACATCAAACTCTTCAATCTCGCTGCTGTTTAAGAAAGTAAAATCACCTACTGGAAGAGGTTTGACCATACTTAATCTATATAAATTGTTAGCATCAATATGGTGGAGGAATTGTGTAGGCCTACAAGAGTCATACTCAGGTAAATATTTATGATTTGCTTTGGCATATCGGTTGGATATTTGAGATATTCCGCCGCGTATACCTGATTCAAACATTAGCATTTTGTTAATATCGGTAAGTAATTCTTACTGAACAGCTTTCATTTTCAGACAACTGGCCCAAGATAGTCCTGGTGAAGTGTAAAAGTGACACGGATCAAGTCCATATTGTTCCATGCAAACATTTCAGAAACTTTCAAAAACTGAATAGAGTAATAGCGTGTCTGTCCTAACATATAAATCGTGAAGATCACGCAAGAACGTCATTCTAAAATGCTTAAAAATCGTTTGAACAAAATCATAATCTTTGTCTGATATATGTTCGCGTTTTATAGTAGAATAGGACATTTTCTTTGAGGGGATGTTTGTTTCATCGAATTCATCGAATGAATCCATATATTCATAAGGGTAGACACCCTTACGAAGAAGTAATTTAGCATCATCCCTCGATCCGAGTTCGGATAATAAGTGTGGGGAAGCATCCAATCCGTCCTGTGCTTATTTCTCTATCAAGGAGTCTTAAGAGCTTGGAAGAAACTGAAAACTGTCTAGAAACTGTAATCCGCCTAAGGAGAATCTTACATATTGTTCCGAATTTTGAGCAATACAATTCAACCTATATTTGTTAAACTCTCCTAAATTTTGACAGAGAATATGTGCATCAAAATTTCTCAAATTATGAAATAGGTCTGGCGTAAACTAGGCCTGTTTACAGTTGAGATTACATTTGTTATGAGCCATACCAATGAATACACAGGTCAAATGATTACCGTGACGTACTGTTCTTGCGTATTGCTCATCATAATACGTGTTTTTCTTTTTACAAAAACAGCAGTTTATAGCATGGGCATCATTGTATCTAGAATTTTCACAATTTCCTGACGCTCTTTTAGTAAACACTCAAAATCGGCGTAAACCACAAATGGAATATTTAAAGATTTCTCAAATTCCTTAAACTCCCAAATATCGTTTTTCCCCGGGGGGGGGGGGGGGTGGGGGTGGGGTGGGTAGAGAGCAGCATGATTGATGCTCTTCTAATAATCTTCATTTGTGAATCCATGTAGACAATAAGGACAGAAAAGTTCCTGACGTCGATTGGTTTTCGTTCTATATAAAAAACGATTTAAGTTTGTTATAAGGTAAGATGGCCATTTTCACCACATTTAAGCCGTAACAAGTTAACGTCGTGAAGACGTTGAGTGAAGGTTGTTATTCTTAGCGGCATAATATAACCATTTTCATAACTAAAAACGTTAATGGAAATGTTTTCATTTTTAGTTTCCACTTTGCATATCTGCGATATTGCCACGGGATATGTAACATCAGTCATATGTATTTCATGTTCAAATGCTGCATAATATCCTACAAGTTCTTGCTCGATATTTATCGGATGCAAAGAAGCTAGAAGGCACAAAAAAACGCTTTTCATCAACGTTATGATTTTGATATACTACCGCTAAGCTCGAATGTTGTTGGTAATGGTATGTATGTAGACCCGATTAGTGGTTTATACAGGACGGTGTGCATTTCCAATTTAAGCACCTTCTTCATCTAACAATTTGATCTTTGTTTTAGGAAGGTATCTAGACTCTGGTGCATTTTTTGCATGGCTTAATTTAAATCGTGCTCATCCAAATTGTCTCCGACTAGTAACGTATATGCACGACTTCTAAAACAAGGTATCGCTCTTACAGACTCTTCCCCATCATCACTTTCCATCTCCACTTGTACGCATAAATTCCACTTTATACCACCGAGTCGTCTTTTTCTGTTTTCTAAAAACGATATTATGTATTATTTGCTCTCGCACATTTGCGAAAAATGTTAAAACGTTGTATTGCTCGTACTGTCTCGGATATACATTCTTGTTTGATACATTGTCTCTAAGGGCTGTTTCATCATCGATTCGATGGCCTTCTTCCCCTGTTTCATTCTGAGTTTCAGGTATTAAGCTGGTATCCAACGTTTTCCTGTCTGATGTCGTTACCCACCCCCCTCCCCCCTGTTGATTCAAAGGATGGTTTTCCTGAACATGTTGAAATACCTGATCATAATTTGAAAATTCACTTTCACAATGTCTACAAGCAAACTGTAAAGCTCTTTTTTGTTGAGAATTTATCCCATGATGGTGCACAGAAGGTATACGCTGTTGTTGTTGTTGTTTACGTTTTTCAATAAAGCTGTGTCTTGTGAAGGTGTATTACACGGTACAGTCGGTCAACAAGTCCAACCGCTTTGCCAACAAACATATATGTATTTTGTGTTAAAGTGTGTGTGCAAGAGGAATATGAATTTGCAAGGGAAACCGAGAAATAGAAGGCCATTCTGATGATATCACACATATCATTCAATTTTTTTTGTTTACTTTAAATTAGTAAGTGTAGTTACAAACTCTTTAGTTTAGATTTATTTATTTTACATCGATTGCGATACAAACTTTTCAGTTTATATTAATCACGCTCGATATCTGCTTCATGGAGACATGACTAGTACTCGCGCCGTTTGTTTGGAAACATCCCAAAGGCAGAACCCAATCACCACGAGATTCGAACCCGGGACCTGTTTGATGAAACATCAAAAAACGTTTTAATTGCCTGTTTCGACCTTCATTTCTACCAAGTCGTATCACATACAGTCGAATCTGTGTTAAACACAACCTTGGAAAAGCAAATCCCCTGTCTATGACGACCATACCAAATACTTTTAGTTTTCCAAATACTCATTTTCTGTAAAATTTATCATGCAATTAAAGACCAAACTGTTCACTTCCCGTCGGTGGTTTTTAAATACAGTGCTTCATATTCTCTATAAAATTCTCTGCAATTAAAGACCACCTGTGAACAAAACTCAGATTGTTCACTTCCCATTGGTGGTCTTTAAACACAGGTTTGATTGTACTTTCAAAATGATGGTAGTGCCTCCCGTCCATGGCTTTCATGGTTGCGGGTATAGCACTGCTGCAACTGAAAGGCTGGTACCAGGATAATCTTACCAGCATTACTGATAACATAACACTAGAAACGTCGTTATATGATTGATACGCTGGTACCAGGATAATATTACCAGTAGCACTTTTAATTTAACACAGGAAACGTCGTGACATGACTGAAACGCTGGTACCAGGATAATCTTACCAGCAGTACTGTTAATTTAACACTGGAAACGTCGTGACATGACTGAAACGCTGGAACCAGGATAATCTTACCAGCAGTACTGTTAATTTAACACTAGAAACGTCATGACATGACTGAAACGCTGGAACCAGGATAATATTACCAGCAGTACTGTTAAGTTAACACTAGAAACGTCGTGGTATGACTGAAACGCTGGATCCAGGATAATCTTACCAGCAGTACTGTTAAGTTAACACTGGAAACGTCGTGACATGACTAAAACGCTGGAACCAGGATAATCTTACCAGCAGTACTGTTAATTTAACACTGGAAACGTAGTTATATAATTGATACGCTGGTACCAGGATAATATTACCAGTCGTACTGTTAATTTAACACTGGAAAAGCCATGACATGACTGATACGCTGTTACCAGGATAATATTACCAGCAGTACTGTTCGTTTAACACTGGACACGTCGTGACATGACTAAAATACTACTGGAAGCGGCGTGAAACAACACAGTAACAGCAATTTATGTTAAGACTTATATCACACATGAATTCATTTTATAACACTTTTTACTTTAACAATAACAAAACAATTTTACATGTATACACAAAACATATCTTACAATGTCGAGAAAACAACTAAAATTTATGAATTTGATGAAACCTGAAACAATGTTTTGACTTTCATTCCGGTCGAGTCGAATCTGTGCTACAGACCACATTAGAAAAGCAAATTCCCTGTCTATAAAGACCATACTCGTTTCCCAAATACTAATTTTCTCTAAAATTTACCCTGCACATAAAGACCAAATTGTTCACTACCCTCGGTTGGTCGTTAAACAGAGTTACTGTTAAGAATAATAGCACACATATCAGTTAACATGTCATATATACTGGCAATACCTTTCTTAAAACATATACTCTACAATGTCATAAAACATGAGCTTTCAAAACATAATCGTCACATAACAATTCACCGTCTCAATTGGTAATTGTTAATTCGTAATTGCTAATTTGAGGCGAAGTATATGATCGGCATTTGCTTAAAAGCTCGTCCTATTAGACACAACAAATAAAAAAAAATTTAACACTGTCTTTAAAATGCATGGACTTTATCTGAAATACAAGTTGCCCCTTCCCTTGAATATCGAAAGCAATATGTTGTTATTCAGTCTTAAAGAAATTACCTTCATAGTATGTCATCAGCAGATATTTACATTCAACCATTTCAGACATAAAATAAATAATCTTTAAAACGACTTTGAAAGTCCAAAATAAAGTAAATATCTATTAATAATAGTCGACTTAGTGAAAAGAGTTGAACTCATTGTGGCAAATGGAGTAATTGCTCAACATGAGCAATTTCTCCTTTTGCCAGAATGATTTCAAAAGTCGTCGGCTGCAGAGGCGAAACAAAACGTATTTGTAGGAAAGGCAGAATGAACATGATTTTTTTTCCACGAATTTATTTTTTAAATTATTGTAAAACAATTTCTTACAATGTAATTAGTCACACTCACATGACATATTACGGGAAATTAAATTAACAATGATCGTCCGCTCCAATACCACGAAAGAGATCATCAGCAACCCATTATAAATTTTCCCATTGTATTGTGTGTCTGTTAGTACGGAAGATATATATTATATATACATATATTTATTTACCACCATAGCACCCAGATCCCTCTTACACAACAATAAGGACACTAGTTTTATTGACGTAAACTGAACAGTTTCTTGTTATCTTAACAGTATATACGCAAAATACAATCAACACAAACATAAAAAGAACAAAACAAATCAAACATAATGATACTCTTAATCGAAATTGACTAATCTTGTCGTTTGTACTTTGATACTAAATGACTGGGATGAGTAGCCATTTTATTTTCCGTAGTTAAAACAAATGATCACTTACGACATATGACATTTGATTTAGTTTGCTTACATTATTGTAACTAATTTAAAATCTATTTGTTGCCAAAATCCAAGTAGTAATTTATGGAATGAAGTCAGAAGGAAGACAAAATACTTTCACACTTACACACAAAACGTATCTACAACATATACATGGGTTCATATATTTATATACATGTACATGTACATACACATACATATACACTTACATATACATACACACATATATACATACACGTATATACTCACATATATATACATATACACATCCACACATATACATGCATATACACATACAAACATTTACATGCATTTACACATACACACAGACACATATCTACATATATATATTTACATCAAAGAATAAAAATATGAAAAGACACAAATAGAATGTTTTATGTTGTGACTTACAATCAACTTTGCGTTTTAAAGCTAAAACTAAATGACGTATATTGCATAAATACACTCCCTTTTCAAAAAAGGGAAGACATTTCATGTATTTCAATCGGTCTTAACGCTTAACGTTTTTATTCTTTGTAAATAAAGCCTATATTCCAATACATTCATTTCCTTGTTCGTATATATTTATTCTTTACAAAAAACGTCTGCTAATTCATCTAAATTTTGAAAACATTTCTTATTCTTGCGTTTAACCACATATTAGTCATTGGGTTTCCCCTTTCTTCGCTTCGATGTTTACGTTTTATATGCTTTACATATAACCGTTTATTTACATAATTGTTTTTGACGGTGCTGAACTCCAGATGGAAATCAATATTTTTGAAATGTTGAAACTGTGTAATATTAATTATAGTGAAAGCAAAGTATGTAATAAATACAAAATGTAATTTTAAAAATATAGCATACACAATATTTGTAATGGAAAGTGAAATGATTACTCTTACTTAATCCCAGATTAAGATTCTAATATTTTAAGACAACTTTTGAACAGTTTTAAAACATTGACTATACTATCTATAATCTGGAGCTCAGCACCTTTAACTGTTATTTTTTCAATTATTTGAGATATATGGAAATTAATTATCATTTGAAATGGAAAGAAACATGTCCTGGTAACACATTGCACAAAAAGAATCGCACGTGCGTACAACAACAAAAACAACAAAAACATAATAATATAATACATTTGTTGTTAAAACGAATATACATGGCACTCATATGTACACGTGGCATTGGTTTTTTGAAGTGAGCTCTCGAGACAAACAGTAAATTACTGTGTCCCATTTTAAAGAAATGTTATGCACATGTATCGTAGTTTCGTTTTGCAGCACACAGAGTTGCAAATATAGTGATCACGGGCTCGAATCTCTGAAACGGAATTGTTCAACCGTTTATGATAACAATATATTTGTTTTTATGTGAGATAATTTTATCGGCATTACTATTAAAGTACATGTATGCCAATTAATATGTATTCTATGTTTCCGAATTTATCTAATAAAAATAGTTCTACATGAAACATTATAACTTTAAGGGCAAGTCTACATAAACATTGTACTAGAATTGGAAAAGAAAATGAAGGAGTAACGATTCTAATCATTGACTAAATAAAAATTTCTGAAAAAAGAAGAGATGGTCGATTAAAGATTAGATAACAAATCAATTAATGGACAAACAGAAGTTAACCCCGACCTATGACAATTTATCTGTGAATTCCGAACCTGTTTATCCTTGCCAAATAAGCTATCAGGACGGTTATGCTTTTACCATCAGCGCAAGTGTATTCATAAGGTTTTGATTGTTTCATTGGGGTTTTACGCCGTTTTCAACATTATTTCAATCATATCACGGCGACATTTTACATATGCATGGTCCCTGGGTACACAAACCAGTACTAGGCTAGGAAGTATGTCTTGCGCAAAGTCACTCAACAATTACCGTCGTGCCGCGACTGGGGATCGAATACGGGATGAACGATTTTAACTCCCCGGCTCTAACCACTCTAGCAGGGCGGATATTCACGAGGTTGACTAACTGTATAGGTGAATATTATACTGTCGAATGTTTACGAAGTCTGGCAACGATTATGCTGTCGAATGTTTACGAAGTCAGGCAACGATTGGAAGGTAAAACCCGTTTACTAATGCATAACAAATCATAATCTAATATTTAATCTTGAATAATTGTTGTCTAAATAATAGAAATCTGTCCTTTATAAATGAGCAAATTAACAATATATGTCAATATATAGTTTTTGATTGAACAGCAAGTTGATGAGCAGCTTATATAAAACGCCTTAACTAGGCTTATATTTTCATACCACCCAAATATATGAATGCCAGATAAAAACTATTTACTAATACATAACAAAACAGAACTCAATACTCAATCTGGATTATCGTTCTCTAAATAATAGTTATCTTATTTTTAAAAAAATGATCAAATTAACAATACATGGCATGTAAGTTTTGGATTGAACAACAAGTTGATGAGCAGCTGATAAAAAATACATTTACGAGGCCTACACGTGCATACCAACTAAAACAATGAGTGCCATGAAAAACCGGTTTATTTATTAATGCATAACAAACCATCCATAACTTAATAATAGTTATCTCTCTTTTAAAAAATGAGCAAATTAACAATACATGGCATGTAAGTTTTGGATTAAAAAAAAAACCAAGTTTATTTATTGTTCGTTCATTTATAGTGAGTTTCCATATGTTGGACTAACTGTTTTCAACCTCATCCTCTGTAGATTGGTTGTATGTTAATTTCACAACATCAGACGATCGTTTTTTAGTGTGAAGTTGCGCGTAAAGTTGCGCATGAGTCATGCATGAGTCACGTCTATCGACTTTGAGACTCTACGGTTTCGTATTATTTTAAATAACATCCGCGTGTAACTGACGGTGCAGCTGCAACAGTTCCAGTTGTCGGTAAGATGATGCATTAAGGTCAGTATAATATGAGCCGTCCCGCGAGAAAACAAACATTATGGCCTCTGCGTAATGTATCGACTGAGATCAGCCTGCACAGTCCGCGCAGACTGATCCGGGCCGGAAAATACGTATCGTGGAACGGCTCATGCATTTAACCCATTCCTACATACAACCAATCTGGAGCAGACAACTTAAAAACATAACTATGGTCAATTTCTCATTTTTTCAAAAGTTGTTTTAAATGGCCGTCTGCTGCAGATGTGTCAAAATGCGTCTGCAGGAAAGGGTTAAGGAAACACATAGAAACACGACCTCTTTTGGCCATTTCAAACATTTACATAACTTATATTCAGAAATAATACTCGATAATGGTAACATTATCTTAAGGTATCTTTATGGTTTAAAACACTGAGAGTTTATAATAAAAAAAATTGACATTGTAGTTTTGAGAAACATAGATCAAATTTCATCTTTGTCACAACAAAATATAAAATGTAAAGAGAAGCATGAGTACTTTTAGTGTCATATGTCTTTTGTTTGATAATGACGATAGTGCGTTGGATTATGCAACACTTATCGAAGGTTATTCATACCCATGATGTTATGATTAAAGTGACATTACACGCCTGAATGACTCCACTATTTATTGTATTGTTTTTAAAAGCAAATTTCATGTATTCCACTAAAGTGGTCTATCCACTGATAAGGGTATGTACAAAAGTAAACATCAAACAATATATACTAAAACGACTTCACGTATATTCCGTTATTTACATATAGTACTTTAATGTCTAACTTAACAAATGATACGTTATCCAGAATGACCAAAATTTCTCACCGTAAAACTGTGAAAAATCTCTCGACGTACAATGCAAAATTAAATGATTCTGTTGCATAGTCTTTCAGTGCATTGCGTATTACCGAAAGCAATACTTGTGTAAGTTGACTGGCCATTTTGCTTGTCTTGATCGGTTTCTTTAGTTTTTTTCAAGTAAACTATTTATGTCAAGGCCATCTAGGTCAAGGCCTTGTCGATTTTCCTGAAAGATAAACGAAACATTTATATTTAACATTAAACATGATTGCATGACAGTGGTTATGCATTAAGCGGAATCTATCTGTAATCCCTTCTTGAATTTTAAGTAATAATCCAACTTCAGATTCGATGTTATGGTGCAATATCATACATTCATGGTATTTTATGGTATTTTATTTGGTTTTGTTGTGGTTTTACACTTTGTCAGTAGCATTTCAATTAAATCGCGGCTACAGCAGACGTTCAATATACTCGTACATTAAACTATACCGTTAACCACAAAAACCCATTTCGTTTCGATGAAACTCAGTCTCGAGAAATGGCTTAAACATGCTGGATTTTCTCGAAACATGTTTAGATGTCAGTATTCCGTTACCAACACTGTGATGTAAAATTTATGCAGCTGTGCACGATCTCACATCACGATGGCTTCATTAAATGACGTTAAAATGATGCTCTGTGACAAACTACCTTAGGTCACTTGTGTAGATTCTAATTAAGATTCGTGGATGCTTAAGATCTGCAATGTTTGCTAGTTAGTCACGAGAGGTTTCGGTAAAATGATA
Source organism: Serripes groenlandicus (assembly GCA_031761405.1). Taxonomy (NCBI): domain Eukaryota; kingdom Metazoa; phylum Mollusca; class Bivalvia; order Cardiida; family Cardiidae; genus Serripes; species Serripes groenlandicus. Next base: position 39,903,299 of record JASEVX010000014.1, read on the forward strand.
AGAGCAAGTATATTCCATTTGATGAATCCGCAAGCATGAATGCAGGCACAGAAAGATTATTTTTTACATTTGTAATAATTCATCTTAAAATTGGTTTTCCTTATACGCTGCTCATCTGAACAATTCTGAACAAAGACAAAATAAACATGTACCTGTTGATTCCGTCTTCCCGTCGACGGAGTCCCGTCCCTCAGACAAAGCGTTACAGATCCAGTCTCGTCGGTTGTTGGGTTAGTAACGACACCCTTTAAATCAGTACAATCCTCATTCCCGTCACCATTCCTCTAATATTAAAAAAAGTAATTAGTTAGTTTAGTTTAGTTTAAACGTATTAAATTTTCATCGATTGCGAAACAAACTTTAAGCTTATAGTATTCATGTTCGTTATCTGCCTCCTGGAGACATAGCCTGTACTCGCGCAGTTTGTGTCAATTAGTTTAAGTCGAGATACTGGGTTAGTTAAGGTAGCTAAAGCCAGATTGGTATACCAGATAAACATACATCATACCACAGGCGTCTGAGTTTATATTTGTGAAAACACGTTCTAATAAAATCATGTCATATAAATAAATGTAGATTGATGTAGATTGATTGTTTGGTGTTTAACATCGCTTTTAACAATTTTTCAGTTATTTCACGGCGTTGCCTTGGTAAGTTACCAGTTATACCGGGCAATTTATTCTGACACCAGCCAATCAGTCGTACTTTTAATCCCGCAACCCATGTTATAGTCTTTGGTGTGACCCAACCGGGGATCGAACCCGAGACCTTCCGCATCCGACGAGGGAGACGCTCTACCCCTGAACCACCGAACAAAGAAAGGTCACGGAGCATATTTTCATCGGTTCGGGTTTGCAACTTCAAGATAACGCCAACAAATTAATAACCATCGAACATCGCAATGGAATGAAGAAACCCGAAAGTCATGACACCTTCCAATAGAGAAGAATAAGATGTTATACAAACAATCTATTATTTTTAGCCAAATCAATCGCAAATGAAGTAATTTTCGACTTAACCCTTTCCCACATACAACAAAGCTACAGCAGACGACTTTGAAAACGTCTAAGCAAAAGCACAGAAAATCCCTTCAAATGGAAGAACAATATTTGAATAGCGTTAAAAACATGTTGACCAAAGAAGAAATACGCTGATACCCGGTATACTATAGTAAATATGTACATCAATGGCGACTAGATTGGTCATCTCACCATATATATTCTTATCACATCACATTGGAAAAGCAATTTCCTGTCTATAGCGACCATACTTTTAGTTTCCCAAAATTATACTCATTTTCTGTATACATGACTCTGTAATTAAAGACCACCTGTGGCCAAAGACCAGAGTGTTCACTTCCCATGTGTGTTCTTTAAACACAGGTTTGACTGTATACATCAAATAAGAAAAAATACAACTGAGTTCTGTTTACTGAATATTAGACCATTACAACTTGATGTTTGGAATACATACATAAATAATTAGTCAATTGATTGTGTTGGTATTTTACGCCGCTTTCATTTTTTTTTTTAATTATATCACCGCGTTTCCTTGGTAAGTTACCAGTTTTACTGGTCAATCCTGACACCTGACAGTCAGTCGCAATAATAACCCCAAAATCTTAAACGCCAATGCCGGCAACCGTAACTACCATTTTTAAAGTCTTTGGTATGACACGGCCGGGGGTCAAACCAAAGACTTCCCGCACCGAGGCGGTAAAAAGTTAATGAAAATCTTTTCAGAGTTTAAAAGGTTACCCAGTTGGTATTGATTGCTACACCAATGCCAAAGGGCGCCGCGATTGTTGTCGTATGGCGTTATCATTTGAAGTAATGGTAAAGGGAGTTAACTCCAGACTAAAGTGACGTGCGAATGTACCTATTGGTCAGCCGCGGGAGTTAAAGACATACAAAGAACACACTGGGAGCTATGCCCTTAAATCGCCTCGGTTTGAATGATGGTGTACACCGCTTTCAGCAGTTTTTTAGTTACATCATGGCGTTACCTTGTTGCCAGTACCAGGACCATCGGTGTGATTTATCCTGACACAGATGCATAAAGCGTAATGTAATCCCGCCGCCCTGAGCGTCAAGGAAGAAAGCCATTACTGTCCATGGTCAAAGTCTTCGGTATGACCCGGCCGGATATCGTACCCCGGTCTCCCGTCCAAAACGAAGACCTTCTCACCATCAACACGGTTGGTTCAACACATTATCGACAATGCAACATTATATTGCAGATACATTGTTTTGTAGAAAGGTAGACAATTGATTAAATCCAATGTAAATAGACAATATTATATTTTATAATATACCTACACATTTCTCTTTGCGAAAATACAGGCGAAATGTCACGCGCAAAAACAACTAAACGGAATCAAATTATGTCTTTGACTAGGACAACTACGGTCCCAAATAGATATAAAACAACAGGCGTCTTGGATAGAAGTACAGATCAAAATCAACCTTAACGCAGTCGTCTAATTGTGATCTGCACTAGTCGATTCCGGGATACTTCAATATAAAGGAATACCACGTTGCAGTCGTGATATCGGGTTTTAGTATCATACTGCGAGAGGCGTTGATATCTCGTCAGACCGAAATACACAATATAAACCTATGTCTCGTATCTGCAACACAATTCTCATTTAATTATATATACTTAGTATAACTGTTGAGACAATATAAAAAAAAAACATATACACATTTAGATATTTTCAATAACGAAATAACACAAAGTGCAAATGAATTAAATTTCAGGAATGTCGTGGTAATTACGCCTCACAAGCGCATTTTGAATGACGTGTTATCACAATTCAATGACGTCACATCATATTTCAGTGACGTACCGTTACCATACTTGGTACCGTATTTGAGTAGGTCAAGTACGGTATTGTAATCCGCCGTGTTTTATTTGCCTACGCCAATATGCTTGTATCTGCACCAGAAATTGTGCAGGTGTATAATAAATATAGATATGTTGAGATAAACTCGCAGCATGACCTTTTTGTATATGCGCGTTGGTTTCTTTTTCTGGAACATTTCTTAGTTGATGTTCCTGTAAGCATGTGTAGGGGGACTACTGTAATCCTATCAAGCATAGTTGTAAAGAAGTGTATGCACTGGCCAAGTGTAAGTTCTTGATTATTATATATCTAGTAAAAGTCAGATCAAAGCAATAATAGTTTGGCGTTACAGGTTTGATTGATTGATAGAAAGATTGGGACTCAAGGCCGTTTTCAACCATTTTTAAGTGGAATCACAGCGGCAAGTTCACATACTCGTGTGTTTCAAGGCTTTCACACACCAGTCCTCCATACAACATACTTTCCAAGCAACATGCCGCTTTTCCACATAGACTAAAAGCTTATTGATGGAAGAAGATTGGCGCTGGTCACGGTGGTTGTTGCTAAACATCAGAAAGAATGCTCGTCGAGCTTGGGTTCAAACTCAAAGTCCTAAATGGTGTTATAGTACGAATCTTCATAAATAACTAGCAGTATTGTAGAAGGAAACTGGTTATAATATAAGCAGATGTTAGCGCTTGTGCTATTGATTGTTTTACCTCAACGTATGCAGATTCTTCCCTGATAATCGCAGAATCTACGAAATATAAAGAGACAGCATGCATTCTCTTCGCTTCTTTTCAACAAAGTTCACTCATGTTATTTGAAATATATTCTAACACGATTAAATCATGAAACATATGGTGACATCGTGAAAAGCTGAATAACCATTGAAAAAGAGTAGTTTAGTAAACGACCTATCGTTTATTTCATGAAAGTGATAGCAACTCATATATAATTTTAAGTCACACCCATCGTCATGCATCACAAATAAAAAAATCGATACAAACTACCCGGGGCTCACGCATCACATGGCTTTTGTTTGTGATGCAGAAACCGCATTCGTCAATCGATCGAGTGTACCAGACATAACATATCGATGCTCTTGCTTGGCTTAAATACTGCATCTAAATTGCATATCTGATCTATGAGTATAGTTAATATACTCACAGATCCGATATGGAAATAAGATACAGTATTTTAGCCAATCGGTATCGTTCGTTGATATACAAATAGATCCGATATGCAAATTATATAAAATATTTTAGCCAATCAAAAAATATCAAACTAGTACAACGAGGAATGTCAACCCTCTGACTGATAGAGACAATATTGTGAACCGTATGCCTCCAGTCTGATCAGGTTCTATATTGGTGACTGCTTAGCTCCACAGTTTAATACTGATATTCCTAGAATTTGCTATGGACCTTTCCAAATGCGAGGCAGGACGGATCCATTTGAAAAAATAATAATTAAAATATGTATATTGTTGTGAAACGTGATACGGATCTTAGAAAACAGTAGTTTAAACATATCCAACTTGTTACAATTTAGAAAAAATAGCAATATTTATATTGGCATAATTATAGACAACAAGACATGATTAAATCTAAGACGCAAATATTAACTTAACACTTTCAAACATATAGCAAATATAGATCAGACAACTTTAAAAACATTTAGTTCCAAATCATAAAAATCACTATAAACAAAATAACGTTTAATAAATAAATAAAAATGAAAACAACGGAAACATTGTTCTTTATAAGCAATTTCTTCTTGTTCACCACTGTTTCCAAAAGTCGTTTACTGTAGATGCATTTAACAGTTTCCGTATGTGGGAAAGAATTAAAACTGTATTATGCACGCTATTCTAAATACTTCTTGAAATTTTAACCTGTTATTTTTTTTTAAGACAAAATTAAAATAGTAATACGGAAAGAAGTGGTATCATTCAGTGACATTCAGAAAAATGCTTATTGGTCCATGCTGTTGTAAGAAAAGTTATATGTCTCAGTGTGGAACAGATGTAACTGCCTCTTAAAAAAAAGACAGTTACATACGTTTTTTATCAGTCTGGCTCTACATTGCATTTACAAGGTCGCCATAACAATCAGCGAAATGATTAATTTGAAAATTTACTTACCTGCACTGTAAATTCCACTGTCACCTGGAAAGGATAAAAAATACAATGAGCGATACAATAAGACTAAAAGTCCAACAGCTTATCTAAATATGTCACTTATTTGGCATGTAGTGAAAATGAAGAACACACTCAGGACATGATCAGAAATTTTAAATGAAACTATTACAGAACATGATGCTCGTAACCCCTATAATTATGCTAAATGAACAATTTCAAAACACTTTGGCAAAAGGAGAAATTAATGATCAATTTCTCTGTTCGCCGCAATGTTTTCAGTTCTTTTAAAACATTACACTTTCATTCATAGAGAATGTTCCCATACATCGTCTGCTGCAGAAATTGTCAAACGTGGGGCAGAGTTAACATGACATAAACATGTAATACTATAAGGGTATATCATGATACATCATGTTTTGCAAATCACCTTTATATGTATTCTACTTACTTTCACTATATTCTGTTTTTACATTAGAATACTTGAATGTGTTTGTTATATTGGCGTTTTACGCCGTTTTCATCATTGTTTCAGGTATATCACGAAGAGTTAAAACGTTTTTCATGATCTCTGGGTCAACATTACTCAAGCAAAACTAGGCTAGGAAATATGCATAATGGCAGTCCACCCTTGCCATAGAAACAGGACGCACGGACTCCATGAGCCAGTCTACTTAATGATAAAATGATGAAAGAACCTTCAATAATACACGAACAAAACATCAAATATTTTCTATATTATAATGATAATGATAACCATACTGATTATCCAGGGCTTGTGAGTTCGAACCTCAGCTCGGACTGCGTTATTTCCGTCGTTTGACAAAAGTCATTTTGACAAGCGTCATTTGTTTTCCACCAATTGGATATCAGTCTATGTGGAAAAGCAGTCAGTTGCTTGTAATGAATGTTGTATGAATTACTGGTGTGAGAAAGCCAAGAGACGTATCAGTAGGTGAACTGGCCGCCGTGATATGACTGAAAAAGAGTTGAAAACGACGTTAAACCCCAAATCAATCAATTCATCTCGTGAAAAGCAAAGGGTGATATTTTCAAGAGTGGCGAAGTCACCAGCGCAAATACAACCCTTCGCTTTTCACGAGATGAAAGAAATTTCGATAATACACGTAAATAAACAATTATTCTATTTCTTAATACTTTAAATGAGTTTTCTGAAAGTTCTTAGGTGTGAAAAAGTCATATAACTTATGCTGACTTAGTAATTAATTCCAAGTCTAATTAGAGTGACAAACTATAATTGAAATTGTATTGAAGGTGAGCCATTTCTACGGAACTCTTTCTTCGGTTATGTGCGAGGATGAAATCCATCCGCCCGTTGATGAATTATTCGAAGGTCTCGCTAAAAGGTTTTAACTGTGCATTTTATCCATATCTTTATATTGTAAAGGATTATAATTATTTCATTTGTCAATATATCGCGAGGATTTATTGTGAATTTTGTTATGATTAACGGTACTTGGATTGGGCCATATATATCCAAAGCCATAATTAAATAAAATATTTTTTTCATTACTGCACCATTTATTTTCTTCCTTTTCAATGTGTTCTGTTAACCAATGATATAAAGTTACAATAATTATGTTATCTGCTGATAACAGTTTACCCCAGTATTTTATCATTCTCGCGTATCTTTCAGTATATAACGGATATCTGCCTAGTTCACAATATATGGCAAAATTACAAGTAGATCGTTTAACAGTAATTTTTTTTTTACAAAACTTAAGATGTACCCTTTCTTTTTCCTTCGACTTGGAGAACCCCAAAATTTCGCTCAAAAAACGTAAGATTGAACCAGGGACGTAGATAACAATCAGAAAGCCTTATCAGAAAAAGGTTTAAAAGCTCTGAATGTTTTGCACAGTAACGATTGTTGGTTTGACTGGATCAACTGGATCCTCACTTAAAATAGCTATATCATCTGCAAACAGTAAAGGTAAAATCTTAATATCTCCAATATTCAATTCAGACGATTTCCCTGCAAAAAAAGATCAAGGTCATCTATAAATAGAGCAAAAAGTAATTGTGAGCAGACGTCCCCTTGTTTAAGTCCAACTTGAGAAAAGAAACAATCAAAGGTATTATTATTGACCGTAACAAAATATTTAACCTTTAAATACATATCTCGAAAGATTCGTAACATTTTACCCTTAACCCCTAAATAAAACAACTTAAACCATAACCCATTCCTATAAACACCTATCAAATGCCTTTTTTAAATCTACAAAAACAGCAAAAATACTTATTTTCAGAGAGCATATTACAAAACTTGCGTCTGTCGTGGAGGGCGTTGGCCTAAATCCGAATTGAGCGTCCGATAAGATATCGTTGTTTTTTACAAAATAAACCCAGTCGTCTATTTAAAACACCTGTGAATATTTTAGATAAACAGCTAACAAGGGTACTCCCCCTCGATAGTTGTTCACGTCGCTCGGTTCATTTCTTTTATGTAACGAGATAATAACTCCCTCCGGCCACTGCTCAGGGAAAACCCCAGATCTAAATATAGCATTAGAAATATCTATTAGGTGATGTGAGATAATATCACTGCTTTCAATAAAAAACATTCATTACGCAATCATTTCCCAGGGCTTTATCTCTGTTCAGTTTGTTAAGTTTGTTGATAATATATTCTACCTCTTGTACAGATATTTCTTGATCTAATTCTTCATAATTACATAGTGGAGAGTTAAAGTTGTGTCCACATTCTCTATCATCTACAGGCTTCATATCCTCAGAAATATTCATGAAATTCATCCACAGTTATATCATTCGACAAAGATGTTTTCTTTTTACAAAATAAATTCCAGAAATCTTTCGGGCGAGAGTGTCTAAGTTTTTCTATAGATTTGTACTGCTTTTTAACGTAGAGAGCTTTCTGGTTACGAACTGTTTTCTTGTATGCTCGCTTAAGATTACAAATTATCTCTCTGCTCATTTGTGTTCTACAACAATTGCACATTTTCAAAGCTTCGATATATTGCTGCTTAGAATCTCTTGCTGTCAAACCGATGGGTCTCAACAAATTAAGGGGTGTTTTTCCTGGTATATTCTTTTGAAAACAAATTGTCGGTCACAATTCTAAAAACATCAACAAAATCATTTAAAATATGATTAATACAATCACGAGATGAAATATCAATATTTGTAGTTACATCATTGAATTTAATTTACATATTAATTGCCTTCGAAATTCCTTAGTTAGGTAAGGGACATAGATAAGATCTTATCTACGTCCCTGGTTAGGTCATTATTCCGTTTGTAGTAAGAAAATTGTGTCTAGATCGGAATGTCAGGATTAACGTTACACGCGAGCGAAAACGATAAAGGACCATTTATTAAAATGACCAACAGCAAAATCCCGAATATAACTGAAATCAGAATCTCTTAACAATGAATAATCAATAACACTGTTCGATTTATGATTTACATAAGTATATGAGCCACCTTGATCTTTACCAAGTCTGCCATTTGCAATGCGCATTGATGTAGATTTGCAAAGATCGAGTAACTTAATACCGTGTGAATTGCGAGTTTTATCACATGAAGATCGACCGAGTGGATTATCAGGGTTATAGTTATGATCATCAATAAAAGCTATATTACTATCACAAACCATATAATCAGACCGGGTGCCAACTCTAGCGTTGAAATCCCCATAAACATAAACTGTTTCTAAACAACTGAAATGGTTAATATCTTCCTGTAGTATTTCGAACAAGTCTACATTGTTTATATTATATGCAGGAAAGATCTCACACCAAATGTTAACTCATGATAAATAGACGGTTCTTTCCCGGAACGCCTACTCGATTTAATCTCTACCTGGTCAAAACTGGGGATAAGGGGGTCTTTTAAGAGCAGTTATAAGTGATAGATTTATGTGGACTTAATTGATTATCATTATGACAAGATAATTGAACATGGTCAGATTTTTTCTTTTATAAACAAAAAATATTATTTTGTATGTATTACGCTTCAATCTGAATGTAAAAACTTCCAAATGAATACAGTTGAACAAAATGGTATTTTGATGAAATGTGATCGAAAAGTATTGTTGAAAAAGGACCAATGCATGTTAAGAGCAAAGGCTACTTTCTCCACAACAATTCAAGTAGTACAAAATCTAAAAAGGCAACAGGTTAGGGTGTTTATTCTGTAGGCATGAGTTTGGTTCTCGTCTGCACTTGAAATCGGTATGAACTCCCAATAATGTTGAAGGATGGCACAGCAAACTAAAGAAAATACCCAACATACCCACCCGAATATATTCACGGCCATGCAGATGTTTAGGGATGTTCAGAACTCCAATTTTATAAATATAACCCACAGAGCTTTAAGCGGAAATACTAGACCACGAACAATACGGTACCTGAACATTGATTGTCGACTGATAGTACTCAAAGAGAGATACCAAACTGGAATGATTGATTTAATGACTTATCTGGACTCAGCATCCCAACTCATACAGCTGGGAGCTTAGCTATGTGAAAATAGCATCTATCTCATGAATATTTGTCTTCTCTTCTACTATTTACTTTGTAGATGAATCCATCTAGTGCCAAGTTATGGTCTCCTTTTCTATTGGTGATGAGTTTAACATTAAGCTGTGCATTGGCAATGGTTTACATGATAAATGATTTCCACATCTTGGTCATTGACCTTAAAACCAGAACATTCTGACAGTTTGAATTTGATCAATAGCTTTTAAATCGTTAGAACAGTATGCTTTATCTTAAAGGAAGACAAATATTATGACAGTTTGAATTAAATTAATTAATAGCTTTCAAACTCTAGGAACATAAAGCTTTAACTTAAAAGGCAAATATTTTGTGTGTTTGAACGATAATTTTATTTACAAAATGTTCTCACTAAGCTTGTTATAAAGATATGGTTTGTTTTAATCAATATCAAAAGTTTATCATAAAGAGTTCCAAAGACATCTACACAATAAATCTATAATTTAACCTTTAAAAGGCCCCCTAATTCCCTTTAAGTCGAGTATCAACATCATTCTGTAAACGAAACAAATTTTTCTTCAAATTCAACCATATAATCATACTTATTTACAAAACATAAAGATGGCACTATATATACACGGAGAAACATGCATTAACCTTCCTCATATCCCTTCACGATACATAGTACAAAACAAAATATTAAATAAATATACAAAAAAATGGAATTTGCATATTCAAATTGACAACATAAGTTCCATAATGTACAGAATTGACAGAAGTTACATATGGTACCTGTAACAAATCCATGCGTCATGGAGAATCGATGAAACCACATTAAAAATATGAAGATTTGTCCCTGAAGAAGACGTTCTGAATGTGGGTCCAAACCAAACAATGCTCGCACATACTCCTCTCCGTGTAGAGAGTAAATGATCTCAGACACAGTAAAATCGAATTCTCGATTAATACATTCTTCGAAATGGAGCTTACAAGTCTGCACACAGTTACAATTTACTAAAATATGCTCTGTTATTCAACATGTTATGTCAGTTATTCCACACCTAGAACAAGTTGAGTCTGTGGAAGACAGAAAGGCTATCATCTGAGCCACAGAAAAGCAGACAGAAGAGTTACTGTGATTGTATTTAGCTAAATTCCATACAGGGCTCACGGAGAACTGCTGCTGTATTTGTATGTATAGCTCATATTCAGGAGTAGTAGTTCTCTCATTCCATTCGTTAACAAAATAACTTAAAGCTTTAACTCAAAAGGCAAATATTTTGTGTGTTTGAACGATAATTTTATTTACAAAATGTTCTCACTGAGCTTGTTATAAAGATATGGTTTGTTTTAATCAATATCAAAAGTTTATCATAAAGAGTTCCAAAGACATCTACAAAATAAATCTATAATTTAACCTTTAAAAGGCCCCCTAATTCCCTTTAAGTCGAGTATCAACATCATTCTGTAAACGAAACAAATTTTTCTTCAAATTCAACCATATAATCATACTTATTTCTTACACTGTTAATTACTTTTCTAATACTATTTTTATAATAAATACCTCCACTATCACGGCGTGCCTTCCTATGCTGAAATTTTCTCTAAATGTTCAAACACGTATATCCACGGAGATCAACTTCTGAACTGCTGTTATACCATGATTCAAACAGTATGATAATAGCATAAGCACATAACTGATTCACGAAATTAACATTTTCTCTTTTGTTTTAAGATAAAAAAGGAACATTTAGCTTCTCTTCTGCAGAATCTCATGATGATTCCACAGGCCTGACGTTAATGTATATTTTGTCATAACTAATCCACGCTTGTTTCCGGGATTTAATAAGAGCCAGATTTAATAGGGTCTGTACGATTGGAATCAATGCAACTTTTGATATTCAGCAGATCTGCTTATATTGGTTTCATTAGTCGCTGGTAGAATAATTTTATTCGTTTTTTAGATTTCACATGATAGGACGATTTATCATTTTTCGTCTTGTTTGTTTGAATTATAGAAACATACGTACACAATATCTATCAACTTCATGGCCTTCTATTTCTCGATTTATTATATTTTTATCTTCAAAAAGCGAAAAAGTTCAAATGAATATTGCAAATTATATTTCAAAATCGTCTAAGCATAGAGAATTTATTGTATAAATCAAAATATGGTGTTTAGTAATAACTAAGAATCATTTGCCAATGTTATTAATTTACAATAATACTAGGATAACTAAACATAATAGCCCGTCTCTGTCATATTATAGTTGACTGTTTGTATTCGTTTATAAATCATGTAAATGAATTCATGTTACGTCATTGAGCTATATTCTTTACGTGTACATACTTGTAAATAGCCAATGGTACTTATGTACCGACTTGCCTGAAAACAATCTAGTTGGGTTGAGTTATTAGGATCAACTAAATGTAAATGACTCAACAATATTACGGTTGCGATGTATTAAAAATACTTATTTATGATACATTTCCAAAGTTTTAAGTTAATGTTTGCTTAATCAAGTACTTCAGTTTATTTAATTGTTATTTAGAATAATTTACTCGTTCCCGATTAGACTTGCAGCATACATATATAATCTTTATTTCCTCCAATATATGAAGATCATACAAAGATGAACACTATGAAAAACAAACAAAAAGGAACAAAAAGGAAAGGTTATACACAATAATAAAATAGCACTTTAAATTACCATACTTATATCAGACCCACTGCTTTTCATCTGATAGAAAATATTGAAAACATCTGTAAGAAAATAAATGCACGGAAGAAGAGTGTCCACTTTTCAAAAAGAAACCCCATAAAGAACACTTTCACGATCCGTTTGAGTTTTCAAAGCTAACGTATATACATAAAGATGGCACTATATATACATGGAGAAACATGCATTAACCTTCCTCATATCCCTTCACGATACATAGTACAAAACAAAATATTAAATAAATATACAAAAAAATGGAATTTGCATATTCAAATTGACAACATAAGTTCCATAATGTACAGAATTGACAGAAGTTACATATGGTACCTGTAACAAATCCATGCGTCATGGAGAATCGATGAAACCACATTAAAAACATGAAGATTTGTCCCTGAAGAAGACGTTCTGAATGTGGGTCCAAACCAAACAATGCTCGCACATACTCCCCTCCGTGTAGAGAGTAAATGATCTCAGACACAGTAAAATCGAATTCTCGATTAATACATTATTCGAAATGGAGCTTACAAGTCTGCACACAGTTACAATTTACTAAAATATGCTCTGTTATTCAACATGTTATGTCAGTTATTCCACACCTAGAACAAGTTGAGTCTGTGGAAGACAGAAAGGCTATCATCTGAGCCACAGAAAAGCAGACAGAAGAGTTACTGTGATTGTATTTAGCTAAATTCCATACAGGGCTCACGGAGAACTGCTGCTGTATTTGTATGTATAGCTCACATTCAGGAGTAGTAGTTCTCTCATTCCATTCGTTAACAAAATAACTTGATATTCTTGTGTTTATATATCTTTTCCAAATGCACTTTGACGGAAATCTGCCATATAAAGCATAATCTTGCAAAACATAAAACAAGTCATATTTGCGTAACAGATTGATAACATCTGAAATAAAAACAATATATATATAACATTTATAAGATGAACATAGACGCAAAAGGAAAATTTGTTTTGTTGAACAGTCCATCTCAAGGCGACACAGTTGACCAAACAAGGTAAGTTTTCTCTTTTCAATTTTAAGGCCGAGGGCAGCATCTGTCCTTGACCTAATATGTAATCCCTACATTTGTTTCAGACATAACCGATGTGATCGTTCTAAAGTCAAACTGTCCCGCCTAGTGAGCGACTGTGTTAACTCACATCCAAAAAGAGCTCTCGGGCTGACTATAGATTTGTAAATTCTATAACTTGTTAAAGGATTTAATCCATGCCTGTATAAACCCACCTTAATTAACTCAAAAAAATGTACAACGTAACTTTCTATCAATTTGTTTTACAGACGTAGTAAAATTTGAGTATTTGCTACAGATTAAACATAAATGCACAAACTCCTCTTTTTCTGGAATTTCATGAAACCCAACATACCAAGCCCGAGAACAACGTGAATATGACCGTTTAGACTCATTAAATGTAACAACGGCACACTTACTAGCATTATACTGGTACCGCCACAGATATGAATATTGGTAGCAAATATTAATCGTGCGTTGTTAAGCTTTACTAGATAAAGAGAGAAGGGTCATGTCGTCTGCAAATGACGGGGCACACAAACTAGACCCTTCAACTTGAAACCCTAAATTGCTGTTTACTAGCTGTTCTATAAGGGAATTAATGTAAACAAGCTATACAAATGGTGACCAGACCCCACCCTGCCGGGTACCTTGTAAAATTGGGAACCAGTTCGAGCAAAATCCGTAGTTCCTGATATCTTACTTTGAACATATGATAAATAGTCAGATGAATTTGAAAACATGTATGCTTAAATATGTACAAATTCCATAAATCAAATTATTCATTTTGGAAAATAATTGATAAATTTCTTATTATGAGCATTTTCTCTTTTGCTACATTGTTTACAAAATTCGTAAGCTGCATTATGATAATTAATGTGTCTACAGTCCGTGGACGGAAAGTGTTGATCAAGTCTCCAGCCCAATGGGTATCAAAAACTACTAAAAATAGATAACTGATAAGGACTTTAACCCCAGCACAGCTAAACATTCTGGCAAGTTGCCCGACAATCTGTTCATCTTTTTTTTATGCGAATTGCACTTAAATCAGACACCTCAATTTAGGCATCTGCTTAAATAATCATGGTTTCAAATGTAGATTTAGCAAAAAAAAGTACAGAGCTATGAACAATCGTTGTGAACATACTAGTGCATCACGAAATGAGCCGTCCCGCGAGAAAACCAACATTGTGGTCTCTGCGTAAAGTATCGACCCGGATCAGCCTAAGTATGCCGCGCAGGCTTACCCGGCTAGACACTTTTCGCCTCCTGTGGATTTTCTGTTTCATGAATCATTACTATACCTCTTTCCCCCTGAGAAGGAATGTGTCGGCCCGGAACAGTCTGTGCATACATACTGCGCAGGCTAATTTGTGTCGATACATTACGCAGATACCATAATGTTGGTTTTCGTATGGAACGGCTCATATCTTGACAGCGAGACTATTCATGGTGTATTTTCCATCCCTTCTACAAAGGCCGCTATGTTCTTTTTCTCGCGGGACGGCTCATATATATGTAATGACTGATTGGGATTTCAACTTATATTTATTGAACACGTTGTCACGATGACTCAATTGTATTGAAATGTTATATAAATTGACTTCCTTGAACAAAAATGCAATTTATGATCAATTACTTCCTGTGATGTAATAATGCGCATCGCTGTTTTTCTGCCATTTCATCAACGTCAATAAGCTATGTATTATGTTTTTATCTACCCTCCCCCACATGTAGTCACATTTTGACGCCTCTGCAGCGGACGACGTTTGAAAACATTGTGGCAAAAGGGGGAAATTGCTCATAATGAGTGATCAATGTTTCAACTCTTTCCAAGTTTCAAATTGTATTTACTCTCTTCACATTTACATATGTTTAGAGGATTATATATATAGTACAAGACATATGATTGTATCCATACATATAAATTTTAACATACAATACAATACAGAACCAGGTATTTTGACATAAAATAAACGGACAAACAAAAACAAAAACAAAACACACAAAACCCCCCAGAAAAAAACAAAAGCAAAAAAATTAAAACAACAACACATAAAAATAACCTCAAATGAATGATTAATACTATAGAAATGGCTAATTTTTTTGTTTTGTCTTTTTTTTTGGTAGTGGGGGGGGGGGGGGGGGGGGGGAGAAGTTTGAAAGTTAAGTAGTGTACTAGTAATACTATCTTATAGACTGACTACAGGTCGTCACCAGGTGGGTTCCTTAGTTCTTCACATAGAATTTTGAAGAATTTACTCAGTTTGTTAATTTTGATATGTCGTTCATGATGTTTTGGAATATTAAAAACGTTTACGTGATTCATTTTGGTAACAGCTAGGTATTTATTTCTTGCGTTTTGGAAGTGTTTCAATAATAACATTTTAATTTATGAACGTTTCTACTGTTGTTGCATATTTGCTGTATGTGGGTAAAGGTACATGCACACATTACCGGCGACATTGATGCCTTGCACCAACTTTCTCTAGTATTTTATATATTTTATCTCGATGTACATATATGGTGCGGGTTGAATGTCATATTTCCTGTCCTCCTCGATAGAACCTTAGCCGTCGAAAGCAAAGTTAATCCATTCCCTCATATAGACGCTTTCTGACCTCTCTTCTGCAGACGACCTTTTGAAAACATAGTGACAAAAGAAGAAATTGCTCAAAACGAGCAATTTCTCCTTTTGCCACAATGTTTTCCACTTTTAGTAATAGGTTATCCATTCAAATATAGAGATGTTCTATTTGTTGACAAAATATGATAAAGTCGTCTGCTGTAGAATTGTCGTATGAGGGAAAGGGTTAAAGCCCAAAATAAATCATATTGTATTACCCTTCTTTTGAAACTGAAGAGTTTTTAATTTCCCATAACATATATTTTAGGTTAAAGGTAAAATATTAGTTGGTAAACTTCCCACTTCCCTATTCAGTACTCTTTGGCAACAAATTACACATCACGTATGTTTCACGTTTTTATGTGAATATCACTCTTTACTCTATACAGACAGAAGTTGATATTAACTAAATTTGCTGAGAAATATTATTGAAAAGACAGTTTATGTCAATGTTTAGTGTCTGATGGTTTATTTCTATTAATTACTAATTGTTATTGAAACACACATTTAAAGGAATAGATTTAAAGATTTACCATTCTGGGATCAGAAAGGGTTCAATTAAATTGTGTAAAAGAAGGCTTTTAAAATTTGTTTACAAACAAAACGTAGAAGTTCCCGTTTTGATCTTGATTAAGGGTAATTTATCTTTTTGATTAGTTTTTTTTTAAACGATACCAATAGTTCAGAGGGATTAGCAACTCGCCTTTTACACCTGTTATCGTGTTCAAATATCACACGGAGCGCTATCATCTTAAAAACCCCACCGACATTGTACTGCAAAAAACCCATTTAACATGGCACATGTATAAAAGGTACATATTCTTAGATTTTATAAATGTTGATGTCATGGAAACAAAAACAGCGCAGAAACAGTTCTGACTACCTGTGCTAGCAATCAGAAACTACTAGAGTCTACTACGCTGCTTTAAAAAGACAAATTACAGATAATCGATACATTTGAATCACTACAGATTATAATTCTCGCGAGTCCACTGTATGTGAATCCAATTGCTTCTAATTTTCATTTTGCTTATTATTTGTATACGTTAAAAAACACCAGAATCGAATATACTTCGACCACCCGCTCATAGAAGATGAATACTAATACTAATAATACAAATAATAATAATAATAATAATAATAATAATAATGATTCTGTAGATTATGATGATAATGCTGCTGCTGTTGACGATGATAATGATGATGATGATGATAATAATAAAAATAAAAGATAAATAGTTATGATGTTACTACTACTACTATTTCTACTACTACTTATAATACTAATGGTACTAATAATGTTAATGTTGATAATGATTATATTGATGATGATGAGGATGAGGATGATGATGATGATGATAATAATAATGATATTATTATTTAAAAAAATGATGATGATACTAATGATAATAAAAGTAATGATACTAGTAATAATGATTATAATAGTAATAATGATGATGATGATGTTGTTGTTGATGATGATGATCATGATGATGATCATGATGATGCTGATGATCATGATGATGATGATGATGATCATGATGATGATGAAAATAATAATAAAAATAAGGATAATAATAATAATAATAATAATAATAATAATAATAAAACATTGTACCTGTAGTCTTAGGTTTAGTCGAATCTTTGTTCCTGCCAGCGGTTTCTCGCTTCATATGTATGATACATTTAGCTTGAAGCTCTTTTATGGCATCATCAATCACACTCCTTTGTTCCTCTAATACTTTTATCACATTTTCGTACACCTCTGTTTCAATTGATTCTAGTCTCTCTTGATCGTTGTCTCTATTTCTATGGGCAGCTTTGAATTCAGTTACACAGCGGCTTATTTGGTTTGTTGACTCCGTTGCAGTTTCTTTCAATTTGCTAACTGCTTCGCGTTTTTCCGAATGTCCAGTAGCCATGATTGATGTGCGATTAAGGTCAATAAAAATCAATCTGGAAAACAAATTGAAAAAAATGTTTATCAAATTTATTACGGTTTTATTTTTTGTTGTTCAGAATTAATACTAGAACTGGAAAAAATGTAAAACAAGACAGATACTATTTTATTAATTATGAAAAGCAAGTACAAACACGTTAAGAGTAATGAAAAGCAAGTACAAACACGTTAAGAGTAATGAAAAGTAAGGTGTTATAACTATAATTGATTAAAATAGATTTTACCGTAACTCGTCTCAGATTCAATATCAGACGATCAACTAATACCGCAGCAAGGTGTAACTGATCCCCACCCCCAACAGACACTGATAATCTAGAACGAGAATGTATCACTTCAAAAAAAGGCAAAGTTTAATTTTAGATTCGTAATATTTTTCTTCAAAATAAATAGGGTAATTCCCATTGCATTTTTCTTTCCGTGATAAGGTCAGAAATGTTTCGCCACCTCTTTATCTCTCTCTCTCTTTCTCTTCTCTCTCTCTCTCTCTCTCTCTCTCTCTCTCTCTCTCTCTCTCTCTCTCTCTCTCTCTCTCTCTCTCTCTCTCTCTCTCTCTCTTCTCTCTCTCTCTCTCTCTCTCTCTCTCACTTTCTTCCATGATAAGGTGTTAAATGTTGCATCCCCATCTGTCTCTGTCTGCCTGTCTGTCTGTCTGTCTGTCTCTCTATGTCTATCTCTCTATCTCTCTCTCCATCTCTCTCTCTCTCTCTCTCTCTCTCTCTCTCTCTCTCTATCTCTCTCTCTCTCTCTGTCTCTCTCTCTATCCATTGACACGCTTCGTTAAATCTCCTATATATCCATTTAGTAAACAGGTAATGTGAATGTTATTTTAATGTTGAAGTATTCTACCTTTTGTCGTCCAGGAAGTTGTGGTTTGTACCAGATACAACCTCCAGTCAACGATGATAACCGAGGGTTGTATGCACGGAATAAACTCCTATGATAAACCGTTCTTTCGATGGAATGAGATGGCAGAAGACAAAAATAAACCCTTTCCAACCCAAAGACGTATTTTGACGCATCAGCAGCAGTCAAATTTTGAAAACATCGTGACAATAGCAGAAATTGCTCAAAAAGAGCAATTTCTCCTTTTAGCACAATGTTTTAAACTTTTTTCAGTAACTATACCTACAATTATAGAGTTTTCCATATTTTCTAGCAGACATTTTCAAAGTCGTCTGCTGCAGATTTGCTATTTTACTCCTACTCTTTTACTATTTGATTTCTCAACCGTCAAGAAGAACACGATACTTATTTACATAAATCAGGATACAGTAGTACGATTCTTTGTGTACCAAAAACTATAGGGTTTGGTTGAGTTATACGAGAAATATTGTAGTGAAAGGATCAGTTTTGTGTATCCACACTATCAAGTTTGTACCGACAATAAAGGGTTTGGTTGAGTTATATGAGAAATATTGTGTGGAAAATATCAGTTTACAGTACTCACAATATAGAGTTTGGCTGATTTATGCGATAAATATTGTTGGATAGAGATCAGTTTACTACAGTACCCACAATATAGAGTTAGGTTGATTTATGCGATAAATATTGATAGATAGAGATCAGTTTACAGTACCTACACTATAGAGCTTGGTTGAGTTATACGTGAAATGTTGTAGGTAAAAGATCAGTTTACAGTACTCACAATATAGAGTTTTGTTGATTTATACGATCAATATTGTGAGATAGAGATCAATTTACATAACCCACAATATAGAGTTTCATTAATTTATACGAGAAATATTGTGAGATATAGATTAGTTTACAGTACGCACAACATAGAGTATGGTTGCTTTATAGGAGAAATATTGTGGGATAGAGATAAGTTTACAGTTCCCACAATATAGAGTTCTGTTGATTTATACGTTAAATATTGTGGGATAGAGATCAGTTTGCAGTACCTACAATACAGAGATTGGTTGACTAATACAAGAAATATTGTGGGATATATGAGTTTACAGTTCCCACAATAAACGGTCTGGTTGAGTTATACTATCAATAATGTTGGATAGAGATCAGTTTACAGTTCCAACAGTATAGTGTTTAGTTAAGTAATACGAGAAATATTGTGGTGAAAAGATCAGTTTACAGTACCCACACTATATAGTTTAGTTAAGTAATACGAGAAACATTGTGGTGAAAAGATCAGTTTATAGTTCCCACAATATAGAGTTTGGTTAAGTAATACGAGAAACATTGTGGTGAAAAGATCAGTTTATAGTACCCACAATATAGAGTCTGGTTAAGTAATAAGAGAAATATTGTGGTGAAAAGATCAGTTTATAGTACCCACAATATAGAGTTTGGTTAGATAATACTAGAAATATTGTGGTGAAAAAATCAGTTTATAGTACCCACAATATAGAGTTTGGTTAAGTAATACGAGAAACATTGTGGTGAAAAGATCAGTTTATAGTACCCAGAATATAGAGTTTGGTTAAGTGATACGAGAAATATTGTGGTGAAAAGATCAGTTTATAGTACCCACAATATAGAGTTTGGTTAAGTAATACGAGAAACATTGTGGTGAAAAGATCAGTTTATAGTACCCAGAATATAGAGTTTGGTTAAGTGATACGAGAAATATTGTGGTGAAAAGATCAGTTTATAGTACCCACAATATAGAGTTTGTTTAAGTAATACGAGAAATACTGTGGTGAAAATATCAGTTTATAGTACCCACAATATAGAGTTTGTTTAAGTACTACGAGAAATACTGTGGTGAAAAGATCAGTTTATAGTAGCCACAATATAGAGTTTGTTTAAGTAATACGAGAAATATTGTGGTGAAAAGATCAGTTTATAGTACCCACAATATAGAGTTTGGTTAAGTAATACGAGAAACATTGTGGTGAAAAGATCAGTTTATAGTACCCAGAATATAGAGTTTGGTTAAGTGATACGAGAAATATTGTGGTGAAAAGATCAGTTTATAGTACCCACAATATATAGTTTGTTTAAGTAATACGAGAAATACTGTGGTGAAAAGATCAGTTTATAGTACCCACAATATAGAGTTTGTTTAAGTAATACGAGAAATATTGTGGTGAAAAGATCAGTTTATAGTACCCACAATATAGAGTTTGTTTAAGTAATACGAGAAATATTGTGGTGAAAAGATCAGTTTATAGTACCCACAATATAGAGTTTGGTTAAGTAATACGAGAAATATTGTGGTGAAAAGATCAGTTTATAGTACCCACAATATAGAGTTTGTTTAAGTAATACGAGAAATATTGTGGTGAAAAGATCAGTTTATAGTACCCAGAATATAGAGTTTGGTTAAGTGATACGAGAAATATTGTGGTGAAAATATCAGTTTATAGTACCCACAATATATAGTTTGTTTAAGTAATACGAGAAATACTGTGGTGAAAAGATCAGTTTATAGTACCCACAATATAGAGTTTGTTTAAGTAATACGAGAAATACTGTGGTGAAAAGATCAGTTTATAGTACCCACAATATAGAGTTTGGTTAAGTAATACGAGAAATATTGTGGTGAAAAGATCAGTTTATAGTACCCACAATATAGAGTTTGTTTAAGTAATACGAGAAATATTGTGGTGAAAAGATCAGTTTATAGTACCCACAATATAGAGTTTGTTTAAGTAATACGAGAAATACTGTGGTGAAAAGATCAGTTTATAGTACCCACAATATATAGTTTGTTTAAGTAATACGAGAAATACTGTGGTGAAAAGATCAGTTTATAGTACCCACAATATAGAGTTTGGTTAAGTAATACGAGAAATATTGTGGTGAAAATAACAGTTTATAGTACCCACAATATAGAGTTTGTTTAAGTAATACGAGAAATACTGTGGTGAAAATATCAGTTTATAGTACCCACAATATAGAGTTTGTTTAAGTAATACGAGAAATACTGTGGTGAAAAGATCAGTTTATAGTACCCACAATATAGAGTTTGGTTAAGTAATACGAGAAATATTGTGGTGAAAATATCAGTTTATAGTACCCACAATATAGAGTTTGTTTAAGTAATACGAGAAATATTGTGGTAAAATATCAGATTACAGTACCCCCAATTTTAAAGTAAGTATAGGTGAAAAACGAATGACGTATGTCACAGTGTCTTATTCCAAACGTCGGAAAGAATATTGGCCGAGCTAGTATTCGGTCTCACAACCCCTGGATGGGCAGCCCGCGTCGCTACCGATTAAGCTACCGGGGCTCTGCGTGAGTTAAAGAATCAAATCCTTACCATTGACATGCTTCGGTAAAATATATATACTATTGAAGTATTCTACCTTTTGCGTGTAACTTGTTGTCCAAGAAATAGTGGTTTGTACCAGATAAAACGTCCAGTCACCAGTGATAACCGAGGGTTGTACGCACTGAATAATTAACTGTTCTTTCTCCTTTTGCCACAATGTTTTAAAAAAAATCAGTAATTATACCTACAATTATAGAATACTTCCATATCTTTTAGAAGACATTTTCAAAGTCGTCTGCTACAAATTTGCTGTATGTGGAAACGGGTTAATACACACCTTTAACACTGTTTCGTAGATTAGGCTACATATTGACACACTATCGCTTTCAACGGCAGCTATTACACCATTTCTACTCCTACTCTTTCCATATTTAATTTCTCAACACGAATAACACGATACTTATTTACAAGCTGTATAAATCAGGATACAACTGTTAGATACCCAGAATGAATGTCAGACACCTTGGGGTATATTGGGTTTAACCTAACGCATCATGTAGTAGTCGTTTGATAAGTAATATGTATTTTGATTGGTTACTTCACAAAATGTCGTGTTTATTTATAGATTTGATAATACATAGGTTATTTCTGCTCGCCAAAAGGCATTAATAATAGACAAAAATAGATTATTACTTGCTTCCTGTAGATTTGTTTGTTTTATGGGGTTTTACGCCGTTTTCAACATTAGTTCAGTTATATCACGGCGACATTTCACTTATTCATGATCCCTGGGTAAACAAACCAGTTCTAGGCTAGATTATGTGCCTTGCCCAAGGGCACTCCACCATGACCGTAGTGCCGCGTCTGGGGATCGAACCCGGGACACCCGGTTTCAAATCCCTGAAACCTTCGTGTAGAGCTCCGGATTGATAAGGGGCATTTGTCATGTTTTAAAATCCTTATTTGAATCTCATACCCTATGTTGTCTTAGTGGGACGATTCTTTTGTGTACCAAAACTAAAGGGTTTGGTTGAATTATATGAGAAATACTGTGGAGAAAGGATCAGGTTTGAGTACACACACTGTAGGAATATGTTGATTAATACGAGAAATACTGTGGAGAATAGATCCGTCTTCAGTACCTACACTGTCAAGTTTGTTTTAGTTACTCGATTAATATTGTGAGAAAAAAAAAATCACCTTTGAGTACCGACAATAAAGGGTTTGGTTGAGTTATACGATAAGTATTGTGGGATAAAGATAAGTTTAAAGTACCCACAATACAGAGTTTGGTTGAATTTTACGATAAATATTTTGGGGAATAGGTCAGAATTGAGTACGCGCATTTAAATAATTGGTTCAATTGCACTAGAAATATTGTTGGAAAAATATCAGGTTTGAGTACGCGCATTGAAATGTTTGGTTCAGTTGCACTAGACATATTGTTGGAAAAATATCAGTTTTGAGTACGCAAATTAAAATGATTGGTTCAATTGCACTAGAAATATTGTTGGAAAAATATCAGATTTGAGTACAAGAATATGGGGTTTGGTCAGATTAACCAAAATATTTTATTATATGACAACCAATGAATTTGCTGTTTATCAGAGTGAAATATAAAATCCTTATTCCACACTGTGGAATATGAATAAATGACGTCAAAGAGACTAACATTATGACGTCAAACCGCTGACGTGACGTCATTTTCCTAGTATTCGGTCATGTTATACTACACAAGTTATATATAAAGAAATACATAATGGGTATATTATTTGTTTTTCATCAATTTGTCATCAAATAAAAAGAAAATTTGTTTGTTTTGAGTGTATATGGAATATATTTCAACTCGAAGTGATACAATTTAAACATTTTCACTCGCGCTACGCGCTCGTGAAAATATTCAATTGTATCACGTCTCGATGAGATATATTCCATATCCACTCAAAACAAACAAATATCCTCTATGTAGGATAGAAATCAGTTTACAGTACCCACACTATAGGGTTTGATTGAGTTATACGAGAAATATTGTGGGATAGAGATCAGTTTACAGTACTCACAATAAAGAGTTTGATTGATTTATACGAATAATATTGTAGGACAGAGGTCGGTTTATAGTACCCGCAATATAGAGTTAACTTGAGTTATATGAGAAATAATGTTGGATAGAGATCAGTTTACAGTACCCACAATATATAGTTTGATTCGTTTATACGAGAAATTAAGAGATAAAGATCAGTTAACAGTACCAACAATATAGAGATTAATTTAGTGTCACAAGAAATACTGTGATTTAAAGATCAGTTTACAGTACCAACAATATAGAGCTTGCTTGAGTAATTCGAGAAATAGTGTGAGGTAGAGATCAGTTTACAGTACCCACAATATAGAGTTTGATTGGTTTATACGAGAAATTAAGAGATAAAGATCGGTTAACAGTCACAACAATACAGAGTTTAATTTAGTTTCCCAAGAAATACTGTGATTTAAAGATCAGTTTACAGTACTCACAATATAGAGTTTGGTTGAGTTAAACGAGAAATATTGTCGGTTAGAGGACAGTTTACAGTACCCACATTATAGAGTTTAGTTGAATTATACGAGAATTATTGTGAGATAGAGATCAGTTTACAGTACCCACCATATAGAGTTTAATTTAGTTTCACAAGAAATACTGTGATGAAAAGATCAATTTACAGTACCCACAATATAGAATTTGATTGAGTAATACGAGAAATAGTGTTGGAAAAAAAAATCAGTTTACAGTACCAACAATATAGAGTTTGGTTGAGTTAGACAAGAAATATTGTTTGAAAATATAAATAGGTTTACAGTATCCACAATATAGAGGTTGGTTGAGTTACACCAGAAATATTATGGGGTGAAAGATCAGTTTAAAGTACCCACAATATGTTGAGTTCTACTAGACATATTGAGAGGAAAATTTTACTTTTGAGTAATCGCAATATAGGGTTGGGTGGTTGCACGTGACATATTGATAGGACAATTTCGCTTTTGAGTATCCGCAATATAGGGTTTGTGTGGTTTCACGAGACATATTGAGAGGACGTATTGAATATCCAATGGAATCGCACGATACAACAAACGCCCGTGCTCCACGGAGCACTCGACACTTATCGCTTCTCTTTATCATTTAATTTAAATGGGTCATCTAACCTGTTTACGTCGTCATATTTGGTAAGCGAAAATTTGATTGGCTTACTCAACGGTCAATCTGAGACGACGAGTACCGAGCAGTCATTAGATCTATGCTATACGACCAAGTGAAGTTTATGTCTGGCTCTAACGAGATTGTTATTTTGCATAGCCTGCGTGTCACCATTAAATAGTCGTCTGACAGTATTTTATACGGATGTCCGCTAACAAAGTACATCTTGATATTCCTTTTAAATTGTTGTGAACTCTTTCTCATGCGAAACTTGACAATTCCATTTTAAATTTGGAGCATTGAACTATTTATAGGTCCTTTGTGAACTATATTTCAACTTCCTTGTTTCCAATTTTACGCCGGTTTTTTTATCGACCTTATTTTCAGTGACATCATTACGACAGAACATTTATTTACGATCCCTGAGCAAACAAACCGGTATTTTACAAGGATATGTGCCTGGCCCAAGGACATTCCATCATAAATGCCGCGAGCGGGGATCGAACTTAAGACGCCCGAAATCCCTCCCACTTACCACTCCACAACGACGTGTCCCACGTGGTCAGGCAAACGGTCAACTATGGCCCTTATTAATAAATCATATATGACAATAAAACACACGTTCATTTGTCTTTAGATCAGCAGAGACAAGTCGCGATTGGACAGTCTGTAACAATGAGGATTTTAGTACAGGGCAGGGGCGTAGCTTTGCAATTATCAATGTGTAGGCCGTCTCGTGAGAAAATCAACATTGTGCGTAGAGTATCGACCCGGATCAGCCTAAGCATGCCACACAGGCCTACCCGGATAGACACGTTTTGCCTCTTGTGGACTTTCTGTTATAGGAATCACTACTCTATACATCTATCCCCCTAATACGGAATGTATTGCCCGGATCAGTCTGCGCGGACAGCGCAGGCTGATCTGGTCGATGCATTACGCAGATGTTTATCGCCGCAGCTGCATTTTGGGGGCATTTTGAGAAAAAAATGTGTAGGCACGTGCCTACAGTGCCTAAAGGGAGCTACGCCCCTGTAGGGGCAAAGAGATCTAGCCGTGGCTGTCGTTCATTTCTTATTTCGATGATTAAAAAAAGCATTGTATCTAGAATCTTTCGTCTTTTACCAATGAGCTAAAATAGCAGCATACTTCAAAATATCTACTTTGAAAAAAATTAAGTATGAAATGTCTGTTTGTTCGTTTCTTTAGTTTAAACTTATTTATTTACATCGATTGCGAAACAAGCGTTTAACTTAGATAAATCCCACTCGATGTCTGCGTCCTGAAGATTTAACTAGCACTCTTGCCGTTTGTGTGGAGCAATCTCAAAGTCAGGACCCGCTTATCACGGGACTCGAGCCAGGCACCTTTGATATACGAGGCCGACGCTCTACCTCTGCACCACTGTCTTTCACTGTCTTTGTTTCTTTGAATGGGGTTTATCTGTTATATAACGGCGTGTCCCGGGTAAATTCGATGTAGTACTGGTAATATGAATTAAGGCAAAGTCTCTAAGTGAGGGTTTCGGAAAGTAGGATACTCTCTTAATATATATAATTACAAGCCATAAAGATGGATCAGATGTTGTGCAATAACATAATGTATGTACTATTCGCCACAATAGCTTAATTGATAAAAGAGATGGTTGTTAATCCATTGGTTTGGAGTTCAAGTTCAAGCTCAGTTAACCTCCGATAATTGACAATGTTCGAAAGATTACATTTTCCAGTGAATTTGAACATTTTCGTAGGAATTTCAAATGGTATAGATCGGATCATGAACATAACGTTAGAGAAATATCCCCCTAGTCATGACAAATGCATCAATACTTTGAAAAGTAACATTTCTTCCAACTTATCTTGAAATCAGTGAAGCAGTTGCAGAGATCAATGCTCCTTGAACACTTCGTGTAGAGTGTCACCAATAGATCATTTCTGCTAAATCATCTTGGAATAAGACAAGCGATTTACAAGATGAATTGTTATCTTACCTCCTAGGAGGTCCTTAAAAAAACAACTTTTTTCGTTATCTCTTCAGAATTTGACAGGTGTTATTTACTTTGGTTTTTCCAATATGTCTTCATTATTTAACTGCGCAGTAGTCTTTTTAATAATATGAGCCGTTCCACGAGAAAACTAACATCATGGACTCTGCGTAATGTATCGACCTATATCAACATGCGCAGTTCGCGCAGGCTAATCTGGGCCGACACCTTCCGTCCCAGGGAGATAGAGGTATAGAGTAATGATTTCCGAAACAGAAAATCCACAGGAGGCGAAACGTGTATGTCCGGGTTAGACTGTGCGGCATGCTTAGGCTGATCCGGGTCGATACTTAACGCAGTGTAGTCGGGCTGTGTCGAACGATAAGGGATCTTATTAAAGCATCGTACAGTGAATATCAATGTGAGCCTGTTTGTTGGGGTTCAACGATCGTTTTCAACAGTGTTTCAGTTATATCAAGGCAATTGTTGAGTAAGCTACCAATACGTATGATTTATTTAGCTTAACACCAGTGAGTCAGTTGAAATGATTACCCACAATTCTAAGCGACAAGTAGGGTACGCCATAAGTATCATTTTAATCCGCCCTACTACCTCCCGGACCGAAAAGAAGTAGACGCTCTACCACTCTACCACTACCTCACCTCTTTACTCGCATCTATACCTTAATACATGCGAATTGTGTCACAAACCACATCTTACCCGATGTTATGGGTACTCAAAAGAATCGTCTCACTGAGACGATTCTTTTGAGTACCCACAGCATGGGGTTTGCTCTAATAATAACAGAGAAATTGTGGGAAAAAGAGCTGAATACCCCTCCTTATCTTGACCTCTGTCAGACACTATGACCGAAATACTGTTGAAAGCCGCATACAAACCGACACACGTACTTCAATGTAATTTAAATGATGATAAACGACAGAGGCAATAAGTCTCCACATCCCGAGACACGGCTCAGTCTAGGACGTACAAAGAAAATTATCACGCACGATTTTGGAAATACAAGGAAATGAGAAGGGGAAAACACATATCTCTGTCAAGGTTATTGGGTCAGGATTTATTTGTTTAACCCTTTCCCTCATATAGACGCTATTCGATGAGCAATTTCTCCATTTGCCAGAATATTTTCAACTTTTCGCATTAATTATACATTCATTAATATAGATTTTCTGGGCTTTTCTCTAGATGTTTCTAGGGTCGTCTGCTGCATATTTATTGAGTGTCGTATAGGGTTTAACGGGAGAAAACGACGGGTACCCGTGACATACTGTTTGATAACAATGAATTGTGACAAAGGGCTTTATACAGATAAACGAGCAGGTAGTATCTCCACAAGATCCTTTAATTGCCACTTTAGAAACTCGTCTGAATGAGGCAAAACTGTTGGGTAACCGCGTCATAGGTTAATGACCCTGGTTGAGTGGTTGGCATGAGCGATTTATTTTACCCGGGCGTCATGGTTTCAATCCGCTGACGTGGCGGTTATGGTAACGGGCAGGTTTGTTTATCATAAATAAGTGAGCAGTTGCCGTGATATAACTGAAATGATGTTGAAACATCATGCAAACAAACAAACAAGCAAACATACCAAGGTTTTAGCGTTAATGTGTAGTATTAAACCATTATGTGTTGTACTACATCCCAAAATAACACCGCAGAACTATTAACATAAACTTTCCATTACAAACATATTACATTTTTTATTGTTTGCAATACATGTACTTTACAACCATAGAGAGATTCTTTAAAAATCATTACTATCAGAACATACAAGCAACATTGGAACTATCTTATAAAGATATAAAAAGCAAAGTTAACAAGAACGAAATACAATCGTTTAAAGATGAGTAACCAAAGTAATCTGTATCGAGGAAACTCTTTACAAAATAATACGTTTACACATATCATTCATCCAAATACTATACAATAAACATTATTGCAATAAATGGCTGACCTTTTAAAAAAATCCCTAATACAAAATAATTAAATAAACCTTACAAATTGCACATCTCGAAAAATCAAACGAATAACATTGTGGTAGCTAGTGAAGAATCTGATACAGATATGCATAACCACATTGAACTAAAAAGGAGAATTTTACAAAATTTATATCATTTTGAGAAAGCATATATTAGGTAAAAACATAGTATATGACAAACTCCGTATGAAGCCAAACTAACTAACTATTTTAGAGGTCCCTTCCGCCTTTGAGTTATGATGAGTCAAATTTTAATCATTTATATTTATGTTCTCCGGTGTCTCTTCGGATGGAGGAATATTCCATGGTCTTTCAATGAGCATAGCATTCCTATGATTTGATTTCTCATCGTTCTCGACCTGAAAAACAATTCAAAACCTTAAAATGTCAAACAGAAGGATTCGACTTAACCTGTTAAAAAGACGTTTGAGATCTGGGGTATTTTACATACACAGCCAAACCTGTGTTAAAGACCACCTTTCCAAGTCTTCAGCAACCACGCCTTTAGTATTCCAATAACTCATTTTTCTGCATAAATGACCCTCCAAATAATACCCCTGTGAACAAAGCCTAGATTGTTGCATACTCATGTTCGTCTTTACATTAAAACATAAGGCTTGTGAACATTGTAAATCATAATAGTTAAAGGTGATGAACTCCAGTTTATAGAAAGTCAACGTTTTAAAACTGTTCAAAAGTTGTCTTGAAATATTAAAATCATAATTCTGAGATGAAATTAGAGCAATAATTTCGCTTTCCATTATAATAAAAATCTAAATATTGATCGTTTATTCTTCATTTCTACACGGTAGACATAACCAGTAAGCTAACTTGTGTATATTTCAATGACAGTCAATTGACTATTGTTCAACATTTACTGTCAAAATTGTTTTGAACTATTCATTACTTACTGTGTTGTCACTATAAGCAATATTTGCCGAGGTTTCAACATTTCAAAATTTTGAAATCCATTTAAAATTCAGCGGCTTGAATTTTATTAAGATTCTCATGTTATTTAATAGTATCTTGGTTACGTGATACGAGTAAAGGTTACGTAATGACGTATTGATGTGGGAAAAGTATCCGATGCAGTCCGCATGGTCTACAATAATTCAGTCGGAAAGAATTTTGAACCGGGAAATGTCACATAACTTTTGACTCATGTCACAAGAATGGCGTGTTTGTATTCCAGATGAAATTGTTTTGAAAGAAAGTCATATGGGGCTCAGTTTTTAAACTTTAATCCGATATCTTTTAAGTATTTCAAGTTTCATGAATCGTCGGGTACCCGAAGGTGTTGATTGTGATACCTTCTCTGCAGGTGTTGAATGTAACTTAATCAGCAATCGTGGGTAAATGAACATTATCTTCGTGAAAAATGATAGGCAACATAAGGATCTTGATGCATTTCCCCCAAAACCTTAAATTTTATGTTATAACAATATGCGTTTGCAAAATATCTTTTTGTTAGCCAAAATCAATGTCTATTTTACTGAAATTTCCTGTAATAACAGTATGCGTTTTCACAGTCCTATCAGGGTTTAGCCATTTAGTCGGTTGGGAGTCCTTGAAATCATTGGAAAACATTAGAAAACAAAGCTGACCAAACCTTCTTAAAGGTGTATGCTACAGTTATTTATCAAAACTATTCCAAAATGCCTATATTTGTGCATTTGATGAAATTGGTCATGTCATTGACAGGCCAATATTTTATTTTTAGATCGATAACAAATATTCGTTTCTTATTATTTCAACCAGGTATTGTATGTACAAATAAAATACAAAGAATAAAGAATTCTATGATTGGGATTTTTTGTGTGAAAAAACTGTAACATAAGCCTTTAATCTATAATCAAATAATGAATTCAAGACTTTCATATTTCATGTTAATGAAAAAATGTTAAGGACATCAATTCTCATTTTGATAATATGAATTGAATCTAACACTTTGTTACTATGGGCCGGTGGCCTAAATACTTGCAATACATATTTGTCAGTGTCATTGTCATTGTATAAAAGGAAATGGTTGGATAATAATTCTGAACTGTAAGGTTACTTTTTGAACAGTTTAAAAAAACGTACGGAAACGAGACTGTCTGTGCTTTGCGCAATTAACGTCCCAGAATCTGAAATTTAAAAAATCAGAAATCAGCGATACATCTTAGATAAGGATAGCCTCGAACAGCGAAGACTAAGGAAAGTTTTCACTGTAAGAAGTCATAAACCAGACCACGCTTTAAATGATCTTTACGTATGGTGCAATCATTATTTATTTGAGCTTATAGATGGGAAAATGTAAACGTTGTCATTACTGAAAGATGACTGTTCAGATCAGCATGTGCATCAGCCCCGTCTTATCAAACGCTCGAGAAGTTGAAATAAAATTCTAGCAAGCTTACGTAAGTTTTAAGTGAACATTGTATATGTTTTGATCAGATTGAGCGGATACACACGCTGTTCTGGTTTTTTCAATGTTTTCAAAAGTAAATTGAACTCATGGACGTGCTTATAAACAACCACTATGTAACGGCTTAAATATATGAATCGTCCCGCGAGAAACTCTGCGTAAATTATCGACCGGATTAGACAAAGCATGGCGCAGGCTTACCCTGACAGCCACTTTTCGCCTCCTGCGGATTTTCTGTTTCAGGAATCATTACTCTATACCTCTATCCCCCTGAGACGAAATGTGACGTTCCGGATCAGTATACGCGTACTGCGCAGGCTGATATGGGTCGATACATTACGCAGAGTCTATAATGTTGGTTTTCTCTCGGGACGTCTCAATTATATTCTTATGCAGGGCATTCCGATAGGTGCCTCATTGCTGTATCACTATGAATTCGACATGATTATATATTAACTGGGTCGATTTATTGATTTGAGTGTGACATCATTTTCAAAATAATTACGGTTATATCACGGCTGCCAGATTACGAAACCATGTGCTGACTTCCTTTTTTGCATCTTTACTCCAAACAACTTTCATCCGAGAAAACTGTTTAGCCTTCCAGATTTACTATTATACCCTTCACGAATGGCTCGAATCGCTGGTTCCGAGTTATGTAATAGGTTAAAGGAGTCAAACAAACGTCAATGTATCAAGTGCTTACGTAAACACGATTCACATACAATGGCTTTAACATTAACGGGTCATTATGAACAATGTAAGTAAGTGACAATATCCGCTTGCGCTAAAATACTTACCACGACTGTAAACACCACTGTCATCTGAAAATAAATAAAAAGAACAATTAACCCTTTCCATGCTGATCAATTTTAAATTGTAAAGGGGAAAAGTTGATATTTGCATTAAGAAAAATCCAATTGATTGGAGTTTAACGACGTTTTGAACACTTTCTCAGTCAGATCACATCGGTCAGTTTATCTATTCATGTGTTTCTTTAGTTTTCTCTAAGCAGTAATCCTCACAACCATCTTTTCGAGGCAACTGACTGCTTTTGCACATAGACAGTTAGCAAATCGGTGGACGAAGAATATCGCTTGTCACAATGACTTTTGTCAAACGAAGAAAATATTATTGACCGAGCCTGAGTTCAAACTCACAACCCCTAGATTGACAGGCCGCGTCGCTATCGATTGAGCTACCGTGGCTCGGCTAGAATAGTGCAGAAACAATTAAATGGTGAACAGCCGACACGAAAGAGCCAAGTCAGATGGTGTGGGTGCGTCGGTTTGCCTGGCTCTACACCGATTCACAGGATACACATGTCGGTCCAAGCTGGCTGAATGAATGATTCTTTTACGCCGCTTTCACCAATGTTCAGTTATATCACAGCGTTCCCCGTATAAGTTACCAGTTCTACTGGTCCATTCATCCCGACACCAGGCAGTCAGTAAGCACTCCGCTACCTTGAGCGCAAAGGAATGCAGCCATTACTACTATTTTTAAAGTGTTTGGTATGACCCTCCAGCTGCCAATGCGTTACCCAATAACGCAGTGTATGAACATGTGATTAGCATTTTAAAATAGATGTTGAAAGGTATGTAGGCCACGTTTTCTAATCTATGTTGTCACGTGGTCAAACACATTTCATTGTCGTAACATAGTGGAATCTAGCATATAACTTGTTTATTGCACCTGACTGTACATAACGCATTATTCATATTTAAGATAGTGATATTCAATTTCAGGTGCTTCACCTAGTTTTTATTTTGTAATCCATTTAACGGAATGAACAAAATACGTCCTCTTGTTATAGTTTTGTTTGGTATTAAAACTAAACAAAATATGCCATAAACTGACATATAATATAACTTCTTAGCTTTCCCTCTTCTGTACAACCATTGAGGTTTCAAGTGACCTTCTAATAACAGGTATATATGCTTATTATAAAACTTATTAGTATACATGTATGATACTACGTTCCAAACCTAATATACTAAAATGTATGAGAACTTCATTGGTACTTTCTCATTTTGTTTGTGTATGTTCTGGTTTTTTTTTAATAAGAAACTGTAATTTATACAGGATGTTTGATACTTGATACTTTTGTACTGAATATGTTTTACAAATATGTAAACATACTTGTTAAATAAATATCTATCTATCTAGCTTATGAATTATTATAAGAATACACAAGATACTGAACATATATTTCGATAGAACATTTTTTATAAAATTAACGAACAATTCAAATGGTTTATCAAAATGTCCGTACCGTTATTTTGTGCTGCCACATCCCGTCCCCTTTTTTCTCGACATTCAACTGTGTCCAGTCTCTCCTGTTCTTCCTGTATGAAATCACGTGTCAGCTGTTTGTCATCTTTGACTTTATCTTCAAGCTTTTCCAAACCCTTCAAGTTTCCTTCCAATGCTTGAATACGAGTATTGATTGAAGCCTCGTCACTAGGAACACCCATGGTCATCTCACCACGCAAAACGAACTCGTATTGTGTAGCCTTTTTATAACTTGCATCAATGGTTTCTTTTGAATTTTTACAATCCTCTGTCATGTTTTTCTGTAAAAGTTCGATTTTCAGAAATGTATATACTATGAATTGTAGTAAAAAGAGGCTAAACCGTTCTAGCTTTATTTGAGAACAGGCAGAGGTCAACTATCTGAGCAGGGTAGTTCTGCTATATGCAGGTGCATACTGCGCTGCTACATGTACAATACTCAGCAGTGAATGTGATGGAGACATATTGACACTTAAGTTCTTAGCCATCTCCACATTCTATAACAGTTTTTAATATTAAAATTAGGGCCGAACCCGTGCACAGATTACCGATACAAATCAAATCAAATCACCAGGGCAATTTATTAAGTCATCATTTAATTATGATATACGATGAACAGAATATATCTGATTGTAACGCATGGTCTAGGATCTACCCATATCTTTGTTTGTTTAGTTATATCACGTATCTTTCTATGTAAGTCTACCCTGATCACAGCGAGTCGGTGACAATACTTACTCCATAATTCTGGGCGTCAAGGAGGGTAAGAATGTACTACCGTTTTCAAAGTATTTAGTATTAACCGACCGGACGCTGTACGCCCACACCACTGATACAATATACAGCTTAGATTTGGAGATATCGAGCTGGGAACAACTACCTCTAAAGGGAAAGGGTTTCTTAAACTTCCTGAAAAAGATTCTTAGGTACTAGCTGGGTAAACCTTAAACCTAACAGAGATACAGTACCAAAAGTATATACGGAAGAAACGTTGCAATATGTAGATACAATATAGATATGTTGTTCTAACTTATCTAAATAACTGACATCATGTATTATGTAATATATAAAACCAGTTAGCAATTAAAAAATCATCAATGTAGTTATATGCGTCTACTTAAATTTTTTAGAGCCAATATTACTTAAACATAATATAGTTTTATGAACTAATAAACAGTCACTTACGGTACATGAATATTGTTGTGTACTTAAGTACATGTACTTATACTTAAATTGGTAAAAGAATGTCTATAGAAATGACGGAATCAGAGACCAATATACTTGACAAGTATTCAAACGAACAGGTTCACCACTGGTAATGAACCTGAACCTTTGTAAGTAATAATACTACTACTAATAAAATAATAATAATAATAATAATAATGATAATAATAAAGTAAAAAATAGTTAGGTTTTTTGTTTTGAAGGAAGGAATATCAATCTCAAACGTTTATATCGTATTATCATTATTGTATAACAAACAAGTGTCTGAAAACATTCCTAAATAATGTTAATAAATGAAGGAACATCCATTTTGAATGTTGTTTTGACCAAGCAGATGATAGTTTGTATTAAGCACAAACATGTGTTCTTTTATAACCTTCAATAGCTATGTTCAAGTGTTTAAAAAGAGTTTTCAATTTTCATAAAATGTATGCCATAACTGATAAGGAAATCCATTATTCAATACCAAACACATTTGTTTGATTAACTATCCCAGACCCATGGGAATATACTGAAGACTGTAGCAAAAGTATCCAATCATAGTGTTTAAAAGTAGTGTTAAGTGTAACAAAAACAGCTGTCGTGTTAAACAATATGATAAATAGTTAATAATGTGGAAATATTCAATTAAAATGTTAGATAGCTCGGTAACGTCAACAAACGAACTCGGTCCGACAATGATTTCACAATGCCGAATTAATAACCTATAGCATTTGCTGAGTTATTATTTGACTTGAAATGGATGACATCTTTGTGCTGGTTTGTTTACCAATGGATCATGAATCAGTGAATTGCCGTGTTATATCTGAAAAAATGTTGAAGACGGTGTAAAACTCCAATAAAACAAACAAACCTGTGTACTTGTTATTAATTCCTGCAATATAACTATATTATTATTAAATTAATCCATATTCATCTTATACTAGATTCACTTTAAATGGATACTTTTATTCTACGATTAATGTTATATAAAGAAAGTAAGTAGGTAATACCTGATTTGCGTACACATTCTATATAACACTTTTCAAAACAACTTAACCCTTTTCCCATACATACGCTTTCTGACGTCTCTGACGAGATTTGAAAACAACGTGACAAAAAGAGGAGAAATTTGTCATAATGAGCAATTTCTCTTTTTGTCAAAATGTTTTCAACTCTTTACGATGATTATACTATAATTTGTGGAGATATCTCATATTTTTACCTAAATGTTTCAATGTCGGCTGCTGCAAATCGGCTGTGTTTAAGAAAGGGTAGGCTCAAACAGGAAGATAATATGAAATAAAGAAAACCCTATATTAAGAGTTGATCATGATGACTAAGAAATATAACAGGAAGATTATATGAGCCGTCCCTCGAGAAAACCAACATTGTAGTCTCTGCGTAATGTATATACCCAGGTCAGCCTGCGCAGTCCGTGCAGACTGATCCGGGACGACACCTTGAGTCTCGGGGGGAAATAGAGGTATAGAGCAATGATTCCTGAAACATAAAATCCACAGGAGGCGAAAAGTGTCTATCCGGGTAAGCCTGCGCGGCATGCTTAGGCTGATCCGGTTCGAACTTTTACGCAGAGTCCACACTATTGGTTTTATCGCTGGACGGCTCATATAAAGAAACTTCTGTATTAAGAGTTCATCATAATATATTATGTCCTGCATTTGTCTATATAAACAACTACTGTATTTGAACGGAAACAATGAGTTCAAAGCAGTGTATTATTGAACACTGGTAAACATATATATTTACATTTAATGGCAAAATCCAAGTAAGAAACAGCTGAATCATATGTAATTTTGTTGCAGTAATTATAGTATAAAAACGCGAAAATAGGTAATTAACAATTTGATATTTTCAAAGATGATAAAATTAAAAGATTAAAAGACTTACAATCAAAAGATCACTTGAAATGATATTCGCATGATCATATCATTACGATTTCTTTTCGACATTAACTTAATACCTGCCTTATTGCCAAAATCCACAAGAACAAACACAAATTCATACACGAACGCTTGCAAAAAAAACCATACAGCCCCACACGCACTCTCGCACAAGTAGAACCCCACGCTGGCACAACCCGCACGCACATACGAACATACACATCACAAAGACCATTCGTTGTTCGATGTCTATCCTAGGTTGTTTAATTGTGGACAACGTTTGACAACTGAAACGTAATTGGAAAGCTAAATGCGGAGACGGGCACAGATTTCTTCTTCTCTTACAACGGTTTGAGCTTTGAACAAGTTTGAATTTTCATTTCAATCTAAAGTTGGTATTCCAATTTCTTCTTCTTCTCTTACAAAGGTTTTAACTATAAACCATAGTTCACATTTCAATTGTAATATCAAACTACAATTGGTATTCTAATTTCTTCTAATATCTTAGTAGCCAGAAGACTAGATTTAATTAAAATTCCATATCAGTTGAAAAGATAAGTGGGGCTTTAAATTGTTTGCAATGATTGTTAGTTATATTATCTATGTAATATTTAATAAAGTAAATAAACATTTACAAATGAACACGGGTCTTCATTTCTTCTCTATCACCGCCGCAAAAGAAAGAACCCTATTTAGAGTTTTAAACTAGTCAAAGGGTTTAACACATTGCCGTGTAATCCCTCTGAAAGCAAACCGAGAGTTACTAAGAGCATCAATGAGGACAAATGTGTTGTTCACTTGAATAACACCAATAACAAGCAAACCTGGACCGTGTACTGCGTGTTATAATTAATTAACTTTGACAATTGCTCACACTTAGTGGACTTATGTTGGCATCTCCAGAAAGAAGATAACTGATATCGATCGTAGCATATAAGGCGTTTACTGGACAAAGCTAGGAGAGACATGGTGTCTGCATATGTCAGGGCACAGAACTTAAACAAAATAAGGGATACACAAATGTTGTCCAACTGGACACAAAGTACAATAAAAACAAAGCTTATTTATAAGCATATCCAAACTGACTTTAACCATGAAGCATACGTAGACATGATAAGCAATAGCCAGTAAATATATATCTGCCGAATCAGATGCGTATTTCGGCACACAGTCTAAGAATTTAAACTGGAAGATATGGACGAAACGGAGTTGAACAATCAGACAGAGTTTGTGTTTATTGTAAGGCTAATGTAATAGATGACGAATTTTACCTTATTTTGGTATGTGATATACATGTACATTTTCGTAACAGGAAAAAAATATAGCAACAAGAAATATTGGAAAAACCCAAGTGTATATAAATTATTAAGCTTGTTAAATTTAGCAAAGAAAAAAATGAAGTGTTAAATATATGCATTCATATTTATAAATGTTATAGATAACGAAATGAACATCTTTATAATAATGCTTGACCCAATAAAACATTTCTCAACATAATTTGATTGATCAACTTTTATTCTTTTTCTTGTATTTTGATTTGCGAATTTATTGTATTTTAATTTGAAACATTGTGTGTATGTTTATAATCAATACGTATGTTCTATGTTCTATGATGTAGATAATAATGTCTGAATGCATAGTTATATCATGCCAGAAAATGACCTCAGACAAACCACATATGGTTTTTCCATTGTTGAGTCTAAATTTAGATTTCTATTTTTATCATTTTGCGAATTTCCAAATGTGTATATATATATATCAGGAACGTAAAGGACCTTATGTACGTCCCTGTTTATTTATAAATATGTATTATATTTGTCCGTGCGGCCGAAGCTTTTAGTACTACAAAGCTTAACGGACAATTAGTTTTTATGTTTTTTGTTAGTTTTTGTGAAAAGTACCTCAAAAAATAAAATGTGTTCATTTGCGGAATATTTCAATTACGATTTTAAATACGATAACGCCGATTTGAACAATTGGATGTTATCTACATCTTTCTATTGCCTTGTACCTGGAATAGAAAACAACAGAACAACGTGCTCTATGATAGTTTATTGGATTTCTTACGGGGAATCTTTTTAAAAAAAAAATGAACAATGGAAATTTTAGGAAGTCGTATATGACGATGTAAAGCAACTGAATATACACATTTACCATAAGAGTCCAACAAAGCATTCATTCGAATTAAAATTCCATAGAGAATATTTTTGTTGTACATGAACGACATGTGATTTTTAGGAATCTGCAACCTACTACTTCATATAGTATCACAAATGTATCAAACCAACTAAATATGCACATTTACGATTACAGCATTACAAAGCATAATAATATATACTTATTTATATGAAGTGTCCATATTTTGTCAAGTTTATTCTCACCTTTA
This sequence comes from Serripes groenlandicus, assembly GCA_031761405.1. Taxonomy (NCBI): domain Eukaryota; kingdom Metazoa; phylum Mollusca; class Bivalvia; order Cardiida; family Cardiidae; genus Serripes; species Serripes groenlandicus. Next base: position 39,942,620 of record JASEVX010000014.1, read on the forward strand.
GGGCGGAAAAAAATGTTATATATATATATGTTTATTGGTCACAGCCACATAAAAGATTACATTCGAAATTATTGAAGTCTATTGTAGATTTTAAGCAGACAACATGTGTTCAGGATGAATAACATCTTGAATGGTTTTCCTGTTGAAAAAGTTATCGTTGTTGCAACTTTATACAACTTTGAAACGTAATAAGAAGATACTTGATTGATACTACTGGATATAATGCCGTTTTCAACCATTTTTTATATCAATGCGGCCAGTTCACCTAAACATGTTTTCCTTTGCATTCTCATACCAGTTATCCAAACAACATTATTCCCACGCAACTGGCTTCTGTTAGTCTAATGGTGAAAGTCGAATGACGCTTTAGTCGACATCGAAAAGAATGTTGGCCGAGCTGGGGATCGAACTCACATTCCTGGTCAAGTGGATATGTAAGGAATGGTTTCACCAATACCAAAAAGTATGTTTGAACGACAAGGATGCTTATGGGATTGATTAACCCTTTCCTACTTACAACAAATACGAAACCATATTGGCAAATACCTAAGCAATCCTCATAAATGAGAGTACATTTTATAAAAATAGTATAAAACATTGTTGCAAAAGTAGAAATTGCTCATGATAAGCAAAATCGCAGGATCGATAACCCTCTTTGTTAAAGACTAAGCAATGGCGACTTGACTGGTAAACATCTTGATAATACTACGCGGCTGCACTGGCTGATCTGCATCGCTATGGTCCGAAATGTCAGGTTGAGTATAGAGTATTTATTTAGGTTACACAACAAAAGCTCCAACGTAAGTTGTAAACAACAAACATTTGACTCTTTTTTAAATCATTGGAAAAACAGATTCACTCATGTTTTCTATACATCATTCATCCAGGGTATTTTAAACCCTTCCCACATACAACAAATCTTCAGCAGTCATTTTTAAACAACGGGAACTCTTTATAAATAAAAGAACACTTAATGAATGAATTAAAAAGAAATGTGGGAAAAGAAGAAATTGCTCATCATGAGCAATTTCTCCTTAAATCACAATGTGTTTAAAAGTAATCTGCTGCAGAAGCGTAAGAAAGGGTCTACATATGGAAAAGGGGAAAGGTAGAACGTTTTTAGAATTGTTTAATCATTCATATTATCTTCAGAAGGATGAATATTCCATGGTCCTTCAATGATGATCGCATTCCTTCGACTGGGGTTCTCATGGGCGTCGATCTAAAAAAGAAAGAAAAAACGGATCAATTTGTTTGTTTGTTTTATTGGGATTTTACGCCGCTTTCAACATTATTTCAGTTATATCTCGACGACAGTTCACTTATCATGATCCCTGGGTAGACAAACCAGTACTAGGCTAGAAAATATGCCTTGCCCAAGGGCACTCTGCCATGACCGTCGTGCCGCGACTGGGAATCGAACCCAGAAAACCGATCAAACAAAACGTTCGTATTAACTGCATTGAGACATTGTATATCGTTCATTACCATGCAATAACTAAAGGATTAAGTAAAATGAAAACTGTAATAAATATTGAATCGATTCCTAGCCGCCTCGGTGATTTAGTGGTAGAGCCTCCGCCTAGAGTGCGGGAAGTGGGGCGTTCGATCTCCGACCAGGTCATACCAAAGACTTTAAGTCTGCATATAATTTCTGTCTTCCTCAGGGTTACGAGGTGATTATTCCAGGAAATGCCCTGATATAACTAAGAACATGTTGAAAGCATGATGATGAACATGTGATAACCGAACCAATTTACATTACAAATAACCAAGGCAAACATTCTAAAGAGCTAAAACGGTGGTCTATCGAGTACCAACTAGATTTTTCTTTAGTTTGGTATAGCCTTATTTTGAACACATCATGACCAATTTTAGAACGTAACTTAAATATCACGAAGACAAACATTCTGGCAAACTAACATTAGTCTACTGTCAAACGATGCAGCTTATCTCAAATTTACTCGCACCAGAATGGATTTTTATTAAAAATCGCAAGGCCTTCACCGAGATACTGCTTAATAATTTTCAGGATTTTCTACACGTTCGCCCCTACAGTGCCATCGGCGCTTTCACTTATTCAGTTAATGATTTGTTTATTATGTCATGTTTTATGCATCAACGGACACCAACGGCAGTTGATTGCACTCCACTTTATACTGGTGATGTATGGAATGACGCGCAATAAAAAAAATGACTCGTATGAAACATCATCATCATCATCTCGTGAAAGCAATAAGCACTATAAGGGCGTGGATGCCGTGTATCAGTTAACACAAATCATGAACTGTTTCACCCTTATATGATGCTATTACAATATAAGTTTGTATAGGCAAATCATACATTTCCTGCTATCCAGCGTCCGAGAAGCTATTGGGGACCACATTTGACACACACTGTTCAATATTTAATTAATCAATGAATTCCAAGCTACGCTCCTTTTTCACATGATAGAAGAATAGCAGTCCGTTTAACAAACAAAATTACATAATAAACCCGTGGGCTTGTTATACAGTTGGAAGTACAGCTTCGATTAACGTCTTGGAGCAATGCAGAGAGTGTACGGGGAATAACAGCAGTCTGTTCCAGAGAAACGTTTATAAGACATACGTAAACTTACATGGCTGTCTGTGCTTTGCGCCACCAACGCCTCGGAGTCTGAAATGTCAAATACAGATATCAGCAATACATCTTAGGTTAGTTTAATTGTTTGGTGTTTTACGTCACTTTTTCCATTTTTTTCATTTATATCACTGCGTTTCCTGGATCAGTTACCAGTTCCTTCCGTCCATTTATCCTGACATAAGCCAGTCAGTCGTAATGCTAACCCCGTAACCCTGAGCGCCAAGGAGGACAGCCATTACTAACATTTTCAAATTCCTTGGTATGACCCGGCCGGTGATTGAACCCACGATCTCCTACACTCGAGGTAGATGCTTTACCACTACCACCACCAAGGCGGTCTAAGGTAAGAACAACACATATATCGATCAGACATTGGTTTAACATTCTTCTCCCAAATCTTCATTTATCCTGCCCATGGGAGTTCAGAACATGACGTCATAGTGATGACACTCTTTGAGAACAGGTGCTGTAAAAGTGCACCCTTATAAACAGAACCCAATTCGAATAAACAGTACTTAGCGTTTTTTGAAGGCATAGGTCATCATTTTTGATTTACTACTAAGTATACTTACAAAGTTCATTTTTAAAAAGTATTGTTCGAGGGCTTTGCGTGAAACGGTTGTAACTAAAATAGGTATTTTTTTACCAAGGTTAATCAACTCGCCATAATGTCTTTATAAGCGTTAAATCATTTTTCTTGGTAAACAATGTACATTTAGGTGCCATTGCTCGTTCTGAGCAATGACACATACATTTGCATTGTTTACAAAGGGGTTAAAATTGCCCCTAAACCAGGGTTTTCAAAATAGGTTTTAAGTTACAACCGTTTCACGCCAAGCCCTCCTGTTGGTCAATAACTATTGATGTAACCATAGTCATTTACTTTTGCCAAATTAAATTGAGTTGAGGTCATTTGAGTATGTTTGGTGGAATTCGATCCAGTTGTTCTGCCCTAGTCAAAGTAGGCTCTGTTCCCTTCCTCTAACATTTGACAGTCCATGTCAAAAACATTGAATTACATGAATTTAAAGCGTACTTGCTTTATGAGCGGACAATAATCGTCAATGAATGGGGCGGACATAAACTAATAGATACACCTTGGGTATCATTAGGAAGTTATATACTTACTTATACTGTAAACACCACTGTCATCTGAAAGTACACATAAAAAACAGTTCAACCCTTTCAATGATGAATTTTTACATAGTTTGTTTTACCAAGAACTACGATATTAACCTTTTTTTTGGCAGCCACTTTGATAGGCAAATTTACTAAATGTTGTAAAAAGACATCAAATATAATTAAATTAAATAATAAAATGTGCAAAAAAATAGATAAAGAAGTTGATATTATCAAATAATACAACGGCATCAACGATATATGGTTGTCAAACTCAAATTCCTAGGTGTTTTCTTAATCATTACATTTTTTTAAAATATACGCTAATGATGCTCATCATATTTGCTTTTTTAATGGCCGACAAGGGAGATAACTATTGTAGTTAAGAGAATAATGTATTGACCTGTCCAGCTTTGCATTTGGAAGTGTCAATAGTCAATTAAAAAAACTATCAAGATGAAACAGTCGACTGGAATAGCCAGTATATAAATATTCTTTATCTTGTATCTTCACTTTTAAGATGGTGTAATGTTATCTGCAGTGGCCTCTCACCTTATACCAGTACTTTCAGTACACGATTTTATTTATATAGGACACTTAACCCGTCCCAACAGACAACGCCTCTGCATTAGAAGACTTACAAAGCAAGTAGACATATTTTTGGAACTTAACATAAAAGCACACTAATACTAGAAATAAAGATGTCTACGTCTATATACAAATTAACTAATGATTAGTGAATATAGCTTAAAACGTTGTTGCAAAAGAAGAAGGTGCTCACCATGAGTGTCCAAAAGCAGTCTGCTGCAGATGCGTATCTTTCTCTCTCTGTCTCTCTATGCCTCTCTCTGTCTCTCTCTCTGTATCTCTATCTGTCTCTCTGTCTGTCTGTCTCTATATGTCTGTCTCTCTCTCTCTGTATCTCTATCTGTCTCTCTGTCTGTCTCTATCTGTCTGTCTGTCTCTCTCTCTGTATCTCTATCTGTCTGTCTGTCTGTCTCTCTGTCTGTCTCTATCTGTCTGTCTGTCTCTCTCTCTGTCTCTCTCTCTGTGTCTCTCTCTGTCTCTATGTCTCTCTGTCTCTCTCTCGCTCTATCTCTGTCTCTCTATGTCTCTCTATGTATCTCTGTCTCTCTGTCTCTATGTCTCTCTGTCTCTCTGTCTGTCTGTCTCTCCGTCTCTCTCTCTGTCTCTCTGTCTCTCCCTCAATTGAACACTATGAAATAATAAACGATTGAACTTGAACTTGAATAAGTCCGTACCTTTTAGTTGTAATGCATCAGATCGTCCGATGTTTACACGGCATTTGGATTGTCTCTCCATTTCTTTACCTATGAAAGCATGTGTGAGCAGCTTGGCATCTTTGACTATATCTCCAAGATGGTCCAGACCCTTTAATATTCTTTTCAATGCATCTGTGCTTTTCTTCATGGAAGCAGCGTCATGAACATCACCACGTAAATCAATCTCGTATTGTGTGGTTTGTTTTATACATTCATCTATGACGTCCTGGTATTGTTTCAATTTCTGTGCCATGTTTGTCTGTGATATATCGATATGCAGCAATCAATATATCTGGCAATGTGATAAGGAACGACAAAAAGCCATCGTCGCAACGACAATCAATACATTAAGAAATTGACTTAATTAAGTATGGACTTAATATAATAAAGGATGCATATCAGGTAAAATACTTTCCACGTGGTATAAAGATGTATTTACATATCATTATTAAAATTGTCAGACTATAAGTTCTAAACCACAACACATAACGGTATACTGACATAATACATACGCTGTCGTCAGGATAACTGGACCAGTAATGCTTGTAACTGACACAGGAAACGTCGTGATATAACTTGAAAATCAAATAACCTTCGAACCGCATACAAACAAGCAAACCGATTTACATCACATCTAGAACATTATTACCCATTTGAGGATGGTGACAACTATGGGAAAGCCAGATACATATGTGCGTAATTATCTATATTGATCGATTGATTGTTTGGTAATTTACGCCACTTTTAACAATATTTAAGTTATATCATGGCGTTTCCTGCTTATTTATCAATACTACTTGCCTGCGTATTTATCAATACTACTTGTCCCTTTGTCCCGACATCAGTCGGTCAGTCGCAATGCTAATCTCACAACACTGTTTGCTAAGGAGGGCAGCCATTACTACCATTTTTAATATATTTTTCTATAAATTAAAGGTAAATTTAACTACACATAAGGCTCATTCGAAATATGAAAAAACGGCACAAACCTTTGTGTTTATTTGTATTTCCTCTGCTTTTACTACAAACTATCTTATTCCCGTTGTTACCAAAACCTGGTTCGAATAAGAAAGAAAAGATTATCCATTTTATTTATTTATTTATTTGGATTTAACACCGTTTGCAACACTCTTTAAGTCAAATCACGGCGACCAGATCACATATCCTGGTTTTCTTACACTAGAACTCCAAACAACTGTCTATCCAGGCAAGTGGTTGTTTTTCCAAATAAACTGTTGGCACAATGATGGAAGTTCAATGACGCTTACCGCAATTACTAATGTTATACGTCTGAAATGATATTTACCGAGCTTTTGGGTTCGAACTCACAACAAAATGATTGCTTGATTTTTGATAAATTATGCACACAAAAATGTATGACAATGCGGTTATCATAATATTTTAAAATGATTCTAGATTAGTGAAGTTAAAAATAAGACTACACATTCTACAATATGTATTACGTAAATCAAAACACCTAAAGTTATTGTTATTTAGAAACCTTTCAATTTGAAATACAGTCCTCGATTACCGTTTCATTTATTGTATTAACCAAAATATAACACCAGCTAACCCGAATGACGTAAAGTAATTGAAAGAAATCCCCAATGTGTATTATTAGTAGTGACAATAAACGAAGGAGGGTGCTTAAACGCAGTATTTTTATTTAGACATAGACATAGCTATCTTTTGTTGCAGTATCTAGGCCACCGGCCCATAATCAAGAGGGAAAGCTTAAACAAGGCCGGACATCGGATCCTACCGTCAATACTGATAAGAGTACATATATGTCACTCGGGTGTCTCCGGCGATCTCAAGGGAGTAACCGAATTTCGTTTAGCATTTAAAATTATATGCTAAATCATAACCATAAATTTACCTTAGGCATGTTTTCAACAGTTACTGCATAATAAGGATGACATTTGCCTATTTTGAGTATTCAATAATAATTAGACTATTGTACAGTGCGCACACTTTATTTGGCGACTTTACGGTCAACATCCGTTATATTTGGTTTTTAACATTATTTCTGATTTATCATGGCAATAGTTCACGAATTTCTGATCGCTGGGTAATGCTAGAAAATGTACCTTGCCCATGGGCACTCCATCATGGCCGGGCCGCCACGACTTGGGAACGGGAATTCAGTTGTATACATTTTGACGAAAATTTTCCCGTAGAAATAGCGTTTTAAACACAATAAACGATACAGTACAAGCATCCCTCGTAATTAGATATTACACCCTGTATATATAACCTCATGTTTAGTAGATTTTTGTTCAGATGTTATCGAACATTTTGCTTTCGACAAACAATAGCTAGAAAAGGCTTTGTTTTGTGTTTTATTCCGCTTTAAACCGCTAAGGTCATATCGCGGCGGGGAGAAACGAGGGTAGTCGTCTTTCATATTATATTTACATGAAGATAAAAAAGACAAGAAGCCAATTTCCCCCCCACCTGCAGGAGCTCAAGACCTGCATTGACGGCACTCGTTCAGTTTTATTTAACCGCCTCAAGCCGAGTCAGACTGTGGCTGACATTCTTTTTGGCTGTCCTTAAACCACGATACTTTACATATGGCATTACGTTCTAATAAAAGCACACAAACGAAAGGCAATTTCCAAAAACGCAAACATATAAGTGAGAATTTCCGACCTTTTTAAATAAACTTGGCAACAAAATCCTCTTTGAATTATACCTATAGAATATAGTAGTTTGCGTGAGTGTAAAACACAATCGTCGGAATAAATCAAATTTAAAGCGCAGAAGAGATTGCTTATTAAATTAATCGGGAAATTAAGCGAATTTAAAACAAAGATTACTACTCCGACAATGGAAACCTTGATGTTGGGCCACTGGAATGAGAGTTCAGAATAGTTTCGTACTTATACTAAGGGGAAAAGCAGTCAGTTGATTGGAAAGTTTGTTGTGTGGAGTACTGGTGAGAGATCGCCAGGAAACAAATGAATAGCATATCTGGCCGCCGCGATTTGATTTGAAAATTGTTTAAAAGTCGTTAAACCCCATCAATCAATCAATCATCAAATTCACGATCATGAAGTAAATTGATATAGTGAAATTTCTATATTTAAATTGCACGACTCTGATGAGAAGATTTTGCAATGAATTGACGAAAACGGGGCATATACATGTGTTGGGACGGTTGTCGAAAGACATCCTTTCCAGAGTCAAAAATCTACAAAATGAATAAACATATATTTTCGGAGTTAATACGTTCCTAATAACAGCTCCGCCGAGTCAAATAGTTCGAAGCGGAGTAATTTTCGAGCCAAACAGATGATTTGGTCTATATCGAGTGAGCAAACTATGCTTCATTGCCGAGAACGAAGCTTAGGTTGCTGCGGAATCAGAAAAGGGGCAAATGGTATTCTCCTCTTAATGCGCTTGTTGGTTTCAAGATAATTCGGTCTAAACGTTTGTTAAAGTGACCTTTTACAAAATTGTTCCATCAATATTGATTGTTTGAAAATCATGGCGACAAGGCGGCATTATAATTCCATTTTCTGAACGTTTTCGTCAGATTTCAAGATTATTTAGCAGAATTGTTGCTTCAATGACCCTCTGCATAAATCGTTCAAGGTTCAAGCCATATTGATTGGAAAGAAAAACATAGCCATCCAGGGACATAAGAAAAGGAGTAAAAACTATTAGCTTCAAACGATATCTTCTAAATGTTGTTTTGAATACTGGTGTCGGAAAGCAGCCATGTTACATATCGTTGAGTGAACTGGCAGCCGTGTTAAAACTGAAAATATGTTGCATATGACATTAAACTCCAATCCGTCACTGTTACATGACTGTCTATGGAAAGGTCTTTATCAACTAAAACACTTGAATTATTGAAGAAGATTACTTGCAAAACTAAATCAGCACAATCTAGATCGGAGTCACAGGTAGAGAAGTACATGCAACTGGTCCTGGAATGGAACCTGTGACCACTTTGGGCGAGATTCAGGTAATCAGGTCGCTAACATATAATTTATGCAGGTGTATAACATTTTAAACCGCGACGTATAAGCGTCTTTAACTCAAATTACGAGACGCCGGTGCCAAGGTTATCATAATTTATAATGACAGCTGTGTAAGACTGACCAAGCAGTACTGAAACGGTCCCGTGTTTGGTGCCAATGCTCAGGGACAGACTAAAAAGCTGTCAGTAATAAATATTGCCTTGACCGCTCCACTCTGCATGTAATATATTTCTCGTTCATTAGACCAGTTCTTGAATACGACGACGTTATCTTGGAAAATGTAGCTCAAAAGCGTTACAGGGTGTAGTTAACTGGTGTCTCTTGGAGATCTTCAAAAGATAATCTAATGGGAATCGTTAGTAGAGAGAAAGCGTAGACATACAGTTTTATTGTTTTTTAAAATAGTGAAAGTCTTGCCCCAAACTATCTATCTTCTCTTGTTCCACAGTATGTTAATACAACCACTTATAATCTTGTGAATAATACAAATCTGAAATATATAATGTATAAAAAAATCATTTTTACCTTCAGTAATGTATGATTGGAATGGACTACCACAAAACATAAGGAATACGATTTTTTCTGTCGTTGATTAGTTTATTTATTAATATGGATAAACCAGATTCGTTTACACTATACAATTCTGGAGATAGAACAAATACTAATCTGCAAAACAATTGTAGTTATCTTAACCAACATTTTCATTTGAAAAATGTAATCGATTAGACACTTTGTCGTTGCTGGTCATCATAATCGAATCGGCACTATATCCCTGAATGTAAATTATATAAATGTAAATTATATCGTACAATTAGAAAACAGTCTAGGTTTTATCTGAAGTAACTAGTTTTAACAAACAATGTTTTATGGTAATGAAAACCTTACTTTTCATTATAATGAAACATCTTTAACGAAGTCCATGAATACATTCGTCAAAGTAAGCGATTCAGACTTACGAAAAGTTTTCATATCGGGTGTGCTTAATACATATTTAATTCTTAATAATATAGTATATAGTGTATCTTTGATTTAGTAGTCAATTTACTGTATTAGGACCTAATACTACATCAATTTATAATGAGTCTACTTTATTTGAAAACCGAGGTCAAGGGATGCTGGAAGATATTTGTATACGTCGTATAACAGTGCATGATGCAATTAAAAATGTTTTTAGCTACACTCCATCTATCACTTGTTTAAGCAATATATCTCCCTTTTTTCTATTCATGGCTAGTTACTCAATACATTTTGTATATTTATATTTATATTGCACTGTGTAAACAACTGTTCAATCGCAAACTAGACAGGAACTATATAAGCTTTTCGCTTTCGTTTCAATCCATTTCGCAGTGAATGTTCGTATTGTTGATACTGTGCCTTACTATATTTAATACAATATGTTTAAACTGTCACGAAAGACCACTTTCGTTGAAATATGACGAAAATACTTCACGTATATTGAATCTAACTTTGACGCATAATATGTAGTCTCAAATCGACCCCATTTAATTAAATAGTATTGACAATGTGATCGTTTGTGTCCAGCGAAATAGCACTAAGCAACTACTTTCGGTTCTATACCATCGAAAGATTCAACAATCACCGTTTAACAATCTCTAATTTATATATATATGTATTAGTTATCATCTTCGTGTTTAACACATATCTACAGACGAAGAATCGAGGTTTATGTCTGGTATTAACGTCATTGCCCAAGGACATACTGCTATTATTCAAAAAGGTTATGTTACCAGCATCGCACGTTGTGCCTGTAAAACCAGAGTCACACTTGCAATATGAACCAAGGGGTGTTCAGTCCGAACCCTGATTCGGACTACAGTTTAATCGATGATTGTGTCATTGGGACTATATAGCGTCATTTCTTTCAGCGAATGGGTATTATAGTCTGTGTTGGAGTTAAGCAAATTGATTAGGAAGAATGTTTTCTGGGATAGAGGACGACATGATATTACTCGATCTACAAAAAAGAAGACATTTGACCCGATCGACCTTAATAATTTATTAAAAGAAATAAAAGTGTTAGGCTCTAGTTTAGACATACTTAAATGGTTTCGATTTTACCTCTGTGATAGTAATCAGTGTAAAGACATATCAGGTATTAACACGCATCAACAGCCAAAGTAACATACGGAGAACCACAATGCTCTAACTTAGATCCCCTTTGATGCTTAAACTATTTTAATGACATAACAGGTGTTGAAAAAGGTTTTATGATATGCTGTTGGTTTTTCCATTTTAGTTTCAGGTAAAATATAATGTGATTTGTAGTCTATTAACTGAATAATAAGAGATAGTTAGTTATTGGTTTGTTATTGGGATCTTAACAAGATTAAAGCAATATTCTAACTAAAACATAAAATGTAAAGAAAGCTTAATCAAGCATACTTCATATGTCAAATATCTGTGCGCATCTCGAAACCAAAGCTTAAGCTTCGAGTCTATGAATTAAGAAGGGTAATGCCATACTAACGTGTTTGTATGAGAAACAAAAGTGTTCAACTATAAAGATCAAGCGGATGATAGTAATTTCTTTGGTCTAATTTCATTTGGTTTATGTAGTGTTTGGTACTAAAGAACATCCCTGAAAAACAAGCTAAAAAAATACGTAAAATAAACTTATAATATTTGTTCTTAGTTTTGATGCAAGATAATCCACTTTAGTTCTGAATTATTTATCATGTTGAAATGGCTGCCTGTTGCTAACCCTTAGCCATGACTTTCATAAATAAATTAAAGTTCAGACTTACAAGAATGAACAATTTATTCCTGCTTGTAGTTTAGCAGATTTAGCAGAAATGCTTGTTTTACTATTCCGAAGGTTAAACTCATTAGCAAGAGATTTGTTCTTACAATTGTTGCTGTCTGTGGAAGGCATTACCTGCTGACATGACAAACACATATTTGATACACAATTTCAAAGTTGCTGTTAAAAATATCTAGCTTAAAGACATTAAGCTATGCTAATAATATTCACTGTGATACCATATTAAGGAAGTGCTATACTAGAACTCCATCATCAACTTGTGTCTAGCTTGGTTATGCAGTCAGTACTATAACGGAAACAAGGGAATTCATCTTTCCGTTTTTCCATTCGGGTTTCATTCAAGTCAAGACAACATATTCAAACTGTTAATTTAACAACTATATTAAAGAAATATATGAGCCGTTCCACGAAAAAAACATCATTGTGGACTCTGCGTAAAGTATCGACTCGGACCAGTCTAAGCTAGCCGCTCAGGTTTACTCGGATAAGCACTCTTCGTCTCATGTGGATTTTCTATTTCAGGAATTATTACTCTATCCCCCTGAAACGGAATGTGTCGGTCAGGATAAGTCTTCACGGACTGCGCTGATTTTCCCAGTAAATGGAATTTATAATTAAGCCTCGGGTATTGAATAGAGATTAAAATATCTTTGTATTAGTAGATATTCCTTTTGCCACATAGTCTTCAAAAGTTGTTTGCGTCTGCATGTGGGACAAAGTTAAAGGGACACAACTGAAAGAGAATGTTAAATGTGTCCCCATGGAATTATCCATCTTCATTCATGTAAGTGTAAGCATATCAAATGTATTGAATCTATATTTCAATATAAAATCATCAAATTTCAGCCTTCAATTATAATACTTTATTCCATTCTACAACAGACACAGAGTAGCTATTTATACATGATATACACTACACTTTATATAGAGATTCATGCCCACTGATGTGATTCCATATTAACTTGTAAAGGTCAGTATACGTCAAACACATTCGCGAAATAGTCCCTATAAACCTTTGTTTCAGTCGGAAAAAATGAATGTATACCTTCACCAGAATTCATTGAATATATACGACATTGAGTTTAAATAATTTTTAAATATATATAGGAGGCACTGGAAATGTATGATTTGACAATCTTCTGTTTGACCTTGTTTGAAAGTGAAAATATGTGAAAACCAGTGTCGCCATATTTCGTTCACAATGAAGGCAAACATCATCGCTGGGTGTATTCTTTCTTGCATAATACATAATCCACCCCATCTCCCATTTTCAGTGGAATATTTTAAAACTAAGAGGAAAAGAAAGAAAGTGTGATAATAAGGGTTGAAACTGATTGATTTACATTGACACAAAGAATGAATTTAGTTGGTTTAACTTGATATAAACCATAACCTGATGCGTACAATTTTCTACATACAGATGACAGTTGAACTGTATATGTCTTACATGTATTTGTATGTTTTATATTCTATACTGATACTAACATATAACTCTTTACCAATAGCATGATGCAAATCCACGACTTTATAAAAAGTGTCATTATCCACTTACACTGGCTTAGTGTATTTCGAATCATAGCAGTTTTTTCCCCATCAAACACTGATTTCTTTTTGTTAAAAAGACAATGAATTGAATTTATATATTTGTATTGTATTACAAGATGTATGTATATGCTTACGTAATAATTTATGACTTTGTCATCATTTTGAAAAGACTTAGGTAGTAGTAGTAGTAATACTACTACTAGTAGTAGAAGTAGTAGTGGTGGTAGTAGTAGTAGTAGTAGTAGTAGTAGTAGAAGTAGTAGTAGTAGTAGTAGTAGTAGTAGTAGTAGTAGTAGTAGTAGTAGTAGTAGTTGTAAAAATCATAGTAGTTGTAGCAGTATTAATAGTAGAAGTAGTAGTAGTAGTAGTTGTAGGTGTAGTATTTATTTATTTATTTATGTAGTAGTACTTGTTGTAGTAGTAGTAATATTATAGTAGTAGTAGTAGTAGAAGTATATAAGTAGTAGTAGTAGTTGTAGTAGTAGTAGTAGGAGGAGGAGGGGGAGGAGGTGTAGTAGTGGTAGTAATAATAGTACTTGTAGTAGTAGTAGCAGTAGTAGTAGTAGTAGTAGTAGTAGCAGTAGTAGTTGTAGTAGTAGTAGTAGTAGTAGTAGTAGTAGTAGTAGTAGTAGTAGTATTCGAAGTAGTAGTAGTAGTAAGATGAGTATCAGAAGGAGGAGTAATAGTAGTAGTAACAGTAGTAGAATTATTATTCATAGTAGAAGTAGTAGTATTAGTAATTGTAGTAGTAGTAGAAGAAGCTGCAGTAGATGTATTACTAGTAGTAGTTGTTGTAGTTATAGTAGTAGTAGTAGAAGTAGTAGTGGGTTTTCTTATTATCAGTATATTTTCTTTCTAGTTGTTCTACAGTAGATTGCATATGTTGATAAAAGTATTTGATATTACTGTTACCCAAACATGGCCTTCTACTGATGTTTTATTTATATTATGTTATACCTATATTACTCTAATCTAAGTTGATAAGTTGTGTAATTCCTTTTGTTTTTATTTAATTGTTTTGTTGAAATATAGTATTGCTTTGTAATGTAGTGTAGTAAAGCGTATTAGCAAGCCATACGCCATTGTGTTCAAGCCATATATGTAAATAAACTGTTCATTTATTAGAGCATGATACACAGTCTGATAAAGAGATCGGTTTACAACTCCTTGTCTAGTCCCAAGGAAGTCTCTGCAATGTTTGAATGATTACCTGGCGAACGAAGCAGATCCTGATCGGATTAGGGCCAGTAAAAGGCAGACACGTAATTCATCTAGTCGTAATCACGGACATAAAGGCCGGTGGTTCAATTGCTCAGTATTTGAATTGTGGCGCATCTGCAGCAGATGACTGTTGGTAACATATGTGCAAACGGAGAAATTGTTCATAGTTAAAAGACCAACACTATTCAATGTTCCCCGGGAATTGAGAAAGCTTAGTGTGTATAAGCCAACATTAGTTGGTACAGCACCGGTCAAATAGTGTTGCAAAAAGTAGTAACTCGCCAATCAAATATTTAAACTTTATTTAAACTAAACGTAAACTTATAAATATCAATCGATAATGGTTGATTTATTAAAATTATTATCTGCCATGTAAAACAAATTAGTATTTTTTAATAGTTTTGAAATGTCAGTATTGAGAATAACATGTATATATACAATTCGATTTTATTTGCATTATCAAAATATGAACATAAACGATGGGTGTCAATCACACTTGAAATGCCACCCTTGTCAAGTTGAAAACAGAAAGTATTATTAAATCAATGTAGATATATTTCGGAAGGTTATTCTGTTCGCGATTGCGTAATAAAGCTTGTTGCTGTTCCTTAACGTATTCTTACTGTGTACCCTTTACATTTTATATACCAAATATTATGGATCTGACATACTGTATAGTTATATATCTATTTACTTTTGTCTAGGCCATATTCTTTCATTTTGTAAATGGCCATACACATTAATATTGTCGAATTGCAAATAAATGATTGAAATGATTGAATCAAAACACAGTGTGAAGTGGAGCATGAGTACTTCTCTCAATACTATCACTAAGGTCGTCTGCTTAACAATCATAAAACCAACAATTTCAACAATCTGGAAAACTGAAAGATTTATATTGATAAAGAGTTGAAAATATTGCATGAAAAGGTGCAATTGCTCGTTTTGAACAATATCACCTTTTATTTGAATGTTTTAAAAAGTCTTGTCCAATGACAGGTGTCAAATGGCGTCTGTGTGAAGTAATGGATTAAACTTATATTATAAGTACACTACATGTATGTCTGTTTGAAGTAATGGGTTAAACATTTAATTTAAGTACACTTCATGTATGTCTGTATAAAGAAATGGGTTAAACTTTTATTTTAAGTACTCTACATGTACGTCTGTGTGAAGAAATGGGTTAATCATTTATCTAAAGTACACAACATGTATATCTGTGTGAAGAAATGGTTTAAACTTGTATTTTAAATACACTAAATGTATGTCTGTGTGAAGAAATAGTTTAAACTTGTATTTTAAATACACTAAATGTATGTCTGTGTGAAGAAATAGTTTAAACTTGTATTTTAAGTACACTACATGTATGTCTGTGTGAAGTAATGGGTTAAACATTTATTTTAAATACACTATATGTATGTCTGTGTGAAGTAATGGGTTAAACATTTATTTTAAGTACACTACATGTATGTCTGTGTGAAGTAATGGGTTAAACATTTATTTTAAATACACTATATGTATGTCTGTGTGAAGTAATGGGTTAAAGATTTATTTTAAGTACACTATATGTATGTCTGTGTGAAGTAATGGGTTCAACATTTATTTTAAATACATTATATGTATGTCTGTGTGAAGTAATGGGTTAAACATTTATTTTAAATACACTACATGTATGTCTGTGTGAAGTAATGGGTTCAACATTTATTTTAAATACACTATATGTATGTCTGTGTGAAGTAATGGGTTAAACATTTATTTTAAATACACTACATGTATGTCTGTGTGAAGAAATGGGTTAAACATTTATTTTAAGTACACTACATGTATGTCTGTGTGAAGTAATGGGTTAAACATTTATTTTAAGTACACTATATGAATGTCTGTGTGAAGTAATAGGTTCAATTTGTATTGTAAGTACACTTTATGTATGTCTGTGTCATGAAATGAGTTAAACTTCTATTTTAAGTACACTACATGTACATGTATGTATGTGTGAAGAAATGGGTTACAATTTTATTTTAAGGACACTACATGTACGTCTGTGTGAAGTAATGGGTTAAATCTTTATTTCAAGTACACTACATGTATGTCTGTGTGATGAAATGGGTTAAACTTTTATTTTAAGTACACTACATGTATGTCTGTGTGAAGTAATGGATAACACTTTTATTTTAAGTACACTACATATATGTCTGTGTGAACAAATTGGTTAAACATTTACTTTAAGTACACTACATGTATGTCTGTGTGAAGTAATGGATTAAACTTTTAGTTTTAGTACACTACATGTATGTCTGTGTGAAGTAATGGGTTAAACATTTTTTAAGTACACTACATGTATGTCTGTGTGAAGTAATGGGTTAAACTTTTTATTTTATTTACACTACATGTATGTTTGTGTGAAGTAATGGATAACACTTTTATTTTAAGTACACTACATATATGTCTGTGTGAAAAAATGGGTTAAACATTTACTTTAAGTACACTACATGTATGTCTGTGTGAAGTAATGGATTAAACTGTTAGTTTTAGTACACTACATGTATGTCTGTGTGAAGTAATGGGTTAAGCATTCTTTAAGTACACTACATGTATGTCTGTGTGAAGAAATGGGTTAAACTTTTATTTTAAGTACACTACATATATGTCTGTGTGAAAAAATGGGTTAAACATTTACTTTAAGTACACTACATGTATGTCTGTGTGAAGTAATGGATTAAACTGTTAGTTTTAGTACACTACATGTATGTCTGTGTGAAGTAATGGATTAAACTGTTAGTTTTAGTACACTACATGTATGTCTGTGTGAAGTAATGGGTTAAACTTTTATTTTAAGTACACTTCATGTTTGTCTGTGTGAAGAAATGGGTTAAACTTTTATTTTAAGTACACTACATATATGTTTCTGTGAAGTAATGGATTAAACTTTTATTTTAAGTACACAACATGTATGTCTGTGTGAAGTAATGGGTTAAACTTTTATTTTAAGTACACTATATGTATGTCTGTGTGAAGTAATGGATTAAACTGTTAGTTTTAGTACACTACATGTATGTCTGTGTGAAGTAATGGGTTAAACATTCTTTAAGTACACTACATGTATGTCTGTGTGAAGAAATGGGTTAAACTTTTATTTTAAGTACACTACATATATGTCTGTGTGAAAAAATGGGTTAAACATTTACTTTAAGTACACTACATGTATGTCTGTGTGAAGTAATGGATTAAACTGTTAGTTTTAGTACACTACATGTATGTCTGTGTGAAGTAATGGATTAAACTGTTAGTTTTAGTACACTACATGTATGTCTGTGTGAAGTAATGGGTTAAACTTTTATTTTAAGTACACTTCATGTTTGTCTGTGTGAAGAAATGGGTTAAACTTTTATTTTAAGTACACTACATATATGTTTCTGTGAAGTAATGGATTAAACTTTTATTTTAAGTACACTATATGTATGTCTGTGTGAAGTAATGGATTAAACTGTTAGTTTTAGTACACTACATGTATGTCTGTGTGAAGTAATGGGTTAAACATTCTTTAAGTACACTACATGTATGTCTGTGTGAAGAAATGGGTTAAACTTTTATTTTAAGTACACTACATATATGTCTGTGTGAAAAAATGGGTTAAACATTTACTTTAAGTACACTACATGTATGTCTGTGTGAAGTAATGGATTAAACTGTTAGTTTTAGTACACTACATGTATGTCTGTGTGAAGTAATGGATTAAACTGTTAGTTTTAGTACACTACATGTATGTCTGTGTGAAGTAATGGGTTAAACTTTTATTTTAAGTACACTTCATGTTTGTCTGTGTGAAGAAATGGGTTAAACTTTTATTTTAAGTACACTACATATATGTTTCTGTGAAGTAATGGATTAAACTTTTATTTTAAGTACACAACATGTATGTCTGTGTGAAGTAATGGGTTAAACTTTTATTTTAAGTACACTAAATGTATGTCTGTGTGAAGTAATGGGTTAAACGTAAATGTTAAGTACACTACATGTATGTCTGTGTTTATACTGAATATAATGCAACCATTATTCAATTTTATTCATGCTCGTGTCCCTCTTCCTACTTTGTTATGATAACGTTGGCATTTCACGCCTGATTCGGGAATCCGCCGCAAACGAGTGGTTTGCGTCTGGTATTTTGAACAGGGCATCCCTGGTTCGATCCCCAGTCGCGGTGCTCATGGTGGAATTCCCCTGGGAAAGTAAGGCAAATATCCTAGCCTAGAATTGGTTAGTTTACCCAAGGCGAATAAATAAGTGAACTATGTTGAACGACCCAAATGAAACAACAACCTTATCACGCATATTTGACCCTCACTTTTCATTTTCATGCTTTGACGTTGCAAGAAAACTCAAATGTATCTATAGAGACTACTTCAGACACCTGTGCATTTCAAATTATTTTTCAATTGAATTCATATAGTAAATGGTTTACCCTTTCCCACGTACACAACTTCTAAAGCAGACGAATGAATTTGAAAACGTATTGGCAAAAATATAAACAATATATATGAATGAGAGTTGTCTAGTTAAGAAAAAGAGTTGAAAACATTTTGGCAAAAGGATGAATTTCTCATCATGAGCAATTTTTTTTTGTGTCGCAATCATTTCAAAGGTCGTCAGCTTGCAGAGATAAAGGCATTTAACTATCAGATCAAGTAAAGGATTTTGTCTACTTTCGTTATGAATTATAGGAAACGTGACGTCAGGTATGGTAAAAATAATTAAGATAAACCGGATTAAAAAGAATGCATTCATATAGTTGGAGTCCCGTTCATATTGGAAGATCGTTTAACATGACCAGTAAACCAAAGGTAAATTTATTTATTGATACGAGAGGTTTGTGGAAAAACGAGAAAATGCTCAAAATAGGCGATTTCTCATCATGTTTCTACTTTGTTTTCATATCTGTCTCTTTTTGTCTTTTATTTTTAAGTTATTTCCTATCAGTTAAATATAATATTTGTTAGCAGGAGACGTCTATACCGATATTTTTGTTTGTATTGAACCGGCGGTGAAGAGCAATCTAACAATTATATTTTTTTTGTCTCCGCCAGAAATGTATATGCTTTGTTCTGTTGAATAGGAAAGTAACATTGTCCTGTTTAATGTAGTATGAGCCGTCTCACGAGAAAACCAACATTTTGGAATCTGCGTAATGTATCGACCCAGATCAATATGCGCAGTCCGCGCAGGCTAATCTGGGCCGACACATTCCGTCTCAGGGGGTAGAGGTAAAGAAGAATAATTATTTAAACAGAAAAACTACAGAAGGCGAACAATGTCTGTCCGGACTAGACTGTGCAGCATATGTAGACTGATCCGGATCGATACTTGACGTACAGTTCACAATTGTGATTTTCTCGTGGGACGGCTCATATGAGATCTCCTGTTGAATATTGAAATCAGGAATAACAGTTACGCCACTATGATTTAATTGAAGAACTATCAAATGCAGCGTAAAAGCTCCGCTTAACAAATATCAAATATCGATTGACTGTTTTTGGTGTTTTATGATGCTTTCCACAATGTTCAGTTATATCACGGCATTAACCGGGTAAGTTTTCAGTACTACTGGTTCATTTATCATGACACCAGCCGGTCAGTCGTAATGCTAACCCCAAAAGAATGTTGTATGACCCGGCCGGAGATCGAACACGGGACCTCCTACACCCACAGCGGACGCTCTACCACAATACCACCTATGCGGCCTGATAATGTTTCGTGTCAATACATAGGCATGTAGAAAAGGTAACCATGATGCCTAGATTGTGTTTATCCTATTCAACTAACGGACTAACAGTGCGTATAAAAAAGTTAACCATGATGCCTAGATTGTGACTATCCTATTCAACTAACGGACTAACAGTGCGTGTAGAAAAGGGTACCATGATGCATATATTGTGACTATCCTATTCAAATAACGGACTAACAGTGCGTGTAGAAGTGGATACCATGATGCCTAGATTGTGTTTATCAGATTCAACTAACGAACTAAAAGTGCGTGTAGAAAAGGGTACAATGATGCATAGAGTGTGACTATCTTGTTCAAATAATGGACTAACGATGCGTGTAGAAAAGGGTACAATGATGCATAGAGTGTGATTATCTTGTTCAAATAATGGACTAACAGTGCGTGTAGAAAAGTGTACCATGATGCCTAGATTGTGTTTATCCTATTCAACTAACGAACTAAAAGTGCGTGTAGAAAAGGGTACCATGATGCATATCTTGTGACTATCCTATTCAACTAAAGAACTAAAAGTGCGTGTAGAAAAGTTTACCATGATGCATAGATTGTGACTATCTTGTTCAACTAACGGACTAACAGTGCGTGTAGAAAAGGGTACCATGATGCATATATTGTGACTATCTTGTTCAACTAACGGACTAACAGTGCGTGTAGAAAAAGGTACCATAATGCATATATTGTGACTATCTTGTTCAACTAACGGACTAACAGTGCGTGTAGAAAAGGGTACCATGATGCATATATTGTGACTATCTTGTTCAACTAACGGACTAACAGATCGTGTAGAAAAGGGTACCATGATGCCTAGCAAGAATGATGTGTAAAGCATATGGGTTGTTGAATTTCTACTCACAACCACTTTTGTTAGTTAATCGTCGGATTGAAACAACTGACCGAGTAGGGATTCGAACACGCGGCCCCATGAATTGAGAGCCCTCGTTGTTAACTACATACAAAGCTGTCGCAGATTAATATGAATACACGCAAAACGCATTTGTCATGAACGGGGTAAACTTGATGCACCTATTTTCTGAAATCAATAGGAGCCTTCTATATGTAACCCAGGTCCAGGGGATTTAAGACTAATACTCCTTGGTGTGTTGTATAATTTTACTGTTGTGTTGATTATATACAAATGGAGTCTGTAATGAAATATAGAATGAATAAAGTGATGGATATAACAAGTTGAATTCTAAATACAATTATCATTAACAGAAAAGGAGCAAGCGAATATAAACATATATAACAGAAGTAGTAGAAAAGACACGTACCAGGATAATCGAGTTTCATAGAGAAATAGAGAAAAGTAAAGCTCTCCACATATCATTCCTCGTCCTTTCGGAATTAACATAAGAATGTCTAAGTGTATGAAGAAGAGCGGGAAAAGAGGGATTGTTAGAGTGCATGCTGGGATATGTTAGGTGATATCTGCTCACTAACATTCACTGATTCTCATTGTAATCACACAAGCCCAGCTAATTATGCATGAGCAGTGTACATGTAGGAAAAATACTCTCAACATGTACCTTGGTTACATACTCCCCTGCAAAGTAAAATGGCTCCCGACATTTCTACAAAGACATAATTATTATTAGTTAAAATGTTATACATGAATTACAAAGACTACTTCACATGAAATACATGGATTACAAAAGCTATTTACTAAACATGACAAATTTGATTTACAAAACTACAACTTACTAAATCTAGTTAAAAAACATTCTAAACAAAATAAACGTTTTGGGAACAAGCCCATTCTCCGTATCTGTCAGGGGGCTTACTAGATCTTGTGGATCTGCGGACCGGTTCGGCCACAGGTACAAAAAGTCTCTCAGGAATAGGGGTAAAATATGACTGATCATTTTCCGTATGACAATGATTTACAGGGGCCATGTCGCCAGCTGGAGAGTGATGCTCAGTCGTCGGGTTGCGAGCCCGAGTCTGTGCTACTGTACGTCTCTGTGGTATAATGTACCGATCACTGTTGTCAGAATTTGATGATGAGTCGGAATCCGAATCCGTATCAGATTGGGGCACCGGAAAAGCTTTCCTTGCTGGTTCCTTTCGGCTCAGCTTCGCTTTTCCTGACGTCATCCCAGCTTCGTCAGTAGACGGTATGCAGTTGAATGGAAGAAGCATATTGCGATGCAGAGTTCTGGTGGGTCCTTTGCTGTTAAGCAACCGTAAACGGTACACCGGAACAGCAGCGTCGGGTATATCAGTTATGACATACGGCTCTGCCTCCCAAACATCTGCCAACTTACATTTTCCTGTGCGATGCGCTTTTCTCACAAGTACAGTGTTACCAACTTCTAACCTGTTTTCCTTTATTTTTCGGTCGTACCGTACCTTGTTGTCTGTGGCATTTCTCTGTGCGGTCTCAGATGCGCTTCTGTAGGCTTGACTCATTCTTTGCTTGAGTCGAGCAATGTAGTCCGTAGGGCTGCCGCTATTACTTTCGTCAGGCGTGATTCCTAAGAATGCGTCTACAGAAAGACGGGGATGCCATCCGAAAAGTAGATAGTGTGGCGAATAGCCTGTAGCCTCGTTCTTAGTTGCATTATAGGCATGAACAAGAGGACCTACATGGGACTTCCAGTCAGTTTTCTGGGATTCCTCAAGCGTACCAAGCATTCTGAGAAGGGTTCTGTTAAATCTCTCCGCACTTCCATTTCCCATAGGGTGATATGGGGTTGTTAGGGTTTTTCGAACATCGGCAATTTTGCATAGCTCTTTTATGACATTGCTTTTAAAGTTCCGGCCTTGGTCGCTGTGTAGCTGTTCCGGAAAAGAGAAATTGACGATGAAGTGATCGTATAATGCTTTTGCTGTTGTTTGTGCCGTCTGGTTTTTCGTCGGAACTGCTTTCGAAAATCGCGTAAAGTGGTCTGTAATGACTAGGATGTTCTCATATCCTCCTTTAGACCGCTCCAGTCCAAGAAAATCCATACACACGAGCTGCATTGGTCTTGAGGTGTTGATAGGCATAAGTTCAGCCATGTTCCTCACTGGTGTTTTCCGCCGTACACATCGGTTGCAAGTCTCGACTCTGTGATTTAGTTCATTTTCCATACCCGGCCAGTAAAATCTTTGACGAGCAAGCCATAATGTCTTTTCCTTGCCAGGAAGACCAACGTCAATATGAATACCCTTAAATGCTTCATTCCGATGAGATTCAGGGAGGACGAGTTGTTTTACTTTCTGACCGTCAATGACCGCGTTCCTGTACAATACCCCATCATCTTTGAAAAGGCGGTGGTATTGCTTAAAAATACACTGTGCTGATATAGGGGTTTTGAGTATTTCCTCCTTCGTCGGACGAAAACCGCGATCAATGGCGTCAGAAACGAGAGAAATGGTCTCATGAAGCTGTTGTTCGACTTTCCAGTCAATTGTGGGGAACTTTCCTGAAGGCGCAACATCATCATCTGCAGAATGTGATGTTGTGTCTCCAGCGAGCGATCCAATAAGGCTGACATCCGCAGTAGCGGCATGGCAAATAGCTTTTACCACATCTCCAAAGAGACTCGGCATCCGGGATAGGGCGTCGGCGTCAGCATTTTGTGCACCAGGCCTATAAGAAATGCTGAAATTGTAATTGGAAAGAGCTGCAACCCATCTATGACCAGTTGCATCCAGCTTTGCAGTTGTCATGACATATAGTAAGGGGTTGTTATCCGTTACGACTTCAAATGACGTACCATAAAGATAGTCATGAAGTTTGTCCGTTACTGCCCATTTCAACGCAAGGAATTCCAGTTTATGTGCAGGATAATTCCTCTCACTTGGTATTAAACCTCGACTTACGTAGGCTATGACGCGATCTCTTCCGTCATGGTTTTGGTATAGAACAGCTCCAAGTCCTAGGCCGCTGGCGTCAGTATGTAACTTAAACGGTAAGTCATAATTAGCAATGGCAAGTATAGGAGGTTCTGAAAGTTTCTGTTTCAGTGTATTAAATCTAACTCCTGCTGATCACCTCCAAATCCAAGGTGTTGCCTGTTTGCATTTTTTCTTCCTCCGACAGCCATCTTTGATCTTGTTCAGACCGTGACCCTCGAGCAAAATGTTGAGAGGCTTTGCTACCTTTGCGAAGTCTTTTACAAAACGACGGTAGTACCCTGCAAAGCCAAGAAAAGACCGCACCTCCTTAACATTCCTAGGGGTTGGCCAATTCTTGATCGTAAAATCCGAGATTACCAACAGAAAATGCCGTTTTGTGTTTGTCTCCTTCCTCTACTTCTACTTGCCAATAAGACGAACGGAGATCCAATTTTGAAAAATATTTCGCTCCATACAGGACATCGACTGCGTCGTCAAAACGTGGTAACATATACGCATCCTTCATGGTCCTACTGTTTAATTTTCTGTGGTCAATGCAGAAACGGAGCGAGTTATCTTTCTTGCGGACTAGAACAACATTGGAAGAGTAGGGACTATCAGACTCGCGAATAGCACCACAATCTAACATTTCCCGCAAGTGTTGTCTGACCTCCTCGTACATTGCTGGGGGAATTTTCCGATAGGGGTCCTTAAAAGGGATATCATCGTCAAGTACGATTTTATGCTTGACTAAATCAGTCCGTCCGATATCGGTGGTACCTGTTGAAAAAACATGTTTCCATTTACCAATGACTGTCTTCAAACGAAAGAGTTGTTCGGGTGAAAGGTTGTCACTCTCTATAGACACACCAATTTCGTCCGCAACTTTTGATAGATTATCAGACTGGCTTCCCTTACCATCCGACTTTAAACATGAAGTCATGTTATCAACCACATTTACTTCATTTAAATGACAAATAAGAGACTTAGGACGAATATGAATTGGTTTCGCAGTCATATTACATATATGCACAGGCACCTTAACACAATCTCCTGTTGCTGGTAGTTTGACAACATGTGGTTTCACAATGAAACCAGTAGTCGAATTAATACAATTTTCGGTTACAACGGACCCAGCAAGATTATTGCAACCGCGGGTAATACCATTTAGATTCAAGGATTCGTATGGTCCAACAGTAATGATGCGCTTGTTCGTGGAACGTACCACAAACGGATTACATGTAAGGGCTGTAAAAGCAACCGACCATACCTCGGGAATATTGCCATCGTTATCGGTTTCTGCGATAGACTTACACCGACGTATAACGTTTGTACCAATAACTACAGGGCAAGTACTACCAAAACTAGTATCAGGCACAACAATGACAGGTACAGGAACTTCTAAATCGGCTAAAAAAGGGATACGAATATACGTCTCAATATACCCATTTACTGCTAGCAAAGATCCATCTGCAATTGAAATGTCTATACCCAAGTTACTAATGTCCAGTAGTGGTGGTTTGTTAGCAAGAGCTTTGTAAAACAAGTTGGATACAGTGGTTACCATCGCTCCACTATCAATTAATGCGTAAAACACGAACATTGTTGAAAAATATCTCATGCGTGTTGCTAGGGCCAACAAGTCTATCCTTAAGGTTTTGGCCTTTCTTAATATCACCAACCCCCGATCGACCATTGTCAGAGGTGGTTGTCAGTTTAACGCTTGGTGTTTTCCGTCATGTGACTGCTGGGTCTGATCCGGATTACCACGCCATCTACTTTTCCAGCGAGGCCTATTACCCCGGTCGTTATTACGCTACCCAGCGCCGTTCTGGTTATGTCCGTTCTGGTTATATCCGCTCTGGTTATGACTGTTCTGGTCATCTTGTGTATGTCTGCTTCTCGATCCAGAAGAAGTTGTTCCAATAGTGTCCAGTTTACTCATGATTTTGGTCAACTTATCGTCCAAAGTCTGATTAAGACGCTTTTCCATGGACTCCATCTGATTCTGGAACTTAGAATCGAGCTTCTTTTCCATGGATTGAAGTCTCTCCTCAAATGCATCCTGATGTACTAGAGTAACCGGGTTATGTTGAGCATGTTTAATACTACCCGTAGTCAAAGAAATCTCCTTTTCAACTTGTCGTATCTCCCGAAGGAGAGTGTTAAAGTCTGCAATGGAGTCGTACTTATGCCTAGTCTGGCTCTTTAACTTTTCGGAACACAAACCGGTCCAAAACTTGTGTCGCAACAGGTCGTTCTTGGCATTCCGATGTACATGACCATTTTCAATGGCAGTTAGTAGAATTCCCTCAAGTCTACAACCGAAAGAAGTAACGCCTTCAGTAGAATTCTGCGATGAGTTAAAGAACTCCTGCATTACCATTCCTTTGGAAGATACATCGCCAAACATAACGTCAAGCTTACAAAGAATATCATCTACAGATGCCTTCTCTCCCAAAGAAACAAGCATCTTCCTAGCAGTACCTCTAAGTGAACGTCTCATTGCCTGCACCAGTTGGCTAGGAGATATTTCATGGTCATTGATAAGACAATTGACTTCAAATCTCCATTCCTGGAAAGAAACATCACCTTTTGGTGGTGGATCATCGCCTGAAAACCCTGGCATCTTAGGAATAGATGTAGAGGACGTATGAACAAAGCTGTGTTCTGGTGCTGAAAAGGCTAACGAATCTGCAACAGGTTTCCGTCTGCTAGGAGTAGAGGTCAGCGGTTCAACTCTGTACTTCTTCCGTAAAATAGCTAGCATCGCCTCCTCTGTCATTTCCTCCTTTGCTACTTTACTATCTGGTGAAGTAGCCATCGCTGATCACTGTACAATCTGATCTAAGTAAATGGGGAATGTGAAAAAACAAGTTTATCACTGCTTTTCACTAAGTCAAAATATCTCTTTTGCTAAAATAACTGACAATAGGCATACAATACAGGTACATATAATCTCAATCGTCACTTGTGTTGATAATCACAATCAGTATACATAAAGCTATGGTGTAAATGGGGCTTAGGGTTTTCACACAATAGTCGTAATTAAGGAGTTAAGGATTACTCCATTGTAAAGGGTCACACAATGGTAAAGGGTCAGTTTTTACACTGAAAATAAGCGCAAATTGGTTACAACTAGGTAATATACACAATATAAGTAATATGCAAAATATGGGTAATATGCATAATATGCACGATACATTTAAACTCGCTTAAAACAAAGCACAAACTATTCTCAGCACTATTTATGGAGAGTAATTTGGAATACACCTATTCAGGTTTAAAGGTCAGCTTTACCCGAGTCACGTGTACACTATCGTACCTCTGTAGTAAATACAGTTACTCAACCGGAACCTTATCTTACAAAGTCTAACTACATAGGGTAAACATCTACACTATAAATCAATACCTCGGTAAACTATAAACTATTACTACCGTATCTTCTAAGTTTAAACGAGAACTGCTGCTACACTTTCACTTCGATTATATTCCGTGCAAATATAGTAACTAAAGTAACTAATAAAACATATTAATAATCAATGTTTACAGTCTACCGTTGAAACATATGGGCTCATCCTGCAATAGGAAATTTGCGAAAAAAACTTTAATATTAGCTTATCTAAGCTTACCCTTATCGGTAACCGACAGGTTGATGTGGCAACGTCCTTCCTGTAGCTACCTTAGAAGGCTAGCCATTTGAGTCTGCTGAAATACCTGTAAATGTCTGCAAATTTGTTTCACTCTCACAACATATCACACATCATGTATTGCAGTGCAGGTGAGGGTAAAGTGAACGAAATATGTAAAATGTGCGAAGTGAGGGACATAATTAAAGCACAGAGTAGGAATCATGTAGCTGAGAAAAGAAGAAGAAAGAAAAAGAATAACGTACTAAACGTACAAATTAAGACTTATATATCCTGATAGATAGATTGTTGAACAATAATACAGCATTTATCTATAAGAAAAAACAAACATGATCATGGCTTTATCGTTTGAAATTGGTCAAGTTCGTTCAAAGTCCGGTACTAAACAAACATAGGCCACATATTGCAGTGTTTGCACGAATACCTGATATTGTACGATTTATTTAAGCGTCATTCGCATTCAAACCATGATTTGGACGGGTTTTTCTTTTACATCATAAGGCATATACATTTTATTACATACATTGTCACTATTATATTCCAATCTTTATTTACAAAACTAACACTGTTCACAAAACATACAAAAAACACTGTGTACCAAAAAAAACCACTTTGTACTTTGCACTCCCGGCACGTCTTCCCCCGTCTTTCCAACACTACGAATATTTCTCCGCACTGATCCTCTGTTGGGTTCAACAGTCCGCGAAAAGTGAGATGATCAGTGGACTATAAAACAACAGTGATTAGTAGCATGAAAATGATTCCTCCCTAAAGAAGGTTCCCTGCCACAGTGATGCGGCAGTAGTTCTAGGATATGTTGAAATGCGTCGAATCCGGCGCCGACATCCAGTAGAAAGTGTTATCGCAATAATTATAATGCGCTACAAAAACTCCGATCCAAGTAAGTAAATTGCCATGGCTAGTGATGGATCCATATCCTGACTCCTATTGGCACGACAGTCTCGTCGTGGTCGCCATTGTAACCCAGGTCCAGGGGATTTAAGACTAATACTCCTTGGTGTGTTGTATAATTTTACTGTCGTGTTGATTATATACAAATGGAGTCTGTAATGAAATATAGAATGAATAAAGTGATGGATATAACAAGTTGAATTCTAAATACAATTATCATTAACAGAAAAGGAGCAAGCGAATATAAACATATATAACAGAAGTAGTAGAAAAGACACGTACCAGGATAATCGAGTTTCATAGAGAAATAGAGAAAAGTAAAGCTCTCCACATATCATTCCTCGTCCTTTCGGAATTAACATAAGAATGTCTAAGTGTATGAAGAAGAGCGGGAAAATAGGGATTGTTAGAGTGCATGCTGGGATATGTTAGGTGATATCTGCTCACTAACATTCACTGATTCTCATTGTAATCACACAAGCCCAGCTAATTATGCATGAGCAGTGTACATGTAGGAAAAATACTCTCAACATGTACCTTGGTTACATATACATACTAAATGAAACGGTATTGAAATAAGTGGTTACAACATGTTAAATTTTTCAGGATTATAACGATGGTTTTAGTCTGCGTAACCGTGTTGATGGTGTATTGGTAAAGCGTCCGCATAGGACGCAGTATGTCAATGGTTCGATCCCTGGTCGCGTCATACCAAATACTTTAAGAATGATATCAATGGCTGCAATCCTTGGCGCTCAGACTTGCGGCGTTAGCATATACGACTGCCTGGCAGGTGTCAGGATAAATGTACCAATACTACAGGTTTAATTTATCCAGAAAACGCCGTTATATAACTGCAAAATTGTTGAAAGCGGATTAAACACAAAACAATTAACCAATCAATCAATCTAATCTGTGTAGCGGGAATATTTGGGGACTAGAACTGTCTCGGCGAAATCCATATAGCTGGATAAGATCCTCGATAGCTCTGTGATAACAAATTGGGCTCTCGAACCAGTGATCGAGGTTTCGAATCCATAATAGATAACTTATTAACTGACGGATTAACTGAGGTGGCTGTCGATCAAGTGGACTTGAGTTCGAATCTTTACTTAAAATCACCGTAATATCGTAATATGGAAATCATTTTGAAATCAACGTTAAATCAATGTTAGATTTATAAAGAAACAAATAATCAAGTTTATTTTAAATCTTTTCAAACAGTTATCGGAAAAAATATAAAAAGGGTATAATCCTATATGGTATAAAAGCAATGACGTTTTTAAAAATCAGTTTTCGGAAAATATTCGACACGTGATACACATGTATATATAAACTTGTGTACTTTAAGCCACGTCTAGTTATTTGGGGTTGTGATTAAATATCCGTGACGGTCTCATATAATGGTAAATTGATATTACGGTCATATTATACATATAAGGTACACAGTTTAACGTGCTATATATTTGAATAACTTTGAAAACGAAGTAAAAGGTGCTGAACCCCAGATTATAGATAGTATAGTCGAAGTTTTAAAACTTTTTTAAAAGTTGTCTTGAAATATTAGAATGATAATCCTTGTATAAAATTAGAGTGATAATTTCACTTTCGAGTACAATAAACATCTAAATGTTGATCGTGTATGCTTCATTTTACTGGGTAAACATACACGGTAAGCCAAATTGTACATTTTCATGACTTTCAATTGCCTGTTGTTCAACATTTACTGCCAGAAATGTTTTGAACTATTAAATACTTACTTTGTTGTCACAATAAGCGCAATATTTCGAGAAGTTTCGACATTTGAAAATGTTGATCTCCATCTGGAATTCAGCACCTTTAATCTCTTGTCAATCGTTGATTTTGTTAAAAAAAGAGATCCCCCATGAAGGTACCGTTTCTACCTCTCTTCGATTACCGAATGATTTTTTTTCCGAATCCAGTCAGCCATACAGATTAACCATAGGTGCTGGCACGCTAATTAAAACAAATGAAATACTTTTATGTATTATCGAGTATACATTTTTATTATTTTAAGATAGCGTGCAGGGATATTATGATGTGAACAATGAAAAATGTCTTCAATTGAAACAAACAACAAGAAGCAAAATATCGTCATGTACTTTAACCATTTCCCCCATACAACATATCTGCAGCAGACGACTTTGAAAACAAAATGACACAAACCAAATAAATCCGCATAAAATATAGCTTAATTGTTCAATAGAGTTGAAAGCATTGTGTCCAAAGGAGGAATTGCTCTAAAACTAATGACACTAGTCACAATGAGTTATGTCAACTATCCTAAATAATCAGTTTTCGAGACGAGGAACGAACATGAGATCCACTGATTGATAACTCTAATCGTCACCGACAGTTATATTGCGGTTTAAAGTTGCAATATCAGCTGTATGCACGTGCAAATATCCCTTATTACTGTTTAATAGCCTTTACTACGAAATAGGTTTTCTATAAGAGAAAGGTTTACTAATATTGAATGCATTTCAGTTATGTGACACAAAGCCGATGCCTATGTTGAAGAAAGGTGACAAAGTATCGCAGTGGAATAATGGGCGCTGAAATGGTACGTCATTTGTAATCTCATTAAAAGTCATGCTTCAGCGACCTCTTCACGAAGGGTTTCACCTCGGGCGAGGGAGATCGAGGGTTCGATCCTCGACCGGTTAGTATAACAGACTTTAGAAATGGTTGTATAGGCTGCCCTCTTTGGCGCTCAGGGTTCCGGGGTTAGATTTATAACTGACTGACTAGTGTTATGATAAATGGAACAGTAGTGCTGGTAACTTACCGAGCAAATGCCGTGATATAACTGAAAATTATTATTAACGATCTAAAACACCAATCAATCAATCAATCTGCACTAGGACAGGCTTGCATATATCTGATGATACATGTTACAGTGATTTTCGTCGGCCAATCAATGTACCTTACAAATTGAGTATGTTCTAAATCCGGGACATTTCCGGATATTAAGATATATTACAATATAAACTCGACTAATTTTTTTTATGTGGGTTTTTGGGTTAGCTTTGCGACTGATTTGCTATTGTCAGGATATATGGACCTCGTATTGGTAACTTACCCGGGAAATGCCGAGATATAACTAAAATCTGTTGAAATAGGCGTAAATAATGGCAGTAATGAATAATACGGGGAAAAACAACATAAATGGTTTTTTTTCGCTCATAAAGATGTGTGAGAATCTTTTTTTTTTTTATAACCCATGCCGGTTTCTGAATTGACTCTCGCCAATCCATAGGGGCCGCCATTCTGGTTATGTATAAAACACAGATTTATAATTATTGTCGTCTAGTTAATCTTTAAAAAAAAATCTAAATCGACATTTAAGGTCATAAAAGTTCTGTGTTATTTTCGTGTGATCTAACTTTTGTACAAACAAGTTGAAAAATAAATGGATCTTTTAAATAAACGACCGCAGCGCAATTCGACGTCAAAACATACATTTTGACTATACCGTAGCCAAAGAACGACGTGACGTCATTTCCGTAACACTTCATTTGGCGTAAAGTCAAATGGAGCGATGTCGTTTCCCGCAAACAAAAAAGTGGTATCAACATTAAATACCCCAAATTCCTATGCATGAGATATAGATTCACTCATACAAAGTATAATTATTTATCAAATATTGTTGAAAAAGGATAACTTTCACATATTGAGAGCACTTATACCTTTGGTGACTATATTTTCTAAGTCGTCTGCTGCAAATGTGTCAGAAACCGCCACTATTAGCGAAAGGGTTAAGACGAAAAGTTACTTCTTACATAACTTTTTCCAGTCAAATTTACTTGTTAAAATTACTTATAAATCATTTGTATTGCCAAAGTAAGCTCTTTAATATCTTTTTCAATCATCTTACTGTTTTTCCGTAAATAGGTAGAACCTATATATGGGCCAGTCCATGAGAAAACCGGTGATAGTGACATTCATATGAAATGACGTGTTTACCGCTCTAAGTTTGACGTCACTTTTGTGTGTGTGAACTTACATGTTTACGCGGAGTTTAGTTGGGTTTTTACCGTAGTTCATGAGATTATGATTTTCACCTTTCTCTGCGGTAAGGCGTTGAAATACCAAGAGAGAAATAAAGGAAAATACGTCTCTTAGATTGATTTGAAACCATTGACAGAGAAATATCTTCTTATATCCGTGTTTTTTTCCCTTTTTTCTCGATAGCATAACTTGTGTTTTGAATCCGTGTCTCTCTGAAACAAATTATGACTAGTTCGTCTTTTGACACAAGCAATATTCACAGAGATGCAGGTAACATAGGCATTCATGACACTTCGGACAAACTTCACGTGCATCTGCATTGTTTGCAAAAGCCTTTAATTACCATTGGCAGCGAAAGGGTTAAAAACTAATGACAAATGAAGAAAGTGAGTGTATGTTCGCTCTCCTGATACAAACATTCAAACAAACATTGAACTGTCTGAGTGATTACATTATGTTATAATAATATTTATGATAAAACGCGTGAACATAGTAAAATGCCCACAGGTTGTAATGTACAATGTTTAGATTAAGCCGACATGGTGAAAGATCGGCCTTTGACGTGTGTTATTTATTCTGCATTCGAATCAATATACTACGTTTTTTCAACACAATGCAGGAATCATGACTTTGTAATATTATCAAAAATACAATATACATAGCAAAGTTATATAGTCTTGCTTGGTAAAACATACGTGCTATTTTGAAGGTTATGCCAAGTTAACAAGTTATTTGTACAGAATATAACCCTTATAAGTTTACACATGTGTTCAGTCTGATCAGGATAACTCTTGTCATTGTAGTTGTAAATTCACCCAGAGAGCCTACTTAAGTATGCAATATAATTAAAATCGGCATTGATTTACAACCTCTGCATGTTGGTTTTAGTATCACATATGTCATTGAACCAAATACATGCTACTTTATTTGACAACAAAATCATTAAACATTGCCTTATCACCACTGCGATTTACAACCTCGGAATATTGGGTTTTATTATTGCATAAATCATTTTCTAAATACATGATACATCGTTCGACAAAAACGTTGCGTTGTTGACGAATCCAATTGTGTGTCGATGACAGACTTGCAGATATCGGGTGGAGAAAATTATACATAATATGACATGCCCTCGTTTAATGCTTCGTTAGCGTTGCAAGTGTCTTATGTTATTAGCTCCAATGGCTGAGTACCAATCGAGTTTATGTCATGTCGAATTGACCGTCGTTCGTCCGTGCGTCTGTGCATGCGTTAACGTTTTGCTTGGAACGACTTCTCATCTGTAAACGCTCAGACAATTGGGATGACACTTCACATATATCATCCTCTCAATGTCCTCTCCTAGTTTCCTTTCTGGTATTTGGATTCATGCACAAATATGGTTTCTATGGCAACCGAATGAAACAAACTTCTCCCTTGATTTTCATATTTTGTGTAGAAATGATCCTGGGGTTACACTCAAAATTCTGTTTAGCCACGTTGAGTGTTGTCAAAACATGACCAACAGTGTGTTGCCACTTTTCCTTATATGACTATAGTGACACTTCAGTAATTTTGCAGACATGTTCCATGGGTGACTCACTTTCAGATTTCCTGAAGCAATGTTGGTACTTTTAGCTTTATATTGAATACTTATCCTCAAAATCTATTTGGCCGATTTTCAAATTATTTTGTAGAAAAAATTATGTAGATCGGTCGAAAAACATGACCACAGGGAGAGGGGATGTTAGCAGTATATTGTCCGATTTTCAACCAGTTTCGTAGGAACGTTCTTTGATGACCTTCTATGAGATTATTTCAAACCATGTTGATCGGTCAATAAACATGGCCACTAGGCTTGCCTTATATTGCTATAGTGGTATAGTATGTATTGTAATATAAGGTCTCCGGCCTCCGGCCCACAATACATATACTCACAATATACACAATTTTGACAACAATACTTAATACGGACAATAAATGTAGATATGTAAATAGTTATTTACCAAGTATCATACTTAATGAATTATATTAGTGTCATATATATGCATTTATTTCATCCTAATTAATGCAATTTAATATTTTCTATTTAAATGATTTGTTTATTTATCGTATTCAATAATGTAGGTATTTCTATTTAAACAATAAGTACAAGTTCTAAACATTTTTCTTAATGTTGTCATGGCGTCCTGTTTATGTTAGAGTTCGTCGATATATATAAGGCATGTCAATCGTTCTAGGTATTTTTCAGTGTCCAATAATGATTTGAAATATTTGTAGTAATAAGCTTTTGAAGAGTTACACATACCTTGTGTGCCACTTCTGTATTGAAACTTCTGTATTGAATTATCAATAACTCGTTGTTTAAATGCTTATATAACAGAGAACACTTCAACTGTCATGCAAGTTTGTTGTTGTTATTTGTAAAATTTCATTCAACAATGCATTCCGTTATACAACACAGACAGAGTTTCTAGCTCTGTCAACTAAAACCGTAGCTTTCGTAGTACTATCCAAACAACCAAGAGTACAAAAGAGTGGGTTTGACTATTGTCAATTGAGAATTTGTAGTGAACCAATAGGAACTCGGACACTGATCTCAGATCTTTATGACTTCGCTATAATCACAAACCACACAGGTTTTAGTAAATCGGATACATTTAAAATAAGACCTCGTTATACGAAATCTAAATACATGCAATGCATTTCCTTCGATGTATAGTAGATCTAGATTGAATTTAGT
Source organism: Serripes groenlandicus (assembly GCA_031761405.1). Lineage (NCBI taxonomy): Eukaryota > Metazoa > Mollusca > Bivalvia > Cardiida > Cardiidae > Serripes > Serripes groenlandicus. The sequence goes on from JASEVX010000014.1 coordinate 39,978,104, forward strand.
TTCCGGATGTTTTCCTAAGTTTGTTAGCAATCGATGCACCCGGCGCATTCACATTATTATCTAGATGTGTAGAAATAATGTTCGTGTAGCACAGGAAATAATACTCCAACAATATGTCGTACATGTACATGTGTTCGTATTTCAGTACGACCCTGACATCTTGTTCAAAACGTTGTGCTTTAAAATATACCACCATCCAATGTAGTACTGCTTTACAGATGAAGTTATACGTTGATTGATTGATTGATTACGGTTTAACGCCGTTTTCAACAATGACGCATGTCACAGAAGTTATACGTTGAAGGGCTTAAAAAGTTCTCAAGCCATTTTGATAAAAGTAAAAATAACGTTGCTGTTTGAGAGTCGAGCATAACTTATGAAAATGACGTCGACGTCATTTCAACAATTAGTAACACATGTCTTCTTTTGACGTCCATTACGGCGTCAATATTCGTCGTACGAAGTCCACATATATATCAAACAAAACTAGACAATTTGGACTATATGAAAATGTAAAAATCCAAAGATCCAAAAATGTGTCACTATCACCGGTTTTCTCATGGAGTGGCCCATATATATTAAACTGCATTAATCTTCTGGGTTCTATAATACTATCAGCTATGTGATACATAACATAATTTTACCAGAAACGAACACATGTTTAAAACAATGTTGGATGAATAAAGCACCTCACCTACTAAATAACTATGTACAATTGATTGGTTGACTGTTTGATGGGTAACGCCGCTTTAAACATTTGTTTAGTTATTTCACGGCGTTTCCTGGGTAAGCTACCAGTACTGTTGTAGATTTGGCGAGACGTTATGTAACGTCGCGTGTCGCGCCACTTTGATTGACGTTAGTGACGTCATTCTATATAAACAATAAAGGATTGAACATGAACAAACGTTGTTAATTTACTAACATTGTACATCTCGATGGAGATTTGCTATCATACCAGACGTTTTGGGACTCATTCGAAACGACAGTTCAGAACAATCCCGGATTATCCGACGTACAGAAATTTGGGTACTTGAAATCATTACTTGAGGGCGACGCTGCTAGAACCAATGACAGGTTTTCATTGATAAATGCAAACTACAAGCAAGCTTTGGATTTATTGAAAGAGCGTTACGGGCAGAAACAGCAGATCACCTTCGCATACATGCAGGCACTGCTGCAGCTACAAACACCCGCTAATAACATTCGTGAAATCAGACATTTCTACGATAAACTGCAGACAGATATACAAGGATTGTAATCGTTGGGAGAAGTACAAGAGACATACGATAGTCTTCTTATCCCGATAGTTCTTGAGTCGGTTCCATATCAGACCAGACGACATCTAGCAAGGGACCATGGTACCGGAAGTTGGGTCCTTCCTGATCTTCGAAAGACGTTGAGCTGTGAACTTGCAATCGTGGAGGCGGGAGAGTCACAGAACGTTGAACAGACAGAATCTAGTTTGCCGGTCCCCGGAAATGAAAAAACAAAGCAATTTCTGCGCATGTTCAGGTTTTGTAAACAACGGTCGCGCATGCGCATACATTATCATTTGGCTCCGCCCACGTTGCCATGCAAGCGAATTTTACTTACGACATTTTTTTCCGCTGTTCTAGTTTGTTCTTGGGGACGGGGTTTGAGGGGTAAAGCCCCTAATTTAAAACATTTTCATCTAGTACAGTTTCACTTACCTCAATTTTTAAACTATGAAATCGTCCAGACTACTGTTTATTATATTTTTTAAATTTGGGCCGCTTTGTTTCGGGTGTTTTTTTATACAGGAAATTTCTCTTCAACTGTTTATTTCAAAATGACTTCTTCGACATTATAACATTTTTTAATTAAAGAAATAAATTTCAGAAATTGATCCTCATTGCCAATTAAATATTTTTTTCTTATACAAGATATACTTATACTAACTGTTCCACTGACTGGAAGATACTTTTTTAACGCCCTCTAAGTGCTTTCTATAGTATTCGTACAGGCTCCGGACTCGGGGTCAACGAAATTGACGGAATGATTCACTTTCAAGTGTGTAACCTTCCTGACCTAAGCAATCATAAGCTTTCCAGCAATCACTGATAATAGTTGTTCCCGGCAAAATGTTTTTTGATTAATTATGTGTAACAGAGTGTTTTTTGTCCTGTTTTCTACCGTCCTAAAAAAACATTTTTTACTTTCCCGTTCTATACCTCCAAAAACCCACACACCATCCACCCGTCTTCCTTTGTGGTATTTCCGCTTACCAAACTTGCTCTCGTCAATTTCCACCGTTTTCCCAATCCCACCAATAAGTTCACTTTCTTTTTCTAAAATATTACTACACACCTCCCTCGCAAAATTGTACCAATCTACAAGTGTCTGATTTGCTTCACAAAGCTCGTGCTTCACAAATTCCTCTCCTGCCTGATGCACCCACAGATAAGTTATTAAAAGACACTTTTCGAGTGTAAGATGAGACTGTCCAAACCATCTACCCTTCCTAATGTTGATTTTCTTATGGCATTTTTTATTTGAGCATCTCCAAACATGTCGATCCCTTGAGTATGAGCTGTCAATTCTTAATCCAAATTTTCCTAATTTACAATTGGCACATATTTTCCCTTTAAAATTAACAATAACACCTATTTCAATTACCCAATCTATCAAAACACTTACAATTTGACACTTATCATACATATCTCTTAATTTCATTATTACATCGATATGTTTTTATCTAGGAGGAGATGCGTTTTCTGCGAAGAAGTTCACAACGGTGATTGTCAGAAAGTAAGTGATATTCAATCTCGTATCTACATCGTAAAGACTAAGCAATTATGTTTTAATTGCCTTAGTAAGAATCACCAAGTTACCAAATGTCCCTCCCAATTCCGTTGCCGCCATTGCAGAAGTAAACATCCCACCAGTACGTGCAGTCAGTTACAGTCGACGATTCCTCAGAGACCCCACCCCAGAACGTTCCTGCCCCAGTACAACCCGCCCCTTCCCGGTTTCCCGGAAGTCATGCAATACAGCATCCCGATGTAACCGGAAGTTATGGAAATTGGAATCCACGTTATGGAAACGGCGGAGCTGCTATTTTGCATTCGTCTTCAAACTGCTATAGCCCACGTATATACAGACGGTAAATATGCAGAAGCCAAAGTTGTGGGGGATGAAGAAGCCCAGAGATTTTTTTTTCCAGAAGTTAACAGACACGCTCCAATTTAAGATAGACGGAACTGATGTTATACATTTGTCAGTGTTTGGAGACCCAGCCCACAGCGTCCAGCATCTTGATACAACAATCGTAAATGTAGTGGCAGATGATGGTAAGATGATCCCGATACGAGTCCTTATTTATCTCGTGATTACCAAGCCCATTAGTAACAGGTACCGCAACTCCATCAACAACTTGACGTTTATCAGAGGTTTGGAATTGGCGCATCCAGTTACCATGGATACCACATTCGAGATTTCCCTGTTGATTGGCGCGGAGTTTTAATTGCAGATCGTCGGCGACAATATCATCAGAGGAGATTGACCCACTGCTGTGAGCTTGCGCATCGGCTACTTCCTGTCCGGTCCATTTCCGGTAGAGATCAGAAGTCCATTTGCCAGTGTTATGGATGTCATAGCAACCAACTTGCGAGTTTGGCAGCTGGAATCTATTGGGATTTCTACAGACGACAGTGAAGAAACAGACACTACGTACTATCTACAGCACTATCAAGATACCAGTGTTACCTACTCAGACGGGAAGTATACAGCCATGTTACCATGGAAACAGAATCACCTGCCCCTCCCTACTAACTATAACATAGCGAAGAAGCGAACCTAGAGTACCATTATGCGACTTAGACAAGAACACCTCCTGCTGAAGAAATATTGAGAGTTCATACAGGAACAAGAGAGCAGAGGCTTTATTGAGAGAGTAGACGAGAAATCCCTAGCTACACGCTTGCATTATATTCCCCACCATGGAGTGAAGAAAGATTCCACGACAACACCCATCAAGATAGTCTACTCAACGAGCTCACAACACTATTGATGCGATTTCGTCAAGGTAGATATGAAGTATCAACAGACATCGAGAAAGCCTTTTTACATGTCGGCCTACATCCGGATCACAAAGACGTTACCTGATTCCTATGGTTGTCCGACCCCACATATCCCAAGGGCCAACGTGTCACGTACAGATTTCGAGTCGTGCTGTTTGGAGCCAAATCTCACCCGTTTATCCTGAAAGCTAGAGCCTCCATGATTTACAGACATTGCAGACGGTGATAACGGAAGAAGAGGCAATTATGAATGACCGTCCACTGACTTACGTGTCATCTTCCAGAGATGATCCCGAGCATTTCACGCCTTCACACTTGCTACACGGGCGAAGACTGACGACTTTACCATAATCCGATGCACCAGCAACCAACGTTACAACATGTAACCATAACAACCGAATCTAGATGAGACGACGTGCGAGATGACATGAGCGGTTGATCGACCACTACTGGCACCGCTGGATACACGAGTACCTCACGTCACTTAGGGAGTTCCAGCGGCCGAGTAGTAACAACCACCGTATGATTCGTGTTGGCGATATTGTCATAGTCCATGACGATTTTACACCAAGACTTAAGTGGAACCTCGCTGTAGTAGACGAGCTCGTTACCGGGAACGATGTCTTTTCGAGGGCCGCGATGATACGGACGTCCACAGGGGTTACCACACGTCCAATCGTAAAACTCTACCCGTTGGAAGTCGTGCATGAAGAGACATTGTGAATAGACACTTTTGTGCATTGATTTTTCATATCAATCAGTGATACTTGTGCAGAGACAATAGAGACATATAACTTTTAAAGTCCAATAAGTAAAATATAGACTTTGTGATGTCAATGTAGATATTTTATTGAGATAGGGCCTATCAGTATTTGTAAATATGGTTCATTTAAGTAATTCATGTGTATATGTATTTTGATAATTTAATTCTTAGGAATGTGTGGCCTGGAGTATGTTGTAGATTTGGCGCGACGTTATGTAACGTCGCGTGTCGCACCACTTTGATTGACGTTAGTGACGTCATTCTATATAAACAATAAAGGATTGAACCTGAAAGACGTTGTTAATTTACTAACATTGTTCATATCGAAAAGTTCTTATGGTCCATTTATCATGACACCAGCCAGTCAGTCGTAATGCTAACCCCGTAACACTGAGCGCCAAGGAGGGCAGCCATTACTACCATGTTTAAAGTATATGGCATGACCTGACCGGGGATTGAAGCCACGAACTATGTACAAAAAGTAATTAATTTATCTGATACCAAAATCATGAGAAAAACATATTAGACTTGTCTTAAATAAAACCGTTGTACCTTTGCTCCAAATTCGTATATAGTAATTATGCTCGTTATTTACAGTCGCAGGGTAAATCCAGAAAAAGGCACATTGGAAGTAAATCTATTGAACTGAATGACTTCTCAAGCAAACGTCCTCGAATGGAACAGACGGAACTACGAAACGGATCTACGCAATTTCTAGAAAATGAGTCTAATGAATCAATTGAACGGCGATCAAAAGCAGACAATAGCCATTCGAAAAGTGCTAGAGGAAGCAGTCAGGACAAATCAGATGGAAATACATCACCGTTGTGTAACTCATATATAGAGAGACATATCTCACCAATATGTCATTCTGGTAGAGGAAGACACTCGACAGATTGTTCCTTCAGAGGTCGATCGTTTACATACCACAATGATCGGGGCTATAATAACTATGGAAACCGTAACCAAGCGTCAAATAGACGTTTTCATTCTAGAAGAAAGGGTTGCAGAGGTGGAACGTATACACACCACAATGATTGGGACTATAGTAACTATGGAAACCGTAACCAATCGTCAAATAGACGATTTCAGTCTCGAGGCAGATGTCACAGAGGTCGATCCAGCAGAGGGTCACGTGGTTTACACGGCTACAGAAAACAAAGTCACACAACACTGTACGTACTAATATTTAAATATATATTCCTCATTTGTTTTAACATGGCGTGATGCAAACAAAAACAATGATGGAACATAGAACTGTAGTCTTTTCGGAAATGATTTCAATTAATAAATATCACAAATATAGATCCGCAATAAACTGATCAAGATTCGTGTACATAATAGACAGGGCAATTGTGTTATTTAGCTCTACCGGCCGCAGGCCAAAATTGTTTTCGGACTTGTATCGTTTCCATTCCCGTATAACGTCTGACTGTTCACCCTAAACACTGAAATTTTACATGGCCTAATAAAAAACTTCTGGATCTGTTTATATCGAATTCTGATCGGATATGATCAACTTTCTTCAAATAATTAATTAATAAATATGGTTAAAACATGACTAGAAAGATCATCTTCATAAGCATAGAGCGTTCGATTGAGTGATTGATTGTTTGTTGCTTTACGCCGCTTTCAACCATGTTCCCGTTATGTCACGGCGTTTCCTGGATCAGTTACCAGTACTACGGGTCTATTTATCCTGACGCTAGCCAGTCAGTCAGTCGTTATATTATCACCACAACCCTGAGCGCCAACGAGGGCAGCCAGTTCTACCACTTTAAAAGTAATCACTGGAAAGCATTTAAATGAACGAAGAGCAAAACAAACAAACCTTTTTAAAGCCAGTTAAGCGATTACGGACCTCATCGGCCTCTTGTTACCAATGACATGGTTGACTCCTAGCTTATTTATGTGATGTACAGTTTGATTGGTCAAAGTAACTTTTATTATATTTTACTTCCTTATGCTGTAAAGGTACAAGGCCGTAGTCTCGCAAAGTGTTCCTCTCCAAACGACTTCCCTTAACGCATGACGATGACTTAGATCGAAAGCGTTTCGTATGGAGCAGTCTTATACTATTTGATTTAAAGTCGTATCGTAAAAAGAATACCTTACATCCGAAGAATACTTATCTTTATTTCGTTTACGATATATACCTATCAAATGACATGCCAAGACTTATTCTGTAATTAACAACTACAGATAAATATATGGTATCATTCTACAACTTTTTTTCAGAGACAACAATATCAAACGATTTCTACAAAAAGTTGACTCTTCGACTGGTGTTGACAAAGTAGAAGTATTATCAATGTTGGCGTCAGAATCAGATCTTATGAAGACAATTATTCAAAGGAACGAACATCGAGAGCACCTCCTGAAATCAATTAAGTTTGCACTTTCCTTACAGATAACACCGATGTTAACATCATCCCTCGTTAAAACACTGATACATATTGATTTTATTAAAACACTATGCATTGGACTTGAAAACGACCTATTCACATTCGTACCCGACTGTTGGTTTGGTATATTTTCTGATTTGATCGATATTTTAAAACGCTTGTTTGAATTCAAGATATGCAAAGAAAAATTCTTAAGTGAAAGTACAAGCTGTATAACAAATCTCATTAATTTAGCAAATTGTTCAGAAATCTTTCCTGAATTTGGTGATAAAACAAACTTTCTGAACGAGAAGGCGGATGTCCTTGACATATGTATTAAGATAAAGACGGGAAAAACGTCTGCGATGGTTAGCGGGGATTTAGAGGGAGAGTCTGAAGACCGATCGGAATTTGTGAAAACTGAACCTATATTTCCGCATATTGCCGACTTGCAGTGTGAACCAAAACTTCTTCCCATTAACAAGGCCGGTGGATACAAGAGTTTTAAAGAATATATGTATATACAATTTAGCCTTCTCCGTGAGGATTTTGTAGGTCCACTGCGTGAGGGTATATGGCAATTTCAGAGTAAATGTACTAAATACCGTGGACAGAGAGGGGATCACGAACCAATTAACACGTTTAGCAATATTCGAGTGTATGATAATGTAAAGATAGTTTCTATGGTCTGCGACCAGGGTCTGAACTATGTGGTTACATTTAATGTATCAAAATTACGTCAGGTACGATGGGAATCAACCGGATGGCTTAAATACGGAAGTTTGGTCTGCTTATCTCATGACAACTTTTCTTCAATGCTAGTCGGTGTTGTCGTTAAAGCAGATCGTAGACAAAGGGGGGAATTGCATGTCGAGTTTAACGACGCAGTTAACGACCACACTATTAAAGCATGTATGTACAACTTGTTTACAATGGTGGAATCGACAGCTTACTTTGAGGCATATCGATACGTTCTATTGAGATGTAAAAACATGCATCAGTCTGATATGTCAATGTCTAGGTATGTCGTGCATTGTCAAAAAGAAATACTCCCACCGAAGTATCTTCTTGAAAACCCTGAGCCGTTATTTGATCTGAGTACCCTGTGTGAAAGGGACACGATAGTAACTAGGAGAAATGGCCTAGCACCATTTATGAAACCTGAAGAAATGCCAATAACAGAGGTGAAAACAAAAAGTCAAAATCAGGTGTCGAGCAATGGAAGAAAACAACCTCTGGAAAGACGGAGAGTAATGTCTGATGTCATTGCCATTGAACATAAAGCAATCCTGACCGAAGACAGACAACATGATTGGGCGATTTCTGATCAGAGCAGTACTTGTAAGGGGATGTCAATTATAAATGATACAGACGTAGAGCTTGAAGAAAATGACACGATCAGTTCGTTCTCTTCCGAAGACAATAAGTTTTCATCCGACGCTGTCAATGTAAAAGATGAAATGCCTTGTTTTAAAAAGGTAAACATATTAGAAGACGACGACTGGCCCCACTACGTAACAGAGCGCTTCGATCCGTCCCAAAAGAATGCAATTAAAAATGCTCTTACAAAGGAATTGAGTATCATACAAGGCCCTCCTGGCTGCGGAAAGACGTACATTGGTTTAGAAATAGTAAAGGTATTGCTGAAGAATACATCTCTTTGGAAAACTAGCAAAGACGATGGACCAATCCTGGTTTTGTGCTACACGAATCACGCATTGGATCAGTTTATGGAAGGCATTTTGAAATGTTTTACCGGTGGCATTTTACGCGTTGGTGGGAGAAGTAACAGTGAAGATCTCCAGTCGTGTAATCTTAAAAATATCAAATCTAATATGAGAGCGGCAAGATTATTCCCAGACTATATCTACAAGGGGCGAAATGCAGCACGAGCAAATATACAATTCCTAAAGGGTGAAAGTATCGTCAACACTATGAAGATCACGATACTTAAAGAAAACATCATTCATGAAAATGCACTCTACACGGAAATGGGGACGGAGATAGCAAATCAATTCAAATGGAGAAGTCATCGCGTCAAAAAGGAACATTCCATCGCAAATTCAATCATCCCTTCCATGATATATGACTGGCTTGGAATAGACGATTTAAGCCGAGAAGTAGAATGCATGATCGCGACTAAAGGTCTGGATCATGTCATACAAAATGACACAGAAACACAACAGCACGAGGCAAGAGATGTATTGCTAGAGACAAATACCGGTAAACAGTATTCTCTCCCGGATGATCGCTTTAACGTCAAGGATACACACATAGAAAAGAAATTGGCAGAATTCATGAAGGAAACTGTTGCATTGAATATATCTAGTCTTAGCGAGAGACCCACAAATGCAGACGTTGCAAAGTGGAGAATTATGCGATGGCATAGGCTTGAGTTGATTAAAAAACTTCACGCGAAGTTGCGACAATTGGAACATAAGATTGTGGTAATACATCCTGGATCAGATATTTATGAATTTACCATGGATGAAAGATGGTGCTTATATGCGCAATGGGTTGATAAAAAGTGCCATAGTCTAAATGTAAAGATTGAAAATGGTGTTGCTGAATACAAGTCAACGTATAAAAAGTACAAAGAAGTACTGATGCTTGAAAATAGATACATAATGAAGATGGCGGATGTCATCGGAATGACAACCACATGTGCTGCGAAGCATAACCTAGAACTGCAAGATATTAATGCCAAAATATTGATCATAGAGGAAGCGGCCGAAATCCTCGAATCCCACATAGTATCCAATATTGGTAAAGGTTGCGACCAACTCATTTTAATTGGTGACCATCAACAATTGAGGCCCAAACATAGTTATTATAAATTAGCAAAGCAGTTCAATATCGATATATCTATGTTTGAGAGGTTGATATCGAGCGATCTGGAATACACTACCCTTGAACAACAACACCGTATGGCTCCAGCCATTGCAAACAATATTCGTCTCATTTACCCAAACCTTGTGGATCATATAGTAGTTACAGAGTATGGCGATGTACTTGGAATGAAAAACAACATGGTGTTTCTTAACCACAGACATATAGAGGAATGTCAGGATGGTACGATGAGTAAAAAGAACTACTTTGAAGCCTCTTTTTCTATTGCACTGGCAACATATTTCATTCAACAAGGTTATTCATCTAGCCAAGTGACGATACTTACTACTTATAGAGGACAAATGTTCGAAATCATGACGCTAAAGACAAAAGAACCCTCCCTTCGTGGTGTGAAAGTGACGGTGGTCGATAATTTCCAAGGTGAAGAGTGCGATATTATCATTCTCTCCCTTGTTAGAAGTAATCTGGAAGGTAAAATTGGCTTCCTCAAACACGACAATCGTGTTTGTGTGGCACTCTCCAGAGCTAAATATGGACTGTATGTACTTGGAAATATCGAAATGTATAACACACCTCTGTGGAAGAACATCCTTACCTCTCAATCTACAAAAGACTTAGTTAGGCATGAATTACAACTGAAATGTCAGAATCATCCAAGCGCCGAACCAAATCTCGTATCAAAGGTGAAAGACTTTGCTAAAGTTCCAGAAGGTGGCTGCTTATTACCGTGCACATTTGTTCTCCCTTGTGGACACGTTTGTCCAAAACGTTGTCACATTGTTGATAAAGAACATAATGATGTAGTTTGTCAAATGCCATGCGAACGAGAATGCAAACACGGACATGACTGTAATCTTATCTGTGGAAAGATATGTAGGTGTGAAGTGGAAATTGAAGTAAAGCAACCCTGTGAGCATGCTGTGGTGTTAAAGTGTTACCAAGAAATAGTATGTCCTAATATGTGTGAGAAAGAGCTTGTATGTGGTCATGTTTGCATCAGGAAGTGTGTGGAACAATGTGAACCATGTGAAGCTCTAGTCGAAAGGAAGCTGCAGTGCGGTCACTTGGTTGAACTACGCTGTCACTCTGACATATCAAAATATGTCTGTAAAGAACCTTGCGTTTTTCTCATGGAGTGTGGCCACAATTGCCCAGCGACGTGTGGTGCAAGCAAAGATGAATATACGATGTTGCATGATGAGGGGAGCAGACAATTTTCATGTGAAAAAGAACATGTGTCCTTTTGTAATATCCGATGTGATGCCACTCTAGCGTGTCGACATAAATGTACAGGAACATGTTCGCAGTGTTTCTATGGAAGACAACATATACCGTGTATTCAGAAATGTAAGCACTCGTTGATATGTGATCATGCATGCCCAGGAACATGTAACAGTTGCAAACCGTGCCAGGAACCTTGTAAAAGATGGTGTCGACATCAGCGATGTTTGGAAAAATGTTCTGACATCTGTTCAAAATGCACGGAGCCTTGTGTGTGGGAATGTAGTCATTTTGTCTGTACAAAACAGTGCAGTGAGCCTTGTAACCGACCACAATGTGATAGGAGATGTCGAGAAAGGCTCCGATGTGGTCATAAATGCATTGGCCTGTGCGGGGAACCGTGTCCGATCTACTGTCAGCACTGTAAAAAAGACAACTTTTACAAGAATTGTTTTGGAAGCCAAAGTTGTCCTTATGGAAGTTTTGTACAGCTTGAGGATTGTGGTCATGCGGTTGAATATAAACTACTGGATTCGTACTTCGACAATGATCAGTCAGATGAGCTTGTTCTGAAACAGTGTCCCATATGCTACATACCAATATACAACTGTCGTAGGTATGGTGGGATATTGAATAAACTACGTGATCAGATTGATAGAATGAAAGTGAAGATATTTGGGAAAAATGACCATTATCTACCAATACTGCTCGGCTATGCAGATAGTTTTGATGAGATACTGAAGGGAATAAATGTGAGAAATGCAAATATCCTAAATGAGTTTATTGAAGACTTTAGAGAGAGATACATAGGCAAGTATGGGTTTTACGGAAAAGTTTGTAATACTTCAGGGACCCCGACTAAACAATGGATACAGGATTGTACGAACGAAATGTATAGGGTATGTGACCGTATGACTATTCTATCAATTGATCAAGAGAAATTAGAGGTGGCACGTGAATATGAACAATTTGTATTATTGGAAGAAGACGTCCATGAAAATGTGTGGTCGAAATCACCATACACTGCTGAAAAAAGAAAAAAGACAATTGAATTTATTAGATCAATACATGGCACAACCAAATATCTTGCGAACTTTGATATTGAATTGAAATGGGAAGGTGCAGATGAAATGACCCATTCAAACATATTTTGCAGTGGGGTTCAACGCTGTAAATTAGATACAATCGACAATAATGATAGAGATGATGTGAAACAACATAATGAATGGTTATGTATAGATTCATATAGTAAAACAGAGGCAGAACTGCGAGAACACGAGGACAATAATACCAGGTCAGAGTCAAATGATGAAGTAGTCAGAGATATTGGTTCTAATACTGAGAGTAAAATGAACCCTATTTCAGTTTTAGACCTACCGAAGACGTTAACCCTATACACATTGTCGTGTCCAGAGTATTTCCAGTGCCGTATGTATATTTGTCTTATAAACTGTTGCGTATTAGTTAATATACCAGTGCACGTTACTTTAATTCAGTTAAGAGTTATTCCCGCCATTATATTATGGGGAAAAAGGAAACATGTGTTGAAACACTGTAAGTTTACTCCATTCTGATAGCTGATATATGAACGAGATAATAAAACAGACACTAACAAATACGTTTGTTTACCATCTTGAATACGTTCACAATGGAATGTGAAGTAATTGATGAAAGGCTCTCGAACCAACATATCAAGTAAACTGAGATGAAATGAATGCATATAAGGGATCAACCATATTAAGGTACATTTTATTTTTACGTATTTTTTATTCAGGAAAAGCTCCATTCCCGGAGGAGTTCCGGAGAGTTACAAAGTCTTTATCGGGTATGTACGGTTATTAGTATAAATCAGTTTTTTACATGATACATTTACGAAGAGTAAAAAATATGCCAAATCGATTTAAACATCATTGCTCTGTTTAGTTGATGATGAGTAAATGGTGACATAGGCAGGTAAAACATTGACAATTATCGTTCGATCATTTCACTGTTTGAACCATTGAGTTAACTAGGATATAATCCATTGTGACTTCAAGGTGTCGTGAGTTCGATTCCCGTTTCGGCTATTCATTCTTTCCGATAATTGACTAAAGTAGCGTCTTAAACCATAGGGCTGAATGGTCTAAATGGGAAGGTAGGTAGTTGCCTGCCTGAGACGACTGTCATGTGGAGTTCTGGCGCGAATAAAACAATGAATAATACTTTCAATGAGTGAACAGCCGTAATTTAACTGAAATGCCGATGTGATTCCGTACATATTCTTCAAGTGTGAACAAAATCAACGCAGCAATATAAAGTCTGATATTTAACCATACGTTTCAGATGATACACGGCACAATAAAAGGACACGACATGATCGACGTGAAGATAGTATTGCAAACAACAGACAAAGAGATCAAAGTAAGTATATCCTTGAAATGATATTACTTTAAAACATCCAATCAGCTGGCGAAATCGAGTTCATACTATCTGTTTGACCAAAACCAATAGGCTTAATAATCAGTGTTGGAATGTAACTAGTTGCCTGGAAAGACCTTTATGTTGAGTACTGTTGCAAGTAAAACAAGGAATAACAGTTTCGGTGAACGCAGAGTCGTGATTGTACAGAAATACTGTTGGAATCACGTACATATTCTGAATATGTTAACAACGTAAACGCAGCATCATACATAGAGGATCTGACATGAGTTGTCATTTTATATAAAGTGTTATTAAACGAGTTCAAGGAATTTGTTATTAAGCGAGCCGTTGCGAGCTTTATAACAAATTTCTTGGACGAGTATAATAAAACTTTATGAAATGACAATGAAGGTCAGATTCTTTTTATCAAATGACGAAAAACAAAGAGAAAATCGGATTTTCGCTGTCAGAAAATAAGCCGAACATATAAAACTTAATAGACTGTTAACTTAACACACTATTTTACTATGACCGATGATGCTCCCTTTACCTCGTCCATCTATCGTGGCGTTTGTGTTTACTGGATACACGTACTCAGCTATTGTGTAAACATTCGCGGATGAAAAACGTGATGCGGTCATACTATATTACACGTGTCAGGTATAAATAAATACGTAATGGGTATATTACATCGGATAAAAGCATTGTCATGTGATAAAATCGTATATTTAACAATACCTTTCAGATCGTAAACGGCACAACAAATGTACACGACATGGTCGAAATGATGAAAGTTGTCCAAACAAAAGACAAAGAGTTCAGAGTAAGTATGTCCTTGAAATGATGTTACTCTAAACAAAACGATTAGCTGCCAAAATTGAGTTAATACTATCTTTGCATGGTCCAATGTAAGTTCGATGCTTTCTAACTAATAACTTACCATACGTGCTCACTGATATACGTTCAAGTGAGACAAATGATAGATCGATCGAATTATATCCATATCATGATATGGTTAAGATATACAGTTTTACTTATATATTTACGCACCAGCAACACACAAGTGCGTTTGCGTGAATTTGTTTTCACTGGGTAAAACCACAAGGCGTTATAAGTATTGAATTAAACGTTCCACGAACTAAATTATATATTACCTATAAGATCGATTGATCTGTATATTCATTTCTCATACTTTACTTATATTTCGATGAGACTCGTCACCTACATTGTTATCTAATAAACATGCCGTCATTTGATAGCATCCGGGGGACTAATAGCATCCCATGTGAAATTGTTCGCACTTAGACATGTCCACAAGTCCTCGCAGTACATGTAATATACTTTGATAATCTACACAGTCTCAAATTTGAAAAAGCTACCCTATTATATGTTTGCTCCTCCGCACGCATACATGTATTTGGAACACAGCACAGAAAAATGTGCTAGTCGAATAAGTTTGTCTTTAAAAAGTGTTTTCATAGAAGATTGTATACTTCACAGGTGAACATAGTACATCAAAACGTGAAGCGAACATTGAGACGGTATGCGAGCGAAAACATCAACATGGTACCGGTCGTCATTCCTCAAGGGGCGGTGTTGATAAAACAAAAGAGGCCCATATTCGCCATACCGGAAGTAAGTTGGTTTAAAGGGGCAATTCAACTACTGATCGTCTACACATGCATTACTAACATTAAGACTGATTCAACTATCGCTCATCTACACGTGAATTGATCATCTTAAGATGGGTTATGACAGAGTAACGCCCATCTACACCTGTACTAATTGCGTTAAAAATGAATTCCATTAAGTAACACTCATCTACACCTGTAATAATCACATTTAAAATGGTTTCCATAAAGTATCGTTCACCATCACGTTTAATAATGGTGTTAAAAATGGTTTCCATAAAGTAACGCTCATCTACACCTGTAATAATCACGTTAACAATGGTTCCTATAAAGTACTAGTCATCTAAACCTGTAATAATAGCGTTAACATGGTTTACACAAAGTACTGCTCATCTACACCTGTAATACTCGCGTTAAAATGGTTTCCATAAAGGACTGCTCATCTACACCTGTAATATTTGCGTTAACAATGGTTTCCCTAAAGTACCACTCATCTACACCAGTAGTCAGTGGCTTCGAAAGAATGTTGTGTAAGTACTGGTGTGGGAAAGCCAGGAAAACATGGGTAGGTGCACTGACCGCCGTGATATGACCAAAGCTGTTGAAAGCGGCGTTAAACTCCAAACAAACAAAACAAACATCTACACCTGTAATAATCGCGCTAACAATGGTTTCCATAAAATACCACTCATATATACCTGTAATAATCGCGTTAGAAATGGTTTACATAAAGGACTGCTCATATATACCTGTAATAATCGCGTTACAAATGATTTCCATAAAGGACTGCTCATCTACACCTGTAGTAATTGCGATAACAATGGTTTCCCTAAAGTACTGCTCATATATACCTGTAATTATCGCGTTAAAAATGGTTTTCATAAATCACTGCTCATGCACTTGTAATAATTGCGTTAAGGTTGGTAAGGACGTGATTCTGTAAATATGTAATCTGAAGTGGAGCTAGAAGACGACAAGGGGAAATTTTCTTGTCGAATAAGTTCGTCATAAACAAATGTTTTATCGAACCCTGTATATTTCACAGGTGTACAAGGTCCGTCAAAATACAAAACGAACAGCGAGGCTCTATACGAGCTAAACAAACAACATGGTAGCCGTCCTTATGATTCAAGGGGCAGAGTCAATAAACAAAAAGAGGCCCACGGTTGCCCTACCAGAAATAAGCTGGTTAGAAAGGAAGATTCATTCTCAACTCTTACACAATATGCGAGGAATGATAACTGCAGGACTATGTCAACCTTTGATGAAGCGGGAAAATCGATAAAAAAACATAGGTTTTGTTTTACTTCTACTAAAATTGAAATGGATGACTTAATCAAATACAATCAAGGCCTGAAAGGAATTGATCGTAAACAAAGACATACAGTCCCGAGACGTGTTCACAACTTCAATCAAGACGTCAAAGTAATTGACCGTAACAAAAAGTCCGACACAAAAGAAATACATCGCAAAACAAAACAAGACGTCAAAGGAATTCGTCGTAAAACAAAGCATGAAACAAAGCGAATGCATCGCAAAACAAAACAAGACGTAAAGGCAATTGGTCGTAAAAAAAAAAAGACAAAAAGTCAATGATTCACAAAACAAAACAAGGCATCAAAAGAACTGCCTGCATAAAGGATCAAGATATAAAAACGACAAATGACCTCCACAGTTTGACGAAATCGGTCCGAAATATAAACTCGAACATTTGTCAAAATGATACAAGCAAATTGAATGACGATTACGCCGTAATGGGAGAGACTAATGTGGGAAACAGGTTTAAGGTAACACTACTAGATACAAGTAAAGTGGCACGAACTGAACGTAATACCGAAATTGAAACTAAGCTAGGTCCTAGTATTTCTGTGAAGCCAGATGAACCTTTGTCATTACAGACCAATGCAATTAACGCTCACAAGGACATTTCGATCGATTTATTGTCAACTCAGACACAAGATGCAGAGGGTGATAACTGCAGGGCTAACTTTGATCGAGGGGACAAAGTGATTAAAAAATCTGGCTCTGGTTTTACCTATACCAAAATTGAAATGGATGATATAAGCAAAATCAGTAAAGACCGGAAAGGAATTGATCGTTACCCAAAGTTAGCCATCACCGAAAGAAGTCGTAAACCAAAGCAATGCATCCAGGGAATCGATCGCAAAACAAATACAGAAATTCAATTTATTGATCGCAAAGAAAAGACATACTTTGAAAGAACTGATCGCATAACCAATCAAAAAGTCCAAATGATTGATCTGCGGAGGAAATTTATGAAAAACGATGACCCTTGAACTTTACTACTTCTGCTTTTAAAATAGGAATAACAGTCAAAGCCGCAGATGGTATTCAAACAAAAGACCGCTACGGATTGAAAGAATCAGTCCGTAAAATAAAGTCGGACATTGGTAAAGATGATAAAAACGAATCGAAATAAGATAACGCTGTAGAAGTAGAGAAAAATATGGGAAAGAAGCTTGAGGTACTTTTATTAGATACAAGTAAAGTGGCAAAAGTTGAGCGTATTACCGAAATTGAATTCGAGTGTCATCCTATATTTTATAATCTGCAAACTTGTAATTAATCCATATTTAAACGTCTAGGATCTCGTTTTTTTTGAAGCCAGATGAAATTTCGCCATTACAGACCAATGAGATTCACGATAACAAAGACATTTTGACAAATTTAAGACACGCTTTGATAGCTGACTAACCTCCATCAGAAATTAAACAACCGAAAGTGGATAGAAAAGCGATGTCTACTCATGATCGCATGGCCATCCTAGAATTTGAACAAACAATTGAGGATATGACAATATCATAAAGTAAATATTCTTTAGCGATTAAAAACATGACAAGCGATAACGAGATAGACAAGAACTAGAGGCAGAGTTCAAATCAATGAACGAAGCTTCAGTAGCGTCGATAAAACAGCCACAAATTAGAAAGCTAAACACATTATTGTTTAAAGAAATACCTATTGACTGTAAGCTAGAGGTGTTGTTGGATACAATAGCGCTGTTAGGGAACAAAGCGGAGAGTGTGTACAAATATCACTGATCTTGAAATGTTTAGTTAGTTCCTGATAGCATTTTCACCGGGTCTCATGGGTTCGATATTCGATCGCTGCGGTAATGACGCCGTGATGTAACTGTTTGTACAGACAAGGTTTAATCGTCAAGTATACTTCCTTCACCACGAGTACATTGATTGATTGATTTGGGTTTAACGGCGTTTTTTAACAATTGTTCAGTTATATTACGGAGGCCACCTTAGTCATATGTTTCTGGCTTACTCAGACCTGTACTCTATTAAACAGTCTTTCCAAGCGAATGACAGAAGAGTCAATATAAAATCAAAGCACACAATTGCTCTATTTATATCATAAGTTTAATTACTGATGACATATTGAGATGGGTAGATGCCAGAGTAAATAGTTACAATTATCGTACGATAATTTCACTGTTTGAAAAACTGAATTATGAGCCGTCCCGCGAGATAAAACCAACATTGTGTAAAGTGTCGACCCGGGTCAGTTAAAGCATTCCGCGCAAGCTAACCCGTATAGACATTTTTCGCCTCCTGTGGATTTTTTGTTTCAGGAATCATTACTCTACAGCTCTATTCCTCTGAGATGGAATGTGTCGGCCCGGGTCATTATGCGCGGACTGCGCAGGCTGATCTGTGTCAATACATTACGCAGAGGCGGGACGGCTCATAAAGTGTAATGTTACAAGCTGAGACGTGATAAAATGTAAATCTAAAAGCACTGCTCGCTTTTTCATGCAAGCTATATACAGAGATATTTATGTTTGTGTTTTGCGACATAATCTACTGTATAATATTTTCTGTTCTGTGATACATTTATATCCAAGTTATTCACATAGATACATCATTTGTTGTGCTGTTTGTGTCTATCTACTATATTATATTAATTACATATGTTTTGTTATGTGAAAGTTATTCATATAGATGAACAAATATTTGTTTTGTAATTGATCATCCTCAACAATATATTAGGTATATATCTTTTGTTATGTGAAAGTTATTTATATAGATGAACACATATTTGTATTGTATGTGTGAATCCTCAACAATATATTAGGTATATATTTTCTGTTCTGAGAAATTTATTCATATAGATGAATGAATATTTGTTTTTTTATGCATGCATCATCTACATTATATTTGGTATATATATATATATTCTGTTATATAATACGTCCAAGTTATACATATAAGTTAACAGATATTCTGTGTTTTGTACGTGCTTCTTTTACATATATTAGTTAAATACATTTTGTTCTGTGTTACATTTTCTGCTCTGTGATTCACGTTTTACTTTCAATTTATTCATATAGATTTAAACATATTTGTAATTTGAAATGTGTGCAGGCAACTCATACAATATATTTGATACATATATTCGTTCTACTCTAAAACTATAAAAGTTCAATCTGTTCTCAGAAGTGTGCTCAATTACCCGAAAAGTCAAAGGCAAATTCATTCTCAAAAGTGATAATTCAGACATCTTATTTGGAGCATGGTCATTCATGAGCACGGAGATCGTTTCAAGGGTTTTATAGTTCTGTGCTCCGCTCTGTGGAACCTATTTTCATCAAGTTTTTCAGAAAGATTTTTTCAATATAGTTGTGTTTTGTGAGATTGTCTACTACAATATATTAAGTATATATTTTCTATTCTGAGATTATCCTTTTTCATACTAGCGTTTAAAAAGTATAAGAAAAACAAGACATCATATATGTAAACGGAAGTTATATACATGGCATTTAAAAAAACCGCTTCTTTATGTCCGCATACCGCATGCGATTTGTACATGCTAGATTACTGAGTGACATGAATACTGTTGTATTTTTGTAAACAAACCTTAAACAGCTGGCATCAATTCAACAGTCTGTTAACCTTGTGGTAGGTAAATACATCTATAATATAAACAGTAACAATAATACTGTTAATGTGTGTACGTTTCCAAGTTTTCTTTTAATTGCCATGATTATATAGAACCTCCGTTTACCTATATGATGTATTAGTTTTTATAAGTTTTAAACGTTAGTATGCCTTTAACAATTCCCAATTTGCCAATTAACTTTGATCTCATCTACAACAGACGCCTTTTGAAAACATTTTCACAGGAGGAGAAATGTTTAATAATTTGCATTTTCACCTTTCATCATGATATCTTAAACTCTATTCCATAAGTAAACAAGTACTTTCATTTTAGACAGTTTCCAGTGTTTATAAAGTCTTCGGCTGAAGATCTGTTGTATGTAAAACATAAAAACATCTAACTTGTTCTTAATACTTAAAACCGTTTCCATGAAGAAATGGTTAGTGCGTCCACCTCTTCGGCGGGAGATCAGATCTCGTTCCATGATCGGTCATACTTATGCTAACAAATGGACCAATGGAAATAATCTTTCCCGTCGATAAGGGTTGTGGTGATAGCAAAACGACTGATGTATAGGTGTCAACGCGAATAAATATCGGTAGTAATTGTAAAGTACCAAGGAAATGCCGTGTTGAGGTGAACTACTGTTGAAAACAGCGTTATGCACCATCCAAACAAATTAATTCGAAATAAGACCTAATTAACTGATATTTTATCGTTATTTGGGTAACAGTACACAAATGGCGTCCCTTGTTGTCGAGACAGCTGCAATATACATTTGAGATGCCTGTCGACCTTGGCATAAATGTTGAGTAGATTAACCCGTCCCTTTTGGTAAAGAAATCAAATTAAGAGTACAAAATCGTGACCGCTTTCGCAAATGTCGGGCTTTACAGTTAACCTCTGCCGTCATTAATTCGAGATGTTGCCCCTAAACTAAGAACAATTTCAAACGGAAAAACATTAAAGAATCTGGGTCCAAATCCACCAACCTTACTTAATGCTAAGTATAGCTTAAATACTTCATTATTTTTGTTTCGCTAATAAAAGTGCCAACCTATTTCATATCTTAACAGGTATTTAAAGGTATTAAAGGTAACTATGTGTCAACTTAATTATTTTATTAATAACATTCCGCCATTATATTTTTTTAAATTATTAGCGAAAAAAAAAAGATGAAATACGCTCCGAAGTATTTAAGTATTACCTAGCGTTAATTAAGATTGGTGGATTTGGACCCAGATCATACCGATGCGTTCTACCAAAAACCGCTCAGGAAGTCTTCTATGAAGTACTATGATGTCGGTTACACCATTCCGCGGAGTACGAGTCTATGGTAGATGATGCGAAATTAGTAGGTTAATTATATTGTGGTTGTAACACCCTGGAAGAGGTTACTAACAATTAAGAGCGTGTCATTAACCTAGGTAAAATATCTGTATAAGAGCCGTCCGTCGATACATTACGCAGAGGCCATTATGTATGTTTTCTCGCGAGACGGCTCATATCAGCACACACCAGTCTCATTTGTCGCTCGTCTACTGAAATACTTGGCTGGATTAGGTCACAAAGTACCTTAACAGCCTCTAGCCCATTGTATTGCAATTATAGATCAGTGCCAAATTCCTGAAAAAAAGGCTAATGCTATCCGATGATTGCTTGGGGCTTACCTAATGCTCTCAAGGCATTTACCTAATTGTTACCTATTGCTTTCCAATTTTGAGAATTTAATTTTTTCTAGTTTCGCTCAAGAAGATGTCCTTTCGACTGACAAACTAGTTAATACAATATCAAACTCTACAATTATCAAGTCGTTTATACTTCTTCTGTCTGATGGCAAAGATTTCATTGTGACGGATGGCTATGTCGTAAAACAAGGTAGTGGAGCCTCTTTATACGGTTCGGGAGAAGACAAATTGTTCGTTTCAGGTTTCTTTAGTATACAGCTACTCAGACATTAAGTGTATTTGCCTTCATGTGAGTTTGAGACACTTTGCACCCCTGCCGCAATAAAATATGTATCTTACATTATAACATATATTGTTGCACTATTTTGACTAGGTCATTTCTCTGCAAGAAAACGTATTACGTCATTTCTCTCCGTAGTTAGTCAATACCAAAAAGGATTTCAACATATTTAATGTTCTTCCAAACGCAACCTACTGCAAAAAAACACCTTGATGCCAAGTAAGACCAAGTATAGTTCGTTCAGACGGAGGACTCCTTCGATCCGCTTGTTCTACCTACATAAATGATCATTGTTCCGCGTTCAGTGTAAGATGGCTTCGTAACCTATTCCACATTAATAACGGTTCACCTACTTATCGTTATGAAAATGTTATTCCATGCTTCGGACTTATCAAGCTCTGGTAGCTCGGTAGCGACACGTACTGTCAATACAGGGGTTGTGAGTTAACACACCCATCTTGGCTAATAGTCTTTTCGATGTTTCACAAAAGTCGACGAGCGTCATTCGTCTTCCACCAATGGGCTAACAGTCTCTGTGGAAAATCAGCCAGTGGCTTGGAAAATATGTTGTGTGGAGTACTGGTGTAGTGAACTGGCCGCCGTGATATGACTGAAAAAGTGTTGAAAACGGCATTAATCCCCCATAAATGAATTAGTCAACTGTTAACTTCTTCAGTGACGCACGCCAAATGTGTGCGTCACCTTCGTATCTTCCATCCAATTGTTGGTTTTTATCAATCGACGGACCTTGCGAGACATCTCGACCGGATGTTATCAATCTACGTTCGACACCAATCACTGACCAGACCACAGTAGCCGGTTTGAACTAACTGTACAGTCTAGACGATAAAGAAACTTACGAATAGCCGATTCTTAAATTCAAACTCATCCAGCTGCAGTTACAGAAAACCTTACCAGTGACAACGAAATATCACTTAACTGTGTCAGTGATATACAGCTGTGTACACCACACCTACAACGTTTTAGGAAGCGCCCGGCATATCTTAACTATGATGTAACATACAACTATATAAACTTGATTCCAGAGAAAAGTAATCACCTGTGTTCACAAATTTCATCTCGCTAATTATTGCACGATTGTGTTTTGCCCAAAGAGAAGGGGACTAACTAACATGTTCATAAACAGAAAAAGGAAGAAGGAAGACACCGCGCCAGTCAGTTGTTTAGACTACTTGGTTGGATTTTCACATTAACACTATGTATAAATACGCGGATATTTCCCTTGCATTCACTCTAGCCATTTGGCACTTTATACACTTGATAAAAGCATATCAATTTACATGTTTATCTCTTTACAAGTTTGTTGCTCATGCTGGCACTGCTTTAAGTTCAGTCAGTGTTAGCATGGGTGGTTGGGTACCCCTTTTATGCTGACATTAGAAATTATGTTGTGAACATGGGGAAGATAACGCATGCTTCACTATTTTTGATAATCATTACTTAAGTTATTTACCTTGGCAAATCTAGTAAGAAAAGTCATAACATTACTGTCCTTTGATTGATTTTTTTAAGGCTTTTTCAACAATTTAAAAAAAAAATAAGGCGTTTTATGGGTAATTTACCAGTACTACTAGTTCATCTATCCTGACACCAGTCAGTCAATGTTAATGCTCATTCCGAAATCCTAATCGCCAAGGAGGGCAGCCATTACTACAATTTTTGAATTATTTGGTACCAAACAAATTTAAGAATTTTGGGGAAAATCAACGTTTGAGTGCATACAGCGTTCTTTGCTAGTATATGCACCAAGGCTACGTTTTATTGGCTCTTATCTGTACACAGTTGCTTTCAAATCGCTGTATTTACCCCAATCTGCCTTCACATTTAAATGAACAACGAGCAAGGGCATTCCATCTACACCGCCACAAACGGGCATTGAACACGGAACGCCCTTGTTAAAGTCCTCTACACTAGCCACTAGGTCATGGCGGATGAAATAGTTTCGTTAATTCATATGTTCAATACGATTTTAGTTTTACTTCCTTTATATGTTGGGAATGGTTGAACATATTGTAGGGAAATATGAGAAATTGACTGTCATCTGCTTCATTGGCGTTATATAGGCCGTGTTAAAGACAGGGTTTAATTAATGTATCAACGTTAATTTAGAATTGTTATCGACACCAACAATGTATAATATGTTCAAATATAAGCGCATTTCGCGAATCAGCACCAGAACGACTTTGGAAAACATTGTGACAAAAGGGGTTATTGCTCAATGTTAGCCATTTACCTTCTACTCATCATATTTTAAGCTTTCAATATGTATGTGGGAAAATGTCATTTTAGAAATGAGTTTATACAGATTTTAATGTGAGAGTTTGATGACAATTTAGAATATATCGTCTGAACAATTACACAATTCTTCCCTATGATACAGACTTAGGAAATACCCTAATTGAAAACTTACAATAATTACAAATTCATATTTGTTTGAAGGCAGTAACATTTACAATTCAACAAAAGTCTTTCTAAATTCACCCTTAGATCCCAATGAGGCGCATTTTATAAGAAGTGGCTTAGAATACATTTAGAAAAAATGTAGACAATCCGCTTAAAAGAAACTTAAACTATTGAATAGCGATGGAAAAAATGTCTCAAACGGACAAAATGCACCGAAAAAGCTGTTTCGGCTTTTTGCCAAACTTCTTCAAAAGACGACTGCGACATAATCGACAAAATGTTGACAAGGACCGATCAATCAAGATATTGTACCGGTTTAAACTCTTAATTGTAATCAACATAATGTTTTGAGATTCAAAACAAATACTTATTTCCAGGGAAATTCTCACTGGCCCGAATTCTCAAACAAATCTAGATATGATTACTTTAGATTTGCGACGAACACGATTTCAGATTGGCTAAACGAAAGGGTAAATCATACTAGGAAATGTGGGTAAAAATAAGTTTTGTAAGAATAACGTCATTTTATTTGAACTTTATCGAGATACATGTTTGAAATCAATTGAACTTTTTGGCACTTGACCAAACTTTAACTTCGTGTGAGACCCGTATCTACTAAATACCCTTTACCCATATATATCAATTTAAGAGATTGTAATCGTGTAATACATAATACATGAAAATGTCAACATATTTCTATGTAAACACGTTTCATTGAAATAAAATAAAATATATTATATGGGTCTATCAATCATTGTATATGTTGAGTATATTAATAATAACCTTGTCGCTACCAGTTTGACTAATATCAACATAGTGTTATCTAAAACTTACTAAGTAGTTTATTAGAATCAAAATAGTAATGTTATTGTCATATATATATATATATATATATAACCCGACATAGTAAGAGTACAGTGTATTAATCCCTACAGTACATTTCACCCAAAGTGATAACGTTGTGCACAATATATCATGCTTATGAAACAATAATAAAAGTGAAGCAAATTAAAGTCATATTTCTCCAATTTCTCAAAGAACACAATACTTCATTAGCACTTTCAATAATTGATAAGGAAAAAAAGAACTATTCAGTTTGATAATTTGATAAGTCAGAATTGATAAGAACTATTCAGTTTGATAGTTTAGATGTCTTTAAACTAAACTTTACCTTAAGGAATTGACGGAAAACAAACCAAAGTAATATGGACACATCGACTTGTATAGTGTTTAAAATTTCCAGTTGTTGATATACTGGGATTTATTTTGAGAGGAACCTCGAAAAGAGAACATGGTATAAAACAATTTTCTTTTAATTTTCAGAAAATCGATTATATTTCTCTTTTAATGAAGAAAGAGTAACTATTTCATGAAAGCGTTAATCGTTATCTGTGTAAAAATAGTTTGCTGTGGTCATAAAACCAACTATCACCAGGATTAATTGTTTATCACCAATAAATATTATGTAATCGTTTATCGTAGTGTCGCAACCCATCAATTGGGAGATAATCTATGGAAATTTCACAAATGTGTCAAACTTTTTCCATAGAAGATATTTGAAACAGTGTTAGAAAAGAAAGCATTTCTAATTTATAGCCTTTTTTGTTGTTTTAGTTTGTACATGATTATAACCTTCCTAGATAGGGACGCTCACAACATTGACGTAATCTGTTTTAAAATGTTTACTTAGACCGGTAATGGAAAGTCTGCTTGGTTGAAAACAAACCTTTTAAAATCAATACTCTAGACCAAAATCAAAATGTATAAATGCGAAACATGTTCTTCCCTATTAATCGATAACGTCATCGATATATATATTAACCTTAAGTTATGACAACTAGGAAGTCTCAGCAGAGAATTTGTTATACTGCACTCTCATGTATTACATGTATTCTTGTTTACTTTAGCCGCTTCTGTTATGTTGTATCATGTTGTGATGTTGTGGTTTGTTTTGTTGTTTGGGTTCTTTCCAGGGATGAGTGGGGTATGAGGGCGTAGGTTTTTTCTGGTGATTGTTAATGGCTAGGGTTATTGGGCCCTTTGAGGAAGGAGGGGCTTACTTTTTAAATGAGTGTATGTTTTCTGTAAGCTATCAAGATGACCTCATTGTAATGTTGGGGACTCAATTCCGTAAACGTTACGGACCAAGATAATGACAGTCAACGTGTTAAATATGCAGTAAAATCTGGTCTGTCGAAAACAGCAACATGTGGCAAAATATATTGAGGATGATAAAGATTCTACAAAATAATGCTAAATATACAGTGCGTGATATTGCACACATTATTGGTATTTCACTATGAACGCTTCATTTTATTTTCCATTTTGAAAGTTGGCTAGATTCACGCTAAGTTGTTGCCAATTATATTGACTGACTATCAGAAAATGGTATTGGTTGACTTTGACAAAATGTTAAATAAGTTCCCAAGATATTACTTAAATATTTGTGCAACCCTGTCACGACGTGAGAAACGTTGCGGACGTCATAACTTTATTTATACCATCTCTACTTGGACACTACCTAGATACCGATGTGATATACTTGTTAACGGTTGCCATTTACGTTATAAAGTCCGTAACATACATGTTAACATAAAAAAGGTTCTAAAGAGTTATTTTTATTAAAGAAATCCATAGAAGATCAAAGTTATGTTTTGCATCGAAGTTGGGTTATCCCAGATCAATGCTCCACTGTGAATTTAATTGCAATGTTAAAAGTAACAGCATGATCCGGTGCATGATCGTGCAACAAACGACGTAGATTGTCATTTTGGTTTTAGCAAGATATATTGCCATATGTATTATCTTCGTTTGCAGACGTAACACAACCATCGCATAAGTAATCATGTGGTTTCACTTCCTTAATGCTTTCCCACTTACATAAAAACCTGCAGCAGACGGCTTTTGAAAACATTGTGACAGAAGGATAACATGCGCTTCATTACAGTGATAATGAGTAGTACTTAAATCATTTTGGAACAATGTTCCACAATATACTTTCTTTTGAAGATATGTGTCAATATTTAGCCTACTAGTTTTGAAAGTAGTTCGCTTCATATTTGGTGTATGGGGGAACGGGTTAAGTGTCCTTTATATAGATAAAAATCGAAATAATTGGTAAGCGACAATTTGGTCGGCTGACGCAAATATCAATATGAGAATTTGATTTACATAATTGATTTCGGCTAACAGCTAAGGTGTACTAATTACGTTATGTACTCTCTATCAATTTACGACATTATTCAATACCTTTTCAAATTATTCATCTTAAATATTTGAATACATTTATACCTTTTGTGCAGGTACCCGGACTTTTTTTTATATTCCGCATTAATTAACCTTATAGGACGCCAGTTTAAGACAGGTTGGGTTTCCAGTTGAATGAAGAAGTGTTGACATTCCTATTTCTTCTTTTCTTTAACTTTTGACTGCGATTGTTCTACTCTCTTTGCTAGAAAATTGTACACAATTGTCACTGTAATTAAAGAAAACGTTATATAAAACTTCTTTGCGTCATTGTTTGATAAAATCATTCTCGTTTATAATAAAAAACACAGGTTTCATCCCAAATAAGCAACTCTGGCCTTTGGTCTGGTATAAACACGTGTGTGATCTATTTAGCACAAAGCTTTTATTATTTCAAACAGTCCGTCAGACGATGATGAACGATCCCTTCGTTAATGCATTTTGGCTATCAGGGCGAAAGTATATCGGAAAATCTTCATCTTCCCTAGCTCTAACAGCAGCAATGTATCAATGAGTTGCTGCAATAACAGTTATACCAGGATGGTTATTATCTTGCAGGCTATGTAGATCAATCAGACGAACAACTGTAAATGCCACCGTAGACCTACAATTTATGGGACACAACCGAAAACATTTCATTTGGAGATACATACCTGCAAAGTAATTCAGACCTTTTTATTTGTGGTATCTATTCGTTTGTGTTCCGGCTCAATCATTCGGGCATCACATAACTGTATGTTGGCGCTAGGACGCTATTTCTAGCGTTTTCTGTCAACGGTCCATAGAGAGTGACCCTTAAGAATCGCTTCTCCGAATCATTTTTATTTATATTTTAGCAGACTTGTATATGCGAACGAGAGGGAAGTCGAGTCTGCCTACTGTGACAGGGGGAGTGTAAGGGGGCGGGGGGGGGGGGGGGGGGTACTCACTTAGCATTAGTCTGTCCCTTGCTTGAATAGTAAGAGCTTGCTTAATTGGTCTAAATGATTGCAGTCAATTCAACTATGTAGCATCAGTTTGGGAGGTATTAGTTGCATACCTTATATATCTTTTTATAGGTGTAAGCCGATATAATATTTTCTGTCCACCGCGATTACCTTAGTTTTAGAGAAAGTGTCATAAAACCCAAAACAAAACAAAAATGCGCATCCATAAAGTTTCGCCAAACTCTGTGACGTCCTCCCATACAGACGTGAATATGTATTAAAAAACCTAGAAATGTAGCTCTAGTAGATGTACACCAATGTTAATTAAAGAACATGTATGCCATATCAGAGTCGTGGCTTATTTTTATGTATAAAAACGATATTTCATGAGTATTTATTTATTATTTCTCTTATTAAATGAGTTAACTAAGATGATATTACGCGAGCCTTGGCAGGCGTCATATTCAGCTAAGTTAACGAGGTTATTAAGGGTTTTAATAGATAAACAAGAATGGGATGTTTTATCTATAACATTAAGTGATTTATGAGACGTAATTCGAAAGAATGTATATGAAATTTACCGGTTTTTTTGCGCAAAACTTACTAATGTTGTAAAGTCAAACCGCAGACGTGACGTCATTTTCATTGTTTTGTCTCCGCTTTGTTACAAGGACTTGAGCGTATGACTGGAAACCAAATTAGTAGATTCATATGATATGTATGTAATGGGATTTGAACACTCACAGAGAGAGCTTTATGTGATAATTTTCGTTATAATATTGTCAAAGTATGATCGGTGCTTTGCGAAACCCAACCGTATTATAAAAATAGTACACGTGCCGATAAAAGATTTGCCCTCAAATCCATGCTATGGATATATTATTTGCCCAATTACAAATGCAAATACAATTGTTGTATTCAGTTATGTTGACTGCCGGCCCATTTAACATTAGTTGAAAATACATAACAACCTAGAGTGTTAACATATCGTATAAACACAAACTTGACATTTTTTTATGACGCACATTATAAATAAAACAGTTAATTGTTATCATTGTATAGATTTCCTTTATCGCACTTCGACTTCATGGTAAGTTGTTCATGTAGTATCTATATATAGCATGATGTCACATACATACCAAGGAATGTCTTATCTACTGTAGATCTAGATTTTTACTTCCTGAATGTGAGCGAAATATTAAAAGAATATCTCATATAAACAGGTGTGTTTGTGTAGGAAAATATTGTGTTAGACGTGTTAGTTTGACGGGTTCTTTTCGCAGATACAGGTATAGTAACATCTTTCGATTGTATTTTTTTATATTTAATATTTGTTATTGTTTGTTTCTATATTTAATATTTGTCACTTTCATACGTTTAACCACTGGAATATTAAGAACATTAATAACTGTTTGAATTGTTTTTTAAACTTATAATTTGGAAAATAAAAATTAACGGCGACCTTATTTTAATTCGAAGCAAGATTAAATCGTTGGCAAAATTGAAACGTTCGTCAGATTTTCTTATCAGGATTGCATTTAGAAAATTGGGGTTTTGCTTAATATCGTGTATTCAAGATAATGTTCAAGTTATAACGGTACAATTGTAGTCGTTTCGAAAGCACGATGTACCGCTCGTTGTTATTATAATAACATTCAAAAGCAAACAAGTGAGTTTAAGCAATCTTAAGAATATTGTTCTATTAACCAAATTATTCACATGGTTATTTCCTACGTTTGGACTCACCTTCTGAAATTGCTTTAGTTTAATCTCAAAATGTAATCAAAGTACTAAAGTACTTTGGGTAGAATTGTGAACGGTTAATAAGAGATGCAGGAGTGCATATATAAATATTTATCTTAAACAAATCCCCACCATGACAGACAAGTAATGATGCATCAGGCCAAAATGAAATATTTCCAAGATCATAACTTCTTGTTGATCTTTCGAAATTAATTGACCCCAGCTCCGGTCCACATTCGGTCAACATGCTATCTTTTTTAATAATCATATTACACAGTAACTCTACGGAAATCCCACCTGGAACATTAATGACAGTACAGTGTCTTCCTATTTATTGACTGTACTGAACCAAATGATGCATTCAGAGTATGCAATCTATTAAAACAATATATTAATATTTGCATCTCAAAAACAGAGGGCAAGCGTGGCCCTGAATCGATCACCTGAGAGACAGCTATGTAGCATATGTGTAACTTCTAATATCGGAGAAGATTTAATCAAGAGCATGAATGAAACTGCTAGGAGTGGACACTGTAAAGGAAACAAAAATAATATTTGTAGCCAGCGTCCGTGATATACTTGTTTTTGTCTCCTCTATCACTATACTTTTGACATGCAGTCTTTGTTTAGTCTCAAACAAAGTTCAGACATCTGTGTTGTTCTTCACTTCAGTGTCTGATACATCGAGATATCACAGTGAAACATGTCAAGGGATTGTCAATTTTCGAAGCAAACCATTGATGCATGTTATAAACATGCTGAAAGATACGAAAATGATTTACGTGGTGAGATGTCCAAAGGTGTTCCTGATGACCGCGCTTCAATGAATAGCCGTATCCATGAATTAAATGGAAACGTAAAGGGTTTGAAACATCTACTAAATAAACTGAATTATGACTTAGAGCTCACAAATGCTTTCCTACAGACGGAAAATACGAGACGGGACTCTGTTCAGTGGCGTGAGACGAAAGGACGGAGTGGGGCGCAACAAAAGAACGGTACGATTTGATAAACCTTTTGACTGGTTCTTAAGTTTTATCAAGAAAGTACTTCTACTAAATGATCAGTACTTTGTGTCTTGTTAGTTTCATTTATTTGAGTTTCAACCTTGTTTTACACATGTTTACTAATACTATTTGATCCGTACCTGGTTTCTTGTTAGATTCATTTATTTGAGTTTTAGCCTTGTATCACACACGTATACATACACTTGTTCTAATTAGAATATATAAATAGAAAGAATAATGTAATGGTCTAGGAAATGAATATCATATGTTGACAGAGGAGGGACAATTACGAGGAACCATTGGTTTATGGCATAGTTTGTTCCATTTTAGTTTTAAATTACTTCATACCAAGAAAACCCATTGCACTACCGAAATGTCGAACAAACGTAACATTAGATGAAACTCAGGAAACAATATAAATGACAACATGAAAGAGACAATAACGCTAGATTCTGCTAATTTCCGTACAACGAAGGTTTCAAACTGCGAGGCAATATAGACCACTTCATAACACGTGGTTAATATAAGTGTAATGCCTATCTTTAAATTATATGCACTTTTTTGTTAACATTGATTTTCGATATGGATGTTCATCTCAACATATTTCATCTCGATTTTTCTAAAATTGGCATTTGACTATTCCAACTGCAACGATGGACAGGACAATTTTAAAATATTCAGCATTAAAATGTAAAAACGTTCTTTAAATGTGTTTTCAGATGACAGTGGCGTTCCCAGTATCAGTAAGTATATAACTGCACACATATACCCAAGGAATATCTATTACTTTATGTACGCTCCACTTCTTGACGAACATATGGTGATAATGTTTCATTGTCACGAAAACACTATTTTATTGTGCATAGTAAATCGACTGTTTTTTTAATCCAAAAAGAGTAGCAGATTATTATATTGGTTTATGTTTAATTCCTTGAGCATATTATGTTAATCGAACCTGTTAAATGTGAATATCGTTATGTCTTCGATAAAAGGACGTTATAATATATATGTGGACGGTAACCAATTGCCTGTGAAGCATATTGCTTGCAGGAGAAATACAAAAATGGTAGCTAGCACATGGTTTGATGAACTGGCCCCCATGATACAACCGTAATTGAAAATTGCGTAACACACCAAAAAACCAATCGAACCTGTCAATATTAAATTACATCGAATGTGTAGTGATGAGGCAATGGGGACAGATATCGTCCAGAATTAGTTAATCCATTTTAAAGTAACACGTGAGATACTTCGGAGCATGTCCATGGGTACAAGTTGACGTTTGTGTACAGTGTATAACGATATCAACCTGTCAATCCACACTGTCTAGTTTCTCTAACCAAGATCAACACTGTTCTTATATTACTTCTCGGTGCGGGAGGAAGTGGGTTCGATCACCGGTCGGGTCATACAAAAGACCTTAACAATGGTAGTAAAGGCTGCCCTCCTTGGCGATCATGGTTGAGGGGTTAGCATTACGACTACATGATTGGTGTCAAAATTAATGGACCAGTAGTACTCGTAACTAACCCAGGAAACTCCGTGATGTACCTGACAACTTGCTGAAAGTTGCGACCAACACCCAACAATCAATCAATCAGTCTTATATTACTTATACATGCTTGTTAAAGCTTCGTCAACTTGTCAAGAATATGATAAGACGAGGCATATGCTGGCTGATCTAAACCTAACCCGTTTAGAAATGTCAACGAGTACATCTGTCCATGGAAGGACTAAAATAAAGTATTGTTGCACCTCACATACACATGTGTTGACACGAAACAAGTTTGAGTAAACGTACGACAGAATTAACGTTGTGGTCCGGTAAATATATTATTTCTGTCAGTTAAACTTTGCCGACATTGGCCGAACGCACTTACTCTTCTTACTCTTCGTTGTTCAAAAAATCGAACGTGGATTAATAGCGCATTTCGCCTGAGGCTTCACTTAACTTAGACCTATTGTCGATATCAGGATTCATCATTTCAGACAGTGAGCCGTTGGTGTCGCGAAGCACAGACAAGCTTGTAAGTAAATGCATTTTAAACTTTTCCCTGAAACTGACGACTTTTGGCCACTCTACTGTCGATGGAATACTTTAAAGGTGTTGTAATCCAGATAGAGATCAACCCTTTTGAAATGTTGAAACTTGTGCAACTATTGCTAATAATGACAACAAAGTAAGAAATAAATAGTTCAAAACAATTTTGGCAATTATGTTAAAAACAGTCAATTGAAAGTCATGAAAATGTACAACATTTGACTTACTTGGTATGTCCACCGTTTACAAATGAAGAATAACATAACTATATTTATGTATTTATTGTACTGAAAATTTTAATTATTACTCTAATTTTATCTCATAATTATGATTCTAATATTTAACGACAATTTTTGAACAGTTTTTAAAACTTTGACTAAACTATCTAAAATCTAGAGTTCAGAACCTTTTAAGACCACAATCAAATCTGTACAACCAATTGTATAACGTTACTTCTGGAATATTTTGTTATTTTTTTTGTAAACCGGACAACAGGTGCGGTTTCAAATGAGAGGCAGGTTAAGCTTTTATTGAATAATACGTTGCTTAAATGCCATTCACCAATGACTTCACGGACACATGAATGGCTAGCAGGCAGTTCCCCATTTGTCTGTTCCAAATGTATTATAATAGCATCATAGTTAGGTTAGATAATGTCACGAAACTATTATGTTAGTTATTGCTTTCACTAGGATGACGTTGTTGCAAACACCAGCGTCAGACATCAACGGTTGGTTATATTGGCTGCATTCAATATATCACCCATAAAGAGTGTAGCAAAAACTTTGGGTGTTAGCAGATGTACACAACATTCACATGGTAAGGAATTACATTTAGAAAATGAGTCTCATTTGACTTTTCCCAAAACATATCCACCGAAAATGAAAATGCAACAATAAGGTGACGTTAGTCAAAGGTCACGTGACGTTAGTCAAAGGTTACGTGACGTTAGTCAAAGGTTACGTGACGTAACTCAAATTGCTCAAGTTCAAAAACCCTTCTGACTTTTTGGAGACCATGAGTATTGTTTTGTTTTTTTGCCCACATAAAAGCGGACGTAATCCTTAAGCGTATCAGACAACCGAGAACCGATTTAATACCTTTATGCTTTAGAATGTTAATAAACGATACCCAAGTATTGAATCGAGTTTATGAGGTTATACTAGGAGGTTCGTTTGATCCTCTAAGGTTTCTTGTTTTTAGGAAGCTGACGATGATGACAAAAATGCGACTACCGATGAACGTCCAGTGAACATCCAACCATCCAATGGAATTTACCACACACAGTGAACTTGTGATGAATAATTATAGATGGATTGTTAGCCTTTTTAGTTGGGCGTGGTTGACAGGCCGATCATAAAGTATATGTTGTGTGTAAAACCAATCATTTCTTAATCGAGTTTATGAGTTTATACTAAGAGGTTCACTTGGTCCTCTAATATTTGTTGATGTTCAGGACGTTGACGATGATTAATCAAATGCGACTATTAATGAACGACCAGTGAACATTCAACCATCCAGTGAAAAAACATTTGTTATTAACCACACACAGTAAACTTGCGATAAACCTTACTCTAAATGGAGTGTTAGCCTTTTTTAGTTGGCCTTGGTTCACAAGCCGATAATAAATTATATTTTGAGCTTAAAATATGTTTAGTTTTTTATTTAGAATAAAGAAATCTGTATTCCGTTCGTTATTCTGTCTTAAAGGTTAAATATTGTATAACATAAAAGGAAAATTATGTTGCAGAAGCGATACTGGTTTAAGTTGTGTGTACTCAGGGCGTGGACAAGTTGACATCATTCTCGATATCAATTGTTTACTCCCCTCCAACTTCAATACTAAAATCTGTATCACTACTTTAACATCATTTACCTATATATCGTTTAACTTGAACCGTTTCCCGTTTGAACCGAACGGATCTCACTTTTGAAAACAGCGTGGTGGACAACCGATGTCTCAAATTCCTTTTCAATGTTTTGTATAATATTATCACTGACTTGCCTTTCATAATACACACTTTAGTATAGATATAGGAGAATATACTCTTCTTTATCACCAAGATTCTAAGCAGTCTTTATAACAAGTTAAGCAGTTTATTTTTATAGTGAAAAGTGTTGACAGAACATTAACCGAACGGATCTCACTTTTGAAAACAGCGTGGTGGACTCCCGATGTCTCAAATTCTTTTTCAATGTTTTGTATAATATTATCACTGACTTGCCTTTCATAATACACACTTTAGTATAGATATAGGAGAATATACTCTTCTTTACCACCACGATTCTAAGCAGTCTTTATAACAAGTTAAGCAGTTTATCTTCAATAGTGAAAAGTGTTGACAGAACATTAACCGAACAGATCTCACTTTTGAAAACAGCGTGGTGGACTCCCGATGTCTCAAATTCTTTTTCAATGTTTTGTATAATATTATCACTGACTTGCCTTTCATAATACACACTTTAGTATAGATATAGGAGAATATACTCTTCTTTACAACCACGATTCTAAGCAGTCTTTATAACAAGTTAAGTAGTTTATCTTTAATAGTGAAAAGTGTTGACAGAACATTAAGCGATGGCTTTCTTTATGGTTGATATATATCTTTTATAGGGACTCTTCATTTCGAAATAAATAAGGTTTTCGATTCCTTTTTAGCTCATGAAGTACGAGGTAAGCTATTGTGGTCGCTTTTCGTCCGGCGTCCGTTCGTTCGTCTGTACGATTTTCCTACAAACGACTTCTCCTCCTTAACAAATTGACCAATTCCAATTTAATAGGTGTTTCTGTTTTAAAATAATTCAATTACATGTAGAATGTTGGTTACTGAGGCATCAGCAAAAGGGAAAATTACCAAGACTTTAAAAGTCGTCTTGTCCAAAAGTACCGGTTCGTTTTGAAAAATATTTTGCACAACTCTGTGACTTGAATTACTAACCGATTAATCGAATAACATACGGTTAACCGATTAACCGTTGACATACCTACATTAATGAATACAATTCAAGTTAGAACCAAACACGTTAAGAGACTAAGACAATACAGGCTATTCTAATATATATACTAACATCATTGATAGTTATCGTTGCGTCTATTTTCAGAGTTAAACATAATCTATAATGGCCTGAACTTGTCCGGGGTCTGGGGATGTTGTATAGCCTTGCTTATCCATACTAATTAGTTAGTGAATATGAATTTGAATCATTTTGCTATTACTCTGGCTATTTTAGGATTAAGTTGTGTTTAGTTTAAAAAACAAACAGCTGTCGATCGTGTTAAACAATATAATAAATAGTTTATGATATGAAAATATGCAATTTTTGTCCAAAACGGCATTAAACTTCAGTCTATAATAAAGAGATGCGTAAAACACTAGCTTTTTAATGAGACATGAATTCATGATATATTGATTAGTGCATAATGTTTCGCCATCATAGGGTTAGATAAAGTCAATCACATGTTCAAGAAGTATGATCCGGGACCACACCATTCCTTTCATATATTTTGAACATGTGGTTTACTTTATCTAGTCTACCCTAATTATATGTACATCTAACATATCATAATTGTAATCAAATGACAAATAAGGCAATTTAGTCAACATTCATGAAGAATATCGTTTACAATTGCGCTCTTTAAAAGGCCTCCTAATCCCCAAATTTGACCAGATAGAGATTAAATCCAGTAGGCGTTCGTGGAACAAAAGAAAGGAATATAATTTGAATGACGCAGTAAATGTAAGTTGATATTGCGATATGGCTTATGGCTAAATCACTTAACACGAATACCTAACATTTTACTCTGAAGATATTTTGAGATTTGTCAATTCGAGAGTTAGTTCAAAGGGTTAGTTGGTATCGACGAGGGCTATAAATCCAAGTGTCGTGGGTTTGATTGCCGTGTAGGCTATGTTTAACTTTTTACTGTAAAATCAACCTAGGTGACGTCAACCAACGAACTGTGTCCGACAATTATTTCACAATGCCGGATTAAAATTAAAATATTTTATTTAAATATTTAGGCCACCGGGCCATAATATAAACAATACATATATAGTTTTGCCCCCACAAAATACAGTTATTTATATTAACCTCTAGATGTAATGTTACAAACTTTATACTACATATAGGAAATAGTGTAATGAACAGATTAAACCGATGTTAGAAGCTAACGGAGATTGTGAAACATAGATAATTGGGGTCATAATGATGCTACTTTCATTTGTAGTGCATAACAAAACGTTATTTTGTCTAGATGTTTTAAAAGTTCATGATTTCAAATATATAGGCCACCGGCCTCTAATGTTAGCAATACATTGATAACCTCTAGTATTCTCTGAGTTTTGTTTTGACTTGAAATGGATGACATCGTTCTACGGATTTGTTTACCAATGGATCATGAAGAAGTGAATTGTCGCGGTGTTATATCTGACCTAATGTTGAAAACGGTGTAAAATGATTAATTCCTGTAAAGAAATGTGTTATTATCAAATTCAGCCGAATCAATCTAAAATTAGATTGAATTTAAAGTGATCCTCTTTATCGTATATCAAGTTAGTAAGTACTTCCTGATCTGTGTGCATTGTTAAAAACGCATTGTCCCTTTCAACATACATTTGCTTTCTGACGTCTCTGCAGCAGACAAGGTTTGAAAACAACCTGACAAAAGGAGGACAAAATTGTCATAATGAGCAATTTCTCCTTTTGCCACAATCTCAAATATTTACCTAGATGTTTCAACGTCGTCTGCTGCAAATTGGCTGTATGTAGGAAAGGGTCAGACCCATTTTTAGTTTCGGACTGTTGACGTAGAAATAAACATAACAGGAAGTTATATAAAGAAAACTCTTTATTAAGAGTTCATCAAACTATGTTATGTCCTGAATGTGTCTATCAGCAATTACTGTATTTGAACGGGAACAATGAGTTAAAAGCAACTGTTCTATTTTAAGAGCATGATACACGGTTTGATAAAGAGATCGGTTAACAACTCCTTTTCTAGTCCCCGGGAAGTCTCTAAAATGTGTGAATGATTACCTGACGAACGAAGCACGTCCTAATCAGATTACGGGTAGTCATAAGCAAACAAGTCATTCATCTAGTCGTAATCATGGACATAAAGGCCGGTGGTTCAATCGCTCGGTATTTGAACTAGTGATTGGATCAAGTCTATATAATTTTACCATAATTAATTAAGTTCAAACTGTAAATGTATCTGAAGGATAGACGATAATCAGAATAATTACAATTTAAATGCAAGTGACAATTTAGTTGTGTTCCTTTAATCGTTAAGGTGTTGTTTTCTAATCGTAAGTAATTAGGTTCAAACTGTGAAGGTCTCTGTTGAACAAATTAATTAGAAATTGTGCCTTTTAATATTTTGTCTTTAAAACAAAAATAAACTGTTCTGATACTTAATTGATGTGAAGACACTTGTCCGACGTGCAGCAATCCTGCCTCTGTTTCCCTTAAACAAGATAGAAGACGTCTGGTTCAAGACTCTAGAAGACAGAGATGTCGCCGATCTAACAGAACTCACAGAACTATTCACAAACTACGTTATCGAACAATTGGTAGAGGGCGACAGACCGATGTTGAACCACTTTGGCATACATAGCCCATGCACTACGAACAACATCGAAGGCTGGCACAGCAAACTTAAGAAAATGACACAACACTCCCACCGAACTTATTTACAGTCATCAAGATGTTTAAAGACATTCAGAACATAAATGATATTGGGTTAATACAGAGAGCTGTCGGTGGAACGAACAACTCTCTCTCGTGCAAAGCGATACCAGACTATTGATCGTAGATTAAGTATCCTGAAAGAGAGGTATGAAACTGGTGTTTTTGAGTTGATTGCTTTTGCGGATTCTGCATCGTAGCTCATACACTTGAATTGAAACTAACAGTGACGTTTTAGGTGTTCGTGTGATTATATGATGTTTTCTAATATTTTACTTAATAGTGCTGACAAAGATCAGACAGCATAATTTGATGGAAAAAAACCCCAAAAAAACCCCGATAAGTGCAGAAAATATCAACTTGTACGTATGTGCAGGCTAATCCTAGGTTATACTTTACTCATTGTTTTAAATTTCGCATTCTTTGAAAATTCTGCATGTATATATGTCTTGATCATAATTGTTTATGTATAAATAAGATTTAAAAAAAAATCAGTTTGTCTCATGTAATATCCGTGTAGATCTAATTTGCAAACGCATCAGAAAATCGTTCATTAATAAATTTAGGAAATTCTGCATGTACATATTTCTTGATCAGAATTGTTTATGCATGAATCAATTTAAAAAAATTCGATATGCCTCATGTAATTTCCGTGTAGATGCATCGGATAATCGTTTATTAATAAATATTCGGTCCAAAGCAATAGGTATACATATTTACCTGTCATATAATTATCCTCAAATGGTCCCCCCGATCCGCTCTGCCGACCAGCTAGGGATTAAATCGAGTCGACGTATAGGAAACACACCAAACTGAGTGGAAGAGGAGCAGGAGTACTTTTCTCAATACTATCCCTTAACTTTACATGTCAAAGGTCGTCTGCTTAACAATCATCTGACGAACAATTTCAACAATCTAGAAAAATGAAAGAGTTGAAAATATTGCATTTAAAGGTAACATTGCTCGTTTTGAGCAATTTCACATTTTATTGGAATGTTTGCAAAAGTCACATTCAATGGCAGGTATAAAATGGCGTCTCTGTGAAGTACTGGGTTAAACTTTTATTTTAAGTACACTATATGTTTGTCTGTGGTTTATATTAAAGATATTGATTTTGATAATGCAGTCCTTATCGAATGTTATTTATACTCGTGTCCCCCTTCATACTTTGTTATAATAACGTTTGCATTTGCACACCTGATTGAGGAATCCGCAATGAACCAGTGGTTTGCGTCGGGTAATTCGCGGGGCTTATGGTGGAGTTCCCCTGGGAAAGTAAGGTAAACATCCTAGCCTAGAATTGGTTTGTTTACCCAGAGTGAATAAATATGTTGAAAAACCCAAATGAAACAACAAACATATCACGCATATTTGATGCTCACTTTTCATTTTCATGCTTTGACGTTGCAAGAAAAAGCAAATGTATTTATAGAGACTACTTCAGACACCTCTGCATTTCAAATTATTTTCAATTGAATTTATATAGTAAATGGTTTTACCCTTTCCCACGTACACCAATTATACAGCAAAAATGTGAAAAATACCTATAAATGGGAGTTGTTTAGTTATGAAAAAGAGTTGAAAACATTTTGACAAAAGTATAAATTTGCTCATTATGATCAATTTCTTTTTGTGTCGCAATGTTTTTAAAGACCGTCAGCTTGCAGAGAAAAGGGCATTAAACTATCAGATCAAGGAAAGGATTATGCTTGCTTTCGTTATGAATTATAGGAAACGTGACGTCAGGTACGGTAAATAGAAATCTTACAAACAAAAGTATTTTGTCTCCACAAGAAATGTATATACTTTTTCTGTTGAATAGGAAGGTGAAATTTTCCTCGTTCTCAGATCTATTTAATGTAATATGAGATCAACTGCTTAGGTTCAGTAATGCCACTATGATTTAATTGAAGTACTATCAAATGCGGTGTGAAGCTCCGCCTAAAAAAGTGATATCATGGCATTTCCGGGTTAGTTATCAGTACTACTGGTCCATTTATCCTGACACTAGCCGATCAGTCGTAATGCTAACTCCGTATTTTTTAGCGTCAAGGAGGACACCCATTACTACCATTTATAAAGTATCTTGTATAAACCCGGCCGGGGATCGAACCCGTGACCTCCTGCACCCGAATCGGACAGGACATACAGAGTAACACTTATCACCGATCATAAATCATTGAATCCCGGCTCTGTCATTGATTGCTTTCCGATGTTTGACAATCAATTGGAATTGTGACTTATTTAATTAATAAACTAATAGTGCGTGTAGTAAAGGGTACCATGATGCCTAGCAAGACTGATAAACATTGCATTTTTTTTTCAATTCACATTCTCTATAAACAATTAATATAATTCGAAATCTTTTATTATTTATCTTATCTAGCATATTATAGGATATACATTGTGTTATCCATATGGATTTTTAGATCATTTAATAACAAATCCTCTCAACATAATCTGACTTATTGAAAACTACAATATCAAATATATTCTTTGTATGTTGGTATTTGACTGTTTGTACATAATTGCAAATAAAATATATGTTACTGTATTGTATTGTATTGCATAGGACGGAGGTCTGTTTTTGCAATACAATTATCGATTCGAATTATCGATTGTTGATTCTGGTGAAGTACACGGGTTGCTTAATTGCTTGTCACAATTACCTTTTAGTCCATCGTCTGATGGAACCAAATGGCCTAGTAGGGATTCGAACGCGCGGCGATTGTATTGAAAGCCCTCGTTGTTACAGACAGACTATCGCAGATTAATCTGAAAACAATTTGTTTTGTTTAATGAACAGGGTTAACTTGACGCGCCCATTTTCTGAAATCATTAGGAGCGCTCTATACATTATAAATGACACGTCACAATAAAACCGCTCTCCAGAGGTTTTGAAATAAGTGGCTAAAAACCCTTATGTCGTAGTTTTTACATGTCAAATTGTTCAGGATTATAATGAAAGTTTTAATCTATGTAACCACCTCGGTGGTGT
Organism: Serripes groenlandicus; assembly: GCA_031761405.1. Taxonomy (NCBI): domain Eukaryota; kingdom Metazoa; phylum Mollusca; class Bivalvia; order Cardiida; family Cardiidae; genus Serripes; species Serripes groenlandicus. Next base: position 40,020,348 of record JASEVX010000014.1, read on the forward strand.
ACTTGTAGAGAATCCGCCTTGGTGCAGGAGGTCGAGGGTTCGATCCCCGGCCGGGTCATACAAAATTGTTTAAAAATGGTAACAATGGTCGCTTTCCTTGGCGCTGAGGCTTGCGGGGTTAGCATATACGACTGCCTGGCTGGCGTCAGGATAAATTGACCAGTAGTACTGGTTAAATTTAGCCAGGAAACGCCTATATATAACTGCATAATTGTTGAAATTGGATTAAAACACCACACAATCATAAATCAATCCATCTAATTGGTTTAGCGAGAATAGCTGGGAACTATCACTGCTATATCCGAATAACTGGTTAACTCCAAGATTCGAGTCTCGATAGCTCTGTGATAACAACTTGGGCTATCGAACCAGTGGTCGAGGTTTCGAATTCATACTAGATTTTAACGGAGGGATAAACACAGGTGGCTGTCCATCAAGTGAACGTGAGTTCTAATCTCTACTTGAAATCACCGTGATATTTTAATATCGAAATAATGTTGGAATCAACGTTAAATCAATGTTAGATTTATAAAGAAACAAATAAACGAGTTCATCTAAAATCATTTCGAACAGTTATCGGAAAAAATTATAAAAAGGGTATAATCCTATTTGGTATAAAAGCAATGACGTTTATAAAAATCATTTTTCGGAAATATTCGTCACATGATACACATGAATATAAACTTGTAGCCACGTCTAGGTATATGGGGTTGTGATTAAATATCCGTAACGGTCTCATATAATGGTAAATTGATATTACAGTCATATTATACATATAAGGTACACAGTTCAACTTGCTCTGTTTTTGAATAACTTTGAAAACGGAGTAAAAACTGCTGAACCCCAAAGTATAGATAGTATAGTCAAACATTTTAAAACTGTTCAAAGGTTGTCTTGAAATATTAGAATGATAATTCTGGGATAAAATTAGAGTAAAAAATTTCACTTTCGTGTACAATAAACATCTAAATATTGATCGTTTATGCTTCATTTTACTGGGTAGACATACCCAGTATGCCAAATTGTGTACATTTTCATAAGGACCTTGTCGATTCTAGTTTGACTAAGATCAACATAGTGTTTTCCGAAATTAACTAAGTAATCCATTATAATCAAAACAGTTTTATGTGATTGTCATATATATATATATAACCCGACAAGTAAGACGTTAACGAAGTGTACAGTGTATTAATCTCTACAGTACATTTCTCTCCTGGTGATAACTTCGTGCAAATATTTAATGCTAATGGGGAAAAAAAGAAAATTAAGCAACTTGAATATTTCCCCAATCTCTCAAAGTACGAAACACTTGCTTAGCACTTTCTCGAATTGATAAGAACTATTCAGTTTGATAGTGTTAACTAAATTTCAGCTTAAGGAAATGACGGAAAACAGACTAAAGTAATATGAAAAACATCGACTTGCATAGTGAAAATTACCAGTTGTTGTTATACTGGGATTTGTTTGGGAGGGTCCTCGATAAGAGAAGTTGTTAGAAAACGCTTTTGTTTTTATTTTTAGAAAATCGATTCTATTTCTATTTTAATGAAGAATAAGAAAATATTTCATGAAAACGTTGATCCTTATTTGTGTGAAAATATTTATCCTTACTAGGGTAATAAATCCAACCATCACCAGGAGTTCAGTGTAACGAAATCAAACAACCATGGTATGAACTGATACGCCTATTTATTTGAACATTAATTGAATATAAATAAACTCATATATCACAGGTACCGTAGAAGATATTTAAAGCAGTGTGAGAAAAGAAGCCATTTCTAATTTAAGCCATTTCTAATTAATATCCTTTGTTCTTGTTTAAGTTAGTACATGATTATAACCTTCGAGATAGGGACACTCACAACATTGACGTGATCCGGTTTAAAATATTTACTCAGATCGGTAATGGAAATTCTCTTTGGTTGGAATCAAACCTTTAAAAATCAATACCGTACACCAAAATCAAAATGTATAAATGCGAAATATGTTCTTCTCTATCAAGTGATAACGTCATCGATATATATATTAACCTTAAGTTATGACAACTAGGAAGTCATAGCAGAGGAATTTGTTATACTTTACTTTCATGTATTACATACAAGGTTGATACAATATATATTCTTGTTTACCCTTGACGCCGCTGTATCACAAATGATGTTTCAATTTGTTTATGCTGTGGTTTTCTTGTTGTTGTTGTTGATCTTTTCATTTATAGCTTTTTTGTAATTGTGTAATTGTTACATGACTATAACCTTCAATAGACCTTTTGGATCTGGAATTGAAAGTCTGCTTAGTTGAAAACTATCCTGTTTAAATATAAATTTAAATAAATAAATAAATATTTTTTTCTTTATTCACATCCTTGTTAAGTTCTTTATACTAAAAATACTACAGACCAAGATCAATATGTTCGAAGTTTTAATCTCCTATCATGTTCTTATTCATCCATTGTGATAACGTCATCGATATATATATTTACCTTGTTGACTTGAGAAAAAAGATATATATATATATTTACCTTGTTGACCTGAGAACAAAAGATTATGTCAACAACGAAGTCACAGAAGACTAAGATAATAATAGTGCAGTAAATTAAACATGCAGCAAAATCAGATCAATCCTTTTGGAAAAATGTTTTCAGCTCTATTCTCCAATATACTACTTTCTTTTATAGATATTTGTCATTATTTTGCCTACTTGTTTTGAAAGTAGTCGACTGCAGATATGTTGTATGTGGGAACGGACTAAGTGTCCTATATATAGTTAAATCGTGAACATATATCCAGTATACAATGAAGCTATTGTTAATTGTTAATGTTTAGATTTTTTGAATCGTTTTAAGAGTTTTTTATGACTCTTCAAAAATGTGTTACTTAGTTTAAGCGCTTCAATAGGGAATTCAATGGCTGTTCAACATTTTGCATCGTTATATTTCTAGTATCATCGGACAATCACTGCCTCTGCAATGCTTCTACATCACCCCGTGGCATTTTTCAATACATATTGCATCATTATATTTCGAGATGAATTGGCGATGCACGTTTTTCAAATGCAAAAGGTAGAGTAGACAAGCCAATTTTAAAAATTAACCAATAACGGTCTATGCTGAGTGACACCTTTGAATCACTTTTCCTTGTCTTGGCTCTCATCTGAAAATGAGCCACGTCTTTGTTATAATCGGGTGAGCTTGTGATACTCAATAGGAATAGGACGGCTGCCAAAGTCTGACCCTTGCTTGAGCCGTAAGAGCCGGGTAAATGGCTCTGGATTATTGGAGTCAACGCAACTCTCAACCTGCAGGTGAGGAGCTTTGGGTTTCATATCTTACGTTTTTTGTTTAATTGTTGTAAATAGAAAGTCAGTGACCAATATAATATTTCTTGTCCGCCCCGATGTGATCTTAGCTATTTAAAGAGCGTTTTATTTACAAATTATTTACATTATACATAAAGATGTTAGAACGTCGATCTAGTGACTCTTTATCTGCAAGTATGATATAGCGCAATATTTAGCAGTTGTTGCATAAAAGCCTATATAACATGGAAACATACGGTAAGTGATGAATGTAGTGAGACAGTGATACGTGTAATATAAGGTGAGCTTTTTGCTAGACACACGATATAAATAAAACAGAATATTGCTATCTGTCTATGGATTGTATGAGGTGTATTATCACATCAAGTTATTTTTATATATATATATTTACATAGAAATGCCTTATCTAATTATCTTTTTGTAACACAATTTGGCGGAAATGTTGGGGGAAGTTTTAATATATATAACTTCCTGATACAAAATTTGAAATATTTAAGGAAGTTATACTATATACCGGGGTTTATTCAGGCTATTGCGTCGTCTGTGTAGAACAATATTATGTTTGACGCGTTGTATGTGTTGACGGATTCTTTCAGAGATACAGGTAAATTAAATAAAAAATATTTCAAATTTTGATATTGTCTTTCAATAAGTGTCATGTTTATGTTTTAAAAACACTGGAATTCTTCAGAAAATTAGGAATTGTATGATATTTCTTGTTAATTTCTCATTTGAAAAATTAATATCGATAAATGTTCCTCGGATTTTCTAATAAAGAATATTCTTTATTCAAGATGCTTTTTCTAGTTCTTACGGTACAATTTCACGAAATAGCAAGTGACTATAAGCAATTTTAAGATTATTTTCCGATAGGACAACTGGTCACATTATCAGTTCCTACTTTAAAAAAAAGATATATCGTTTAGTATCAAAATTTGAAAATGTATGACAATTATCTATGTTGATGCTCGCCAGAGTAAGGAAAACTATATGACTAGGTTAAATACGTTTTATACGTAGTAATGCTAGTTATAATGGAAATGGAGGCGCAATCAATGTTGTTGTTAATGATATAGCATCCAGAGAGTTCCCCTGTTTATTGTGCACTGTTTGTCACGGGCCCTGAAATATTGGATCCGGTTTTTATTTTTCTCGTTCACCAATTTATCATTCCAATCGATACAAATTTTCTAGATACACAGATTTATAATAATTTAGATTTTTAAGAACTTGCTGGACAAAATCACTTACTGACAAAATGCTCCTCATGCCTTCGGTTTGTAGTCGCATGTGAAGCATCTAGACTATAAAGGTTGGTGCGTTTACGAATAATATACATGTAACTTATTAAAAAGATTTGCATTATTAAAGAAATACACTTATAGGAATTGGATATATCTTCGATTTATTAAGTTGATTAAAACGTGGTATTCTGTCTACTTTTTCATCTTTGATATCTAATGCACTCCGATTGTATATTATCAAATAAGAGTAATTTGCAATGATTTCACAAGTAGTTAGATCCCGAATTACCAAATCTAGAAGCATTAGGAAGAATTAACATGGACTTGCCTCTTTGTTTACGCAAATAACGCCATTGTAGTCCACAGCTGAAACCAAGCGAAAGTAAAATGAAGTCCCCGTAAAAGTATCAACATGTCAAGATGGATGACTGATGATATTCATCCGCGTAAATAAAAATTCCCCAACAAGAAATAGTTCACAACATTTTAAACACAATTATGGTAGAAAATCATATAATTTTCACACAAAACACATCTGATTGCAATAATAATAGTTTAATGTAACTTTCGTTACAGAAGGAAGAGTAACAAAACAATGCCTTTACAAACGACTACCATAATGTAATTCAGGCATAACTTGCTGTGTAAGAAGGCAATTACGTTTAAATATGCTAACTTAAATTTAACCCTTTACAAGACGCCCTTTTGGAAATAACTGTATTTTCGAGAAAGCGAACATTTAACACACCTCTTATTTTTCTGCTTTTCGCACCATGTGTATAATTTATGACTATCGATTTTCAATGCTTGCGATCTACGTGTCGATTCACAAGCAATATGAACATTGTAGGCTGGTCTTAAATCTGAATTGATATGAAGTTTTGCAACGATACTACACAATGAAGTAGTTCCAGCCTCAGTGGCACGGTAAAGGGAGCCAGTGCAATATCAATGCATATACTATTGACAGATGTTTCTTCCTCTTTCTTATGGAAGAAAAAATATCAATATCAAAGTCATTAGTATACTATATATGTTGTTATGGCTTTAATTGTTTTCGTAATCATCTTTGACAAAGAGCACTTTGCACACAGATGTAATCTAAATCGTGGAATAAGTCTTTTCTCGGGGTATCATCATTTATGAAAACAGATAAAGTATCGTGCTTGCCAGAATTGTTTACTATCCGCCTATGTGTGGTTAGGTCCTAGGTTAAGCAATCAAACAGCATAACTTCATGATGATTAAATGAATGATCTTGATGACGCATTTCACATGATCCGTGCATGAGTTCGCACCCTTCTCTAATTTGTCCTTAAAAATGTCATAGATTATTGATTGATTGATTGTTTTTGTGTTTTACGCCGCTTTCAACAATGTTTCAGTTATATCACGTCGTTTCTTGGCTAAGTTACCAGTAATACCATTTATCCTGACACCAGTCGGTCAGTCGTAATGCTAACCACACAACTCTGAGCGACAAGGAGGGTAGCCATTACTACCATGTTTAAAGTCTTTAGTATGACCCGAGCGGGGATCGAACTCACGACTTCCAACACCCGAGGCGGACGTTCTACCACTACACCACCAAGTTGGTCGTTATAAATCATAATAGTAGCTTCAATTATCACAGTTAATCCTTGATATGTCGCTTTGTCTCCATCAAAAGCACTGGTAAAAACTACACGCGCAATATGCACATTGGTGTAACAGAAATACACTGGAGGGTAACATAAGCACGGATACAACGTTAATTTGTGTAGCCTGTGTCCGTGATATACTATTCACTTTCCTCAATTGTTTTACTTGTATATATGTATAATGTTACTAAACATTCAAGTTCTCTGCCTCAAGGCCTTCTTCAGGATCTGAAATGCATTTAACTCTACTAGAATGTATCTTTCTGCTTCAATACTAAAGATATAACTCACTTTATACTGTAAGTATTAAAAAAGAAAAATACATGCTATTACAATGACTTAAATTTCAGATCCTGATAAAGGCCTCCTGGCCGAAAGCTTGAATTTTGAGTAACATTATACATATATATTGAGTCAAAGATCCCTCATGGTAAAACCTTGTTTAAATTAACAATTTACTTTTGGCAAACAGCCAATGATTAGTGTTGATATCTGTATCGTTCTTTACTTCAGTGCCTGGTAAATACGTTCCAAAGCATCGAGACTTCACAGAGAAATATGTCGAGGGATTGTCAGTTTTCGAGGCAAACCATTGATGCATGTTATAAACATGCAGAAAGATACGAAAATGATTTACGTGGTGAGATGTCCAAAGGTGTTCCTAATGACCTCGCTTCAATTAATAGCCTTATCCATGAATTAAATGGAAACGTAAAGCGTTTGAAACATCTACAAGAAAAACTGAATTATGACATAGAGCTCACAGATGATTTCAGACAGACGGAAATTACGAGACGGGACTCAGTTCAGTGTCGTGAAAAGAAAGGACGGAGTAGGGCGCAACAAGATAACGGTACGGTTCGATATGCCATTTGACTGATTCAAAAAGTCTTTATCAAGAAAGTATAATATATGATCAGTGCCAGGTGTATTGTTAAAACCTAGTATCATGTTCTAATTAGGATTTATAAATATAATATTTTTTACAGAGGAGGGACAATTTAGAGGAAATCATTGGTTTGTGGCATAGTTTGTTCCCGATTAGTTTTTGTATCATTTCATACAAAGAAAAAACATAGCACTACCTAATGTGTCTAACACATGTAACATTATATGAAGCCCAGGAAACTATTTAAATGACAACACGAAATAGATAATGACGCTAGATTCTGCTAATTTCCGTGCAACGAAGGTTTTAAACTACGGGGCAATATCTACCACTCCATAAAACGGGGTTAATATAAGTGTAATGCCTTTTTTATTAAATTATATACACTTTTTTTGTTAACATCCATTTTCGATCTGGCTGTTAATCTCAACATACTTCATCTCGATCTTCCTATAATTGGCTTCTGACTATTCCAGATGCAAAGCTGGACAGGTCAATTTTAAAAATTCAGCATTAAAAGTATTAAACGTTTTTCATATGTATTTTTCAGATGACAGTGGTGTTTACAGTATAAGTAAGTTTATTATATAACCTATAAATAGACGCCTTTTCATTGGCTAAAAAGTATTTTTTTAGAAAAAATATCTAGCGATATTGACCGTTTTTTTCTGATATTGACCAGTTTTATAAATAGTAACAGGGGAAGACCGGGGAATCCCACGAGCCGCCTATTAATATCCTTCGCCTTTATCCGTACGCTACGGAATTTTCCGAGGCGCGTTCCGAATGACCACGTAAACTTCCGAGTGGTCATTCCGGTGACTTAATTTTGTTATCAAATGACGTCATGCACGTGCATTACCAACATTTTAGACGCGCGTTTTAGACTGTTATCATGTCAAAAACGTACTGTTATCATGAGACAGAAATACAACATACAACAGAAATGTTCCTTGAGTGGTCCTCTGTTTTCTTTTAAGTTGATCAATATCAAAACGATATGATAAATTGATGGTTATACAATAAAACAGTTATGGGCTTTTCAGCTGTTATACATGATGTTGATTTGCCAAAAAATCATTATTGACCTCGGCTATCGCCTCGGTCAATAATGATTTTTTTGGTGCATATCCCATCATGTATAACAGCTGAAAAGTCCATAATTGTATAATATAACTCCCCTACTATACCCAAGGAGTATCTATTACTTTAAGTACGCTGCACTTCTCCACTGATTGACGAATAAACATGGTGATAATGTTTCATTTTCACGGACACACTCTTTTAGTGTGCCTAGTAAAGCGACTGTTTATGAATCAAAAAAGAGAAGCAGATTATTATATTGGTTTATGTTAAATTCCGCAAGCGTATTTTGTAAATCGGACCTGTTAAAAGTGAATAGCGTTATGTCTTCGACAAAAGGACGTAATATTATATGTGAACGGTAACCAATTGCCTGTGAAGAATATTGCTTGGAGTAAAATTACATGGCACAATATTAGCTAGCACATGGTTAGATGAACTGGCCGCCATGATTCAACCGTAATACAAACAATCGAAGCGGTTGATACTAAATTACACCGAATGTGTAGTGATGCAGCAATGGGGAAAGATATCTTCCAGAATTAGCCTATCCATTAAAGTAACACATGAGCCACTTCGGAGCACGTCCATGGGTATAAGTTGACTTTTGTGTACAGTGTAGAACGATTGGTTTGTCTGACCAAGATGAACACTGTTCTTATATTACTTTTCGGTGCGGAGGTCAAAGGTTCGATCCCCGATCGGGTCATACCAAAGACTTCCAAAATGGTAGCAATGGCTGCCCTACTTGGCGCTCAGGGTTGAGGGGTTAACAGTACATCTTTCCATGGAAGGGCTCAAATAATGTATTGTCGCACCTCACATCTGAACATCACATTCACATGTGTTTACATGAGACGTGTTTAAGTAAAAGTAGGACATAATGCGTTGTCCGGTAAATATATGATTTCTTGCAATTAAAACTTTGCAGACAGTGGGCAAACGCACTTTCTCTCTTTATTCTTTGTTGTTCGAACAATCAAACGTGGATTAATAGCCAATTTCGCCTGCGGTTTAGCTTATCTTAGACGCACTATTGATATCAGGATTTGACATTTCAGACAGTGAGACGTTCTTGTCGCAAAGCACAGACCGTTATGTAAGTATTACAATGTTTTGTAACATTTCCCTGAAACATACAACTATTGCGCTAACTGTTATAGTAACATCATATATAGGTCAGATAGTCAATGGTTTTGTTAAACATTTAAATGTTATCAAACCCTAATGTTGCTTATTGCTTTCACTAAGACGATGATGTTGCAATCACCAGTTTCAGACATGAACGGTTGTTAATTGGGCTACATTATATATATCACCAATATAGGGTGTAGCTCAATCAACAACTTTGAGTGTCCTCAGATGAATACAACTTTGACATGGTAACAACTAATAATAAGGAAATGAGCCACACTTGACCCATTTCAACCGGAAATAAAACCTCAACAAGTATATGACGTCAGTCAAATGTTACATGACGTAGTTCACAAATCAACCCTTCTGATTGAATGCAGTCCATGTGTATTGTTTCAAATACTTTCCCACATCAAAACGTGATTATGTAATCTTTAAAAGTATCACGCAACCGGGAAGCGATTAGATACCATTGTGCTTTAGAATGTTAGTGAACGATATCCGATGTCTGAATGAAGCTTACGAATCTATTCTAAGCACAAATGCCAGTCTCGTTTAAAATCTAAATATAGCATTTATGAATTTCAGGACGGCGACGATGATAAATCAAATCAGAAGAATGCGACCACCATTGGAGGGCCACATAATATTCATCCTTCCGATGAGGCACCAAAGAATAATTTAAATAATTAACCACACATAATGGATTCGATATCTCTACAGGGAGTTATCGACATGATCAAAACTGCACGAAAATTAAGATTTAATTTAGAAGTAAATTTCCTTAAATTTCCTTAAATTCCGAAATGTACTTGCACATCAAGTAACTTTCGGAATTTAAGGAAATTTAAGGAAATTTACTATTTATCGGCGTGTTTGAGTAGCCGATGCCTTCAAGTTATCAACGTGTTCGATTTACTCATATGATTGAGTTATCTACATGTTCAAATTCTCGATATGTTTGATTTATCGGTATATTTGCTTTATCGATGTGTTCGATTTGAAGAGTTCGAGGTATCGCTGGATTTATGCTAAATTTACATAAGATATGTGTACTTATACTAAATACATACACATTGTGTAGATAATTGTAGACTAACAGGGCTCGCAATAACCCGAACGTGTGATCATTCGTTGTATCCTTCAACTTGAACCATTTTTCTTCGAACTGAAAACAGCATGGCGGCAGTTCTGATTGATCAAACACGAAATAAGAAGTGATTATGTGGAAGGTTCATGTGTATGGCCCGATAGTGTCTTTGCCTGGTTTCATAATACACACTTAAGTATAAAGGATTTACGAATATGGCAGTACATACACGAAGGATCACGCTACAACGTCATTAGTTCGAATAGAAATGCAGAATACACAATATGTTATTAAACTTAAGCATAACATAGCTAATCGTCATACAAACAAAGTTATCACATGTGAGAATACATATTCAAAAATATGATTGATATACACAGGGAAAATAATGCAGAAGTTGCATATACGCTCGCAAATACTAGCGCATACACTCACTTACGCACTCTTCACTCACATACGACAACAATAACATAAGGAATCCGCTGTGGTCAAGTGGTTAGCTTCGGGGATTTCGAAACCGGGTTTCCCCGGTTCGATCCCCAGTCACAGCACTACGGTCATGGTGGAGTACCCTTGGGCAAGGCACATTTTCTAGCCTAGTACTGGTTTGTTTACCGGGGATCATGAATAAGTGAACTGTCGCCGTGATATAACTGAAATAATGTTGAAAGCGGCGTAAAACCCCAATAAATAAAACAATAAAATAAACGTATTATAGTTAAATTCATGGGTCACTTCCCACGGAAAGTCGTGAGATATATAGTAGAAATCTCAAAACAACCGCGCTAAGTGCGCCATTGTCACAGTTAATCAATTAAACGTGCATTTATATGCAGGGCATGTTCCTAGTTGGATAGTATTAATGTTATTCAAATGAACGACAGATTTGACAAAAACATTAAGAGGTGCCGTGCCTTTTAATAGGTTTAATTGGAGAGGGATTACACATTTAAATGTGTTTTTACTTGTTTTAGAATATATACCTCTATGTTGGTCTCTTCTATTTTCGGCGGTGATAGAGAAGAAAAAAAGACTTGACAGTACGTTTATTTTACATTGGTATATATTACTGACAATGACCGCATATAGTATAAAAGCAGTATTTTTCTTTTCAACTGAAATGCACTTTTAAATCTAGAAATATTATAGCAGAATGGAATAACAGCTGTAGCTTGATATGATAAGTTAAACTATAACTATAGTTCAGAGTTAAAACCATTATAGGAGAAGACATTGTTCGTTACCAGCACCATTCTAGGCTGTCTTTGTAACAAATAAAGCAGTTCATCTTTAATAGCGAAAAGTGTTGACAGAAAATTAAGAAGTGACTTTCTTTAGGGTTAATTTAGGTGGATTAAATAGAAATCTGTTTAACTCTTTAACAAGCTTTAAAAAACAACTTTAATTGGGGATCTTCCTTTTGAAGCGGTTTTAGAGAAAATACATGGTATTCTATGCCTTATTTAGTATTAAATTCGATAGTCCGTTTATTTACATAATTACATATATATATCAGATGTAATTTAAGTCACTGCATACATAATAAAGACGCAGTTATCTTTTCAACTGCTATCGTCTTCTAAATCTAGTCTTCTTGCCACTCGAATAGTTGAAGAGAATGGAATAACAGTTCTACTTATTGTTCCTGTTCAAATAATTGTTTTCATTGATGTTTGGTTCGATCTGTCGATATTTGTAAAGCAGATGTTACGTCATATGATGTTGAGATTTTTGTTAATTGTAAGGTAGTATCATCTGCCGCTTGCGATATTCAGTCTGCTCCGAAATGATGTATCATTATGCTATTAACAATTTGAAACTACGACATTAGTTTAGCCGCAGGCTGTATATCAGATACAATGCCGAATACTTCAAGGACGGTTGGTAATTTAACAAATACAAATCAATTTGCGCTCCAAGCAACATAACTATAGGTCATATAATGTGTGTTGTTTTATATAATGTGGTTCAATTTGTGTTCTTTCTGCTTCACATCTTCAGTATACTTATCAATGATGTTTAAGTTTCACCAGTTAACTGGGTCAGACACAAAGTACCCGAGTACCCAGGTCATGCCAATAATTAACCCTCTTCCACATACAACACATCTGCAACAGACAGACACCTTTGTTATTTAAATTACTAACCGATTAATCAAATAACATACTGCAAACCGATTAACCGGTTAGCCGTTGACATCCCTCACGTCTAAATAACATTGATGTCAGAACTAAATACATTAAGACACTAAGACAAGAAAGGCTATTCTAATATTTCCTGAAATCTTGGATAGCTATCGTTCCGTCTATTTTTAGAGTTCAACATAATCTATAATGGCCTGAACTTGTCCCAAATGTTTATCCAATAAATCCGGGGGATGCGGTGTTGTATAGCCTTGCTTATCTATACTAATTATTTAGTGAATATCAATTTGCATCATTTTTGCTAGTACTCTGGTTATTTAACAATTAACATGTAATAGGGTCATATGACGCCAGTTTTCGGGATATGTTTTGTTTATTTATGTAATTGTTATAATAACATGTTCTCTGTGTGTAAGCTTAATCAGAAATTTGACTTTCCTTAATTTAGTTGTTCGATCAATACAAGAACATTTATATTCCAAAACGTTTGTGAAATTCGTAGACTAATCTGTCAATGCCAGGACGTTTATTATATGGTAATTGCAGGTGTTTCACATTGTTTATCGCTTGTGTTGATTGGTTTAAGATCGACACAGTGACTAAAATATATTGCGTTTACTTTACCCATGTACACAGTTGGTAACATATCATTGGAAGTTTCAGTTCCCGAATTGATCATTCTGATCGAGACACACGTTTTCTAGTTACACTGGATTATAATATGTATCTATATATAGTGGGAAAATGAAGAGAGATACATTGACATGATCGCTTATAGAACATGTATCCTCGCGCATCCAATGTGTAGTTGGTATACACCCTTGATGTACATGTCGAAAAGGAAGCATTTAGACTATGAATGTCGGTTATCTTGATAAGTAATAACTATCAATAACATTATTAATGCATATTAATGAACTTATAGATTCATGAAGTTGATTAAATCGGGATATTTTGTCTGCTTTTGTAACCAACGTGTGATGCACTCCGATTGTATGGTCTCAAATAAACATGATACGACATTAGCTAAACAGAAATATCTGTCCGATTTAGGTAAATAAACCAGAAACACATACGAAGAGTGGCAATGGCATCGTCCTTTTCACGCAAATATGTGCATTTGTTCGCAGCTGAAACTTCCAAGCAAGATACAATGAAAGTCCTCAACAAGAAATAGTCTCAAACATGTGCAATAAAATTATGTTAGAAATTCATATCGTTATCCAAACAAATCATATTTTAGATGACTTGTTGCAATTATAAACGTTTTATGTAATGACATCGTCCTTTTCACGCGAATATCTGGATGTTTTTCACAGCTGAAACTCCGAAATGGGATAACAACTGGAAAGTCTAGAACAAGAAATAGACTCTAACATATCAAAAAAAAGTATGTTAGAAATTCGTAATTGTATCGAAACAGGCGACATTGAGAAGATTATAAACAATGTTGTTTTCACAAACACCTGCCATAATGTCGTTTGGGCATTATTTGCTGCGTTAGATGGGACTTTCCTTTCAACTGTTCTAACAACATCGCAACTGACATTTAACACTTCATAATTTCCTTCTTGAGGTCAGAAGTATCAATAGTCCGTCACATCTTTCCTGGAGTGTTTGGTTTCATACAGAGTTTGTTATAGTCTTCCTATTTTGTAATATCCGCTTTAGCAGAACGATTTAAATGAGCATCGAATTATACTTCTTCTTCAAGACATGTATATTGAGGTTTCCATTTACTTCAAATCGCCTCGGTGGTGTATTGGTAGAGCGCCCGCCTCAGGTGTGGGAGATCGCGTGTTCGAACCTCAATCGGCTCAAATCAAAGACTTTAAAACTGAATGGTTTTAACGAGGCATTGATCATTTAGTTGTTGTTCAACATGTTGCATATTTCCTCATTACTGTTTCGTTGTGTATATTTATTTCTAAGCGTGTGCATTGAGTCTTCTAGCATTGCTTTGCAATTAATTGTTCTCTCTCTCTCTCTCTCTTTTATATCTATTGTAATAGCTCCCATTGTACATGTAGTCCGGACTCTTTTTTCTGATATTACTGCTGTTATATAATGAGTATTGTATGTACTTTATTTCGCTTTTACCATGTGCTTGGTGTGTTTCTTGTTATTCCTTTTTTATACAAACGGTTCATTATATGGAGGAAATACATCTTAAACATATTGTCTTTATGTACAATCGTACGTTAAGGTTTTTTTTTATCGATTTTAGACGTGGCAGAGCATGGCTAGAAAATGATCTTTGTGTATCGGTGTGTGTGATTGATTTGTGTTTACAGTGGTATTCGAATCCTTCAAAATTCACGTATTATAACGATCTACTGTAACCAACATTCTACGTTCAAATTAGAGTTACCCGTAAATCTGTATATGCATAGATCCATATCAAATACCACCCTGTCATGTCAAATAATCGGGACAATTATGTGCGACTTAATATAACTAATATGACCAGTTCCACGAGAAAACCAACATCTTGAACTCTGCGTAATGTATTGATCCAGATCAGCCTGCTCAGTTCGCGCAGACTAATCCGGGTCGACACATTCCGTCTCCGGGGGGGGGGGGGGGAGGTATAGGGGTATGGAGTAATGATTCCTGAAACAGAAAATCCGCAGGAGGCGAAAAGTGTATGTCCGGGTTAGCCTGCGCGGTATGCTTAGGCTGACCCGTGTCCACAGTGTTGGTTTACTCGCGGGACGGTTCATGTTGTAATGAACACATCTATATATATTATTAATCAGTATCTCTATTAAAAATAGGAAACTTATTTTCTGGTGTTGTTTTTCTTCTCTATTTATGGGCTAACATAGTCAGCTCAGATATCCACTGTATGCGCAAATATCTTGATTTTGATTAAAAACCCTTATCCACATACCATTAAAAGTGCGGAGGAAAACTTTGAAAATATGTAGGCAACAATGTGGAAAAATCTCTATATTTATGTAACATTGATTATTGTTGGAAACATTGTAACACAACGAAAAATGTTCATTATGAGCGATATTGTGACACTGTGTTTGAATAGTCGTCTGCTGCAAGTCAAATGCGTTAAATTTTGTCTGTAAATGGAAAAGGTTGTTTTCAATGAGTCAAATTTCTAGATAATGGAACTGTGTCGCGAGTTCGCAATTAAAATGTCTCAGTGATACGACTTTTTCTTAAGCCGTTGAGTTTAACTGTCTCCCTTTCTCACAACTCAGTAGCAGACGATTTTTAAAATCTATATGACAAAAGGAGAAATTACTCATACGGAACTATTCCTTCATTTGCCACGATGATTTCAACTCTATTTAATATTCATGACTGTCAGATTTTCTTAAATTTTGGACCTGACCATTTCAAAGCCGTCTGTAGTAGTTTTGTTGTTTGTGAGAAAGAGTTGCACTAGTAATAGTTCGAACCCCAGCTCGGCATATATTCTCTACCACGTTAAACAAAAGTAAATGAGACCAGCGTCATTCGTCTTTCACCTTTCGGCTAACCGTCTATTGGGAAAAGCAGCCAGTTGCTTGACAAGTCTGTAGTTTAAGGAATTGGTGTGTTGAAGTCAGGAAACACATGTTTATGTGAACTGACCGCCGTCATTTGACTTCAGAATTGTTGAAAACAGCGTTATACACCAACCAATCAATCAATCAATCAATCATTACACTAGTAATAAGAGAGCTAAAGTTAAGTAACTTCCTGCTTATTCAAACTTATAAAAACGAAGCATGTGTAAGAATTCAAGTGATGGTTGTCAAACAAAAACTCAGGTCACGTGTAGCCATAATGTCTATTTGAATAAAGTAATCCTGGCCCAGTAACCTAGTCGTATGTATTTTACTTCCCCTTCACATATCTTCGATCATAAATAGTAACACTCATTGACGTCATATACTGAGCCGACTCTCGAGATAAGGGGACTCTCCGATTTATCATCATTTAAGTTTTATTGACATACCTTTTTTTTTGTCTTGTGTTTTACGCCGCTTTCAACGGGATTTCAGTCATTACACGAATGTTCCTAGTACTGGTATCAGTACTGCTGGATAGCTTATCCAGACACCAGCGCATCAGTCGTAATGCTGTCCCCGCTTCCCTTTGCGCAAAGAATGGTAGCTTTTACTATTTTGCTTTAGGTATTCGTTCAGAACCGAACGATAATCGAACCCTGGCGCTCTTACCACTTAATCGAAGAATCAGCCATTTACTTAGGGTTACACATCAACTTCTTTATCAGAAGATACGCATGACAATGATTGACTATTAAACATAAAGGCGAAGATTAAAGATTGAGAATGATAGGCTGACTGGATCTTCACTGGATGTTAATGTACCTAGATCTGTTATCGCTTGATGCGTCCAAATTGCACATATATGAAATACAAGACGACTGCGTCGTTGAAAGACATATTTGGGAACTCAAAGTATGCAGCAGTCAACAACCGTTAACAAAAGAAAACAAAAATGAAAAAAAGATTGGTTGATTGGTTATTTGATTGATTGATTGATTATCTGATTGGTTAATTGATTATTTGATTGATTAGTATTTGATTGATTATTTGATTATTTGATTGATTGATTGATTGATTGATTGGATGATATATCTTTTAATTGATTTATTGGGGGTTTAATGCCGTTTCAACATTTTGTCAGTTGTATAACGGCGGACAATTCATCTACTTTCTCGTACCAGTACTCCACACAACAGACTTTCCAAGCAACTGGTAGCTTTGGCACATACAAGTATACTGTTTAAGCCTATTGATGGAAGAGGAATGATGCTTGTAACAAACGTCGGAAAGAATGTTGGCCGAGATGGGGATGGACTCACAATCCCTGGAGTGACGGCCCGCGTCGCCTCCGACTGAGCTAATGGGGCTCGGACCCAAAGAAGGGGATGCAGTTTTGAAAGGATGGTGGTGACTCACTCATTCCCAGTTCATAATTCACACTTCGTATTCCAAGGTGCATACATATACTTCACACTCCACCCTTTAGATTTTAAACTTCAAAGTTAACAGCGGTTTTATAATTCACCAGTATCTGAATGTCAAATGGTAAGCGAGCAAAGTCAAGTGGATATTAATAAAATAGGTACAAAACGAAGAGATGGTTCGACCACCTGGTTGATCTTTGTCGGCAAATGGATTAAGTGGTTAGTAGGTAGCTACACGGATCCGTCAATCTAATAATGGCTTTTAACTTACACACGTCTGATTGCTGAACATGTTACGTAAATCTGAATACAAGTGAGTCTTTTGTTACCTGTGTCCCCGTGTTTCTTTGAACGGAAACTATATGGTGACCCATTATAAAGGGTACATTTTATATATCTCCAGTCTCAAACCTAGCGAAACAGTTTGACTTAAAGTGAAATAGATTATTTATAAGTGAACGCTTAAAACTTGTCCAAAGTTACGTCGTTTCATTGCAGGGAAATATAATTGAAATAATGTTTGAAATCTGAAATGTATGAGCCGTAACCAAAATTTGATAAAACTTTCTTCGTGAAATAGCAAGGAAGGAATCTACTAACTTGAATGACTCCAACTATTTTATGCATGGGCAGTTCACTACCTGAAATCATTGGCTTGATCCTGAAAATGAAAGTGCCGAATCCCGACAATGTTATTTACATCAACATTTGTACACATTTTTATCAATCTTTAAAAATCAGTATGACACTTAAGTATGGATTAAGCTTTACACACACAAACAAATATTTTAAATGCGATATTTAGCTATATGGCCTTAAATTATAGTCTGATGATTCCATTGTAAGCATTGTGACAAGTAAGGAAGTACATTTCTTTCAGCAGAATCAGGTGACTGGCATTGGAAAGTACGTAGTAAGTCAGAGATAACACTTGTGGTCGATTGTTAAGTAATGGAAATGACTACAAATATGTTCCCGATATTCCTCTTGTACGGGCCTCGCTAGAAAATAGTAGTCATTAGTGTGCGTGTAAAATGATATTTATAAAATAAACAAAATGCGTATAGACAATGGCAGGTTAAGCACATACTTTGACCATAGAAAGGTCATGACACTTACAAAATATATCGTGCAGCACAACCGTTTAACTAATCTTGAAATAGATCTTTTGTTATTCATATAATAACGGAGGGAATCGAAGTACACTGTAGCTGTTCCTTTTGCGTTTTGCTTCGAGCCATGATAGATCAGTCGGTAACGATGAGTGCTATAAAGCAATTGATCATATATTCGAACCCCGATTCGCCAATTCATACTTTATGATGATTGTGTCTTTGTTACTAGCGTTATTCATCTTCCACCAATTGGTTTATTGTTGGAGCCTAGACAATTGCTTGGGCAAAATGTTTTTTAGCGTAGATGCGCGGGAAAGTCATGTGAACTAGCCACCTCGATATACAGTACATAATCGTTTATTTTGACGGAAGCAGAGAACATAGT
Source organism: Serripes groenlandicus (assembly GCA_031761405.1). NCBI lineage: Eukaryota > Metazoa > Mollusca > Bivalvia > Cardiida > Cardiidae > Serripes > Serripes groenlandicus. The sequence goes on from JASEVX010000014.1 coordinate 40,039,326, forward strand.
CATGGACAGTATATATATGCAAAAAGTCAAAGGATAAGTGAGAGTATCATAAGGTTAACGAATAGATGCCAAAGCTTGATTAAAACGAAATTGTAAAACATTGTCATCTAAATGCATATAGTACACACAAATTTGTATGAATGATTGGATTAAATGCAACTCTTAACCTCCAGGTGAGGATCTTTGGGTTTCATATATTTATATATTTATGTTAATACGGTTCAAGCAGGGGTCTGGATTTGATTGGTGGTCCATTCCCACTGAGTATCTACCCAGGCACAGTGGGCAGATATATGTACAAGCTCATCCGATTATCCCATTGTTCGCAGAAGCAAAATGAAATCAAAATCGCTAGACCTGGCTCACTTTCACTACGTTTCACTCAGCAAAGACCGGCGATATAAAATATTGAAGTACATTCATAGTACATGCATGCCCATTTACAATTGAGTGAGCCTAGAAGAAGATGTTCAAAGGCCGGACCCGGTTCTGAAAAATAACATGATGCTTTGATTCGTGCTGATTTATTATTTAGAACAACTAAAATACAATGTGATACGGTTAATTCTTAGCTAAATCACCATACGGAAAATGTACTACCTCGTGGATCTAGCTATACGAAATATATCTTTTGATGGGCATGGAAACTGGTTGGTATTTAAAAATAATTGTGTTAGGAATAATGTGTCTGTCCGATGGACTCCGGCCGAAAGACTGAAAATTATCTGCAAACACATTTTACAAGCTGCCTGTTTCATATACTCAACAACTGGCGATTATGTCAGGGTTTAGGCAACAAGGAAAGCGGGCAACATGTATGTTTGCAGAGACCTATGACGACAACGGAGTCTGCACTAGACCATATTCGGATGTTCCGTTATGTACGCCAAGCTATGTGTGGTTAATGAAAAACTAATAAGTTCGGAGCCTCTCGTTCAGGCAGTTGCATCCGTTGATGAATCTGACCCATTGGTGTGTGCTTTCTGGTACTTCTGATAGTGCCCTGTAGTCTATCAATCGAACCATGCTGTCAATAGAAAATGAAAATCAGGCCTTGCTTGAATGAAATAATAGGAGAAACAGCAGCAGACGTCAGCCAAATGAATTAAATGAAATGCTATTTTTTAATGGGACGATGCCTTCATAGCCGACTGTCCCAAAATGAAAAGTACTTTAAACGACAAGGGTTTGAAAAAGTAGACCTTTCAGCAACCAGAAGCAAAATACTTCTGGTCCATTATCCTGACACCAGCCAGTCAGTCGTAATCTTAAACCCGCAACCCTGAACTCCAAAGAGGGCGATTACTCCCATGTTTTGATATGACCCGACATGAGTTGTAGAGTGTGCTAAAGAAGTGGTTCATACTTTGAGAGATTGGATATCATGGGGAAAATTAGACTTCAATGTGCTTAATTGTTATCATTTGTGCATAAGCATGAGGGAAATGTACTGTAATGTTTAATACGTTGTAAACTTCGTTTGGGTTATGCCGGATTATATATATGACAATCATATACTAACGTTTTTATTCTAATAAACTACTAAGTAGGTTTTAAGAAACACTATTTTGATCTTAGTCAAACTAGAAGCAACAAGGTCCTTATTAATATTCTTAATATATACAATGATTGAAAGACCCTGTTAAATACGATTTTAAAAATAAACATTCGCACAAACGAACTAAATGAACAATATAATTGATTACATTTCAATAAAACATGTTTACATAGACGTTGACATTTTTATTTATTATGTATAACAAGATTAAAATCTCTTATCAATTAGATTTGTTTGTGAAATCAGGCCAGTGAGAATCTAGAAACATTCAGTTGATTACAATTGAAACTCTACAACGGTACAAACCTTTGATTGATCCGTTCTTGTCAACATGTTGACCTTCATGTCGCTGTCGTCGTTTGAAGAAGTTATGGAAAAGCAGAAATAGCTTTTTCAGAGATTTTCGTCAGTTTGCGTCATCGCGTCGGACGCTTACTAGTAATTGTAGTTTATTTTATGCAGAGTGTCCACATTTTGTCTAGATGTATTCAAAGTCACTTCTTATCAAATGCGTCTTGCTGTGATCAAAGGGTGTATTAACTCGCACATTAGGTAGTTTGTTACAAATGTAAAAGTTATATATTTAAACTTAAAATCTGTTTAACATATATCATAATTTATAAATATACCTTTTCCCACATACATATTGAAAGTTTAAAATATGGTGACTAGAAGATAAATTTGCTTATACACATGTAATGAGCAATTAAACCTTTTGTCGCAATGTTTCCCGAAGTCCTGTTGTTTGATTCGTCGAAATGCGCTTTTGATGGAAAAGGTATACGTTGTTGTTTTTTGTAACATTGCTAAACTAACGTAGATACATAAGTTAAACCCTTTGTTTAACAAGGCTGATATTTGACGCAAATGAAGCAGTAGACATTCATTTTTTCTATTTTCCTGCAATGATTTCCACCCTTCCGAACATATGTGGGAAGTTAAACTTAAATCTAATTGAACATTTGAAATGACGAATCTATTGTATTCTTCTGTTTGAATAGATGAACTTATTGAAATACATTACGATTTTTGATTGATAGGAATCCTACATAATTCAGCTTCATTTTTTATTTTAATGAAGGATACAAAGATATTTAATGACAACTGTAATTGCAATCTGTGTCAACAACGTTATGCATACTTGGGTCATAAGACAAACCATCATCGGTAGTTCAGTTTAAGAAATAAACATCCAACCATGGCAGAAAAAGGATTTCGCCATTTTGATATTAATATATTGACATTTTTCTTTAAACATTTGAATACATATAAATCACCAATTCAGACATAATGTTTTTATCGATCTTAATTTATGTTTTCACATGCTCGTTAAGTTCTTGAGACTATACTTAATCAATACTGTGCGAAGTTTTTATCTCCCACCATGTACTTTGGTTTCATCGTGTGATGACGTTATCGATATATATATATTTATCTTGTTGACCTGAGAATAAAAGATTACGACTACTAGGAAATCATCGGTCAACAACTGGAACGACAGCAACGAGCAATAAAAGGTGTTGAAGGTGCTATATATACAGTGCGTGAAATTGCATGCGTTATTGGTATTTCACTATGAACTAGTCATTTCATTTTGAATAATAATCTTGAAAGTTTACCAGATGTATGCAAGGGTGATGTCCGTATATTGACAGACGACCAGAAAATGGTTAGTGTTCACTTTTGCAATGTAACAAAAATGGCAATTTATAATAAAAGTGCCAACTTCTTGGTAATTGTTTCCATTTATACAATCTCTAAATGGCCAATTGTATCATACCATTGTCCCGTAACTGACACGTATGTTAATATATGAATGGTCGAAAGAGTAATTTCAAATAAAATAATACTTCGAAGTTATATTTGACATCAGTGTTGGGTTGTCACAGACTACTGCTCCATTGTCAATTGAATTGGAACGCTAAAATTAATATATCATGCTGTATGATCGCATCGTGTAACAAACGACGTAGATTGTTAGTTTGCGTTTAACAAGATATACTGCCATATGTGTTATCTTTGTGTGCATACCTAATAAATCCATCACATAAGAAAGTAAGTGCTTTCACTCCCTTAACGCTTACCCACTAACAGACACATTTGCAGCAGACGGCTTTTGAAAACATTGTGACAACAAGATGACATGCTCATCACTACAGTGCTAATGCTGAGCACTTGAATTATTTGGGCGTAATGTGTTCAGCTGCATTCATTCAATATACTTTCTTTTATAGATATGTGTCATTTGTTAACGTACTTGTAGTTGGCTGCAAATGTTTTGTATTTGGCAACGGTTTTCGTGTCCTATATATAGATCAAATCGTTAACAAACAATACCTGTATAAAATAAAGCCCTTGAATGTCAAATGACATCATCTGATATATTCAAAACAAGATTTAAAATAATATTTAAACTTGCTGTTGAACTATCAATTTTTCATCCATATATCTAGCAACGCCGGACACCCAAGAGTGTTGATTCTGTTATGCTCCAACATCACTCGTTGGATTTTTAAATACATTTTGCCTCATTATGTTTCTAGATCAATTAGCAATGCACGTTTTATAAATTCAAAAGGTGGACTAGCCTATTTAAAAAAGAATCAGCAATGAAAGGGTTAAACTATTTTCATAGTTATTGTCAGGTGACAGTAGTGCCTACAATATTAGTATGTACCAATCTCATATAAATCAGATCAGAATACTTCGTTGTACATCTTTTTGATCGAATACTCCGCATAAAGGGTCGTCTTGAATCGACCTAATACATTTAATACTCATGATCACTTGCACAGTTTGTATGTCCAATGTAATGGCACAATACAACAAACGCCCATGCAGTCGGAGCACGCAACATTCAACGTTTCTCTATATCGTTTATTCATATGGATCATCTAACCTGTTTTATACCGAAATAATAGGTAAGCGAGATTTTGATCGGTTGACGCAAATGTCGATATGAGAGGTCATTAGATCTATATACTAGTTTTAATGACATAACCCCATTAAAACGGTTCAATGTATTTGAATACATTTATATCATTATGGCACAATGCTCGTTATACGATACACAGGGCAAACAATATACCTATATTAAGCCGTACTAATTATTGACAAATTTAACTGTTGTCAGCTCTGTTATCTCTCCGCCAAATGTCCTATATTTCCGTGACAAGTCGATGATAATGCCCGAGGACTGTATTGAAATACACAGGATACTTGGTTATGTTAACTGAAAAGAAAGTTCGTAAAAGAAAGTATCGGGGAATTCAAGACAATAACACAGCATCGATCTTATATAGATTATGATTTCGATAAATTTGAATAAATTTATCAATAAATATTCCAATTACTTTCTTTCAATCAAAACCATACTTTTTTATCTTTTTAAAAATACATTGTTACCAACCAATGTTTCTTGTTGACTCCTCAATAAGTGTTTTTACTCTTTGAAATAGAAAACATCAATTGCTGCCCTTGTTTGTGCTCAGAGTTGCAGGGTTAGCATTTCCACAGAATTGCTGGTTTCAGGATAAATAGACCAGTAGTACTAGTAACTTACACAGGAAATGCTGCGGTATAATGTGGAAAAATTATTGAAAGTAGAGTTAGAAATGCTGCGGTATAATGTGGAAAAATTATTGAAAGTGGAGTTAAACACTAAACAACCAATGTGTAAGCCAAGGATTTGTATTACAAGTACTCAAGTTACTTAACCACCTACTTAATATGAAGAGGTGCATTCATATTATGTATTAGTTGGGAATGTTTCTTGAAACTTCTATAAGTAATAATAATGATCATTTGAGACACATTGTTGACATGTACAGATTACAATAAATGCAATAGTTCGATGGTAGCGCACATCTAAGATGAACAGATCTTAACCCATTGTTAGATTAAATTATATATAATATACAGTCATCAAAAGTGAAAATTAAAAATAACTGGGTGGGGACCGGCCTCGTCTATCGTTATTTCGTATTGTTATTTGTTTTTCATTTGTCAGAAAGTCATAGAACTGTATCATGTTGTGTCTGATTTTTTATAAACATCGAAATATACACTTTCGGAGTGTTCGTACATGGTTCAAACAGGTACGTATGTGGACAAAATATTCCCCGTCAAATGAACAGAAATCGAACTAAAAGTAGATCTAGATCTAAATAATTAAGTTTAAAATGCTTCTTAAAAGAATCTTTTATAAACATTATTATATATTCACGCATATTATCTATACTTTTTTACTGAAAATAGAACGAACCATTCATCACCAACAATTTCTCGTCGTCTTCAGACTCGCTGCTCGTTTCAGACTGTTTAACTGGATCAAACTGGTATGGCCTGATTCCTAAAAGTACTAGATCGTTGCCTAGGTCATCTGTATCATTGTAAATTGATGAATCATCACTGTTTTCTCCGAGAGAAGACGACGAACAGTATAATTCTTCGTTTAAAGCTCCGTAGTTTAACTCATCCGCCATTATTGAAACTGAAACGACTCTCCCCTCTGACGTCATCATTGTAAAACCGGAAGTGAATTTTTATTTTACATTTCGCACTCGGAATTTTCCGTGAAAGCGTAATTTTATCACACAAAATTAATTTTTGTCATACTAAAAACCTTTTTTTTTTGTCTTTTTTTTTTTTTGTCTTGCGTTATTATTCAAACGTTATTTTTTTGATAGTCAAATTTTTGTTTTTTGACTCTTGGTACTCTTTAAGTTTACAGTTATTGCTTTTAGCTCACCTGGGCACAAAGTTATTGTTGTGTGTCCTGTTACCTGATTCTTTCAAGCCATATTGATTTGTCAAAAGAAATGGCTGGGGATGTTTTACCCTTAATGCCCAAAGTGCAAGATTTAGAAAATAAACTTACATTATGGGCATTAAGGGTAAAACATCCCCACTCATTTATAGACTTACTTGATTGCATAATCAGTTATTGTGGTTGAAATAACAAATCCAATTTACATCGTATCAGACGAATTCGCCGTGGTCGAGTGTTTACCGTTGGGGATTCGAAACCGGGCGTCCTGGGTTCGACCCCAAGTCTTTGCTCGACGGTCATGGTGGAGTGTCCTTGGGCAAGGCAGATTCTAGTCTAGTACTGGTTTATGTATCTATGTATCATGAATAAGTAAAATGTTGCCGTGATATGACTGAAATAATGATGAAAACGGCCTAAAACCCCAATAAAATGAACAAAACGTCGCGTCAAATGATGGCGAACGAAACATGCAACTATCGTCGTGACAAAAATACTGTCAACTAATTCAAGTGCATTTCTTTCGCTTTGAAAGTAGAAAAACAAGTAAATCGAAATTATTTGTTCGTTCACTCATTCATTAACACATTCATTCTTTCATTCATTCTTTCGTTCATTAATTCACTCATTCACGTTAATTTATTCTTTCATTCAAGTTCATTTATTCTGTCAATCATTTATTTACTCATTGCGTTCATTCATTCATTCATTTACTCATTCACGTTCATTCATTCATTCATTAACTCATTCATTAATTGTAAACTGTTCCATGTATGATTCAGCGGTCGTCTTTTTATAACCAGAGAACATGGATTGTAAATTTGAGGCGTGATATAGTTTGAAACCCTGAAATAGGTTTGAAAGGGAGGGAAAAAAGATAAGGTTAAAAGGAAACACAAATTGAAATTCAAAGTAAACTAATATGTAATTAACTTTTGTTTAATCATTAAGAAGATATTCATTTTTTTCACATTCTCCTCAACAATCGCATGCAGTTGTGGTAAATTACGTCGAAATTAAAAGACCACAACCGAACGAGAAAGTTAAATTCGTTCGTATTGAGTTATCTTTCTTAATTGAAAAAAAAATTAAGGTCAAGTTAGACCAGATACAGTCTTTAAAACCTGTGTTTGCGTATACATGAGTTTCCCTTGCAAACTCATACTCCTCTCGCACGCACACTTTAACACAATATATATATATATATGTTTCTGTGGCAAAGCGGTCGTACTTGTCGACCGACTGAACCGTTTATTACATCTTATTATAATACAGATTCATCTATAATGAAAAAAAAAACTACCACAACAACAAACTTATATGCACCACAAATAATCGGAAAGGCAATCGCTTTGATGATAACCCATATATCGCCATCAATTCTAAAGGCAGCCACGCCTGTAGCAGGAATAACCAATATTCCAGTAATTAATAAGGCAGCCACGGCTTCTTTCTTTGTTGTCTATTTCTTTATATCTTAGACACATCTTTATTTAAAAAAAGAAATCTACCTCCTGTGCACCACCATCAATCGGAAAGGCAATCGCCTTGACGATAAGCATATATCGCCTGCAATTATAAGGCAGCCACGCCTGTAACAGGAATAACCAATATTCCAGCAATTATAAAGACAGCCACGCCTTTTTCTTTTTTTCCTTTTTCTTTATATCTTAGACACAACTTTATTTGAAAAGGAAATTAAACAACAGCAACTTAAACCTTCTGTGCATCCCCCATCTTCTCTGTTGTTCTTTACACTTAGTAAAAGACGACACATGTTTATCAACAACACACCACAGAACTACAACCCTTATTATCAATTCTTCTATGAATCATAAATCGGAAGGGCACTCGCCTTGACGATAACCATATATCGCCAGCAATTCTAAAGGCAGCCACGCCTGTAACAGGAATATCTATAATATAGGGTATTCAATCTGCCTTCTTCCTATACATCATTTTTAATATCCCAGTAATTATAAAGAGTGTCAAGCATGAACTGATATATATATATTTATAACGCTCTGTGAAGCATGATCATTGTATCCTTTAATCTCAGTATCCTGACATACAAGTTAATATCACTAATAATATGTGTGCTATATAAATATATCTTTGAATCGTTATTTCACAAACACTCTTGGACATCTATCATAATTAAATATCTACTCTTCCGACACCAGTCAATATTAACAAGAACATTACTCAAATTTAAGATGCCAATTAACTATACGCGCATGCAAAATTAAATGAAGTATTGCTATAAAAACGAAAAACACGTCTGAGTAGGTTAAATCCCCAAACCTGATATTTTAGCACACCGTGCGCATACGAATTCTCGTGCACGGAGCTAGACTTAACAAGGGAAATCAATTCTCGTCTAATTCGATACTCTCAAACGACGAAAATAACATTTCTCTTGGTAACTCATACTCCTCTCGGACACAAACTGTAACACAAAATACATATATGTTTTTTTGTAAAGCGGTTGGGCTTGTCGACTGACTGAATATTAAAAGAACGGGCATAACCGTTATGCTGTCATCATGGAATAGTTCACATACAAATATAACAAACTTAAACATATTCTAAACATAAAACTAATTACATCGCAAGTGATTAAGAAGCTCATAAGAAGAGTTTTTCATACACTGATCTTTTCACATACCCATACGTTGCCGATTCCCCATGCCATCAATCATGAGGCTTAAATAATCTATCCAGTATGCCATTGTTCGCAGCTGCGGTGGCACGTCCTTCTCGTAAGGAATGCAAGCAATACATCTTAACATCTTGAACTATCGTTTCAAAACATTCAAAAATATACCTCAGTAAATACTATACGATAAACACTTCCCACTTTTCCTGACTTTATAACTTAGTTTTGCAGTACTTAATTTGGGGAAAATGAAATGATCTGACGTCGGATCGATCTTAATCCATGTGAAATACTTTTAAAAACTAACTGGACAGATTCGGTTTTTGAAATATAAACCCATGCACCTTACCGGTACTTATCCTTCTAACTTGATTCAGTAAAAAGCGACAGATAACTATCAATTATATAGCATCCTTTCTTTTAAGGGCGAATACCTCTGCACTCCTTAAAACCCCAGCAAAAGCTATTAAACATATACTACAACTTCAACCTTCTGTGCAACATCAATCGGAAGGGCAATCGCCTTGATGATACGCATATATCGCCAGCAATTATAAAGGCAGCCACGCCTGTAACAGGAATAGAAAATATTCTAGCAATTATAAAAGCAGCCACGCCTGAACTGATGTATACCATAAGAGTGTTGTGTGAAGCACGGTCATTTCATTCCATCCGTTTCTTAATCCCAGTTTCCTGACCTTCACTTTTGTTCTTTACACCTAGTAAAAACGACATATTTTTATCATAAAACCAACAACAACAAACTGCAGAACTAGAATCTGTATTATCAATACTTCTTTGTTCCATAGATCGGAAAGGCAATCGCTTTGAGATAACCACATATCGCCAGCAGTTCTAAAGGCAGCCACACCTGTAACAGGTAACTCCAATTCATGCAGTTCTTTACTATATCTCTGAAAGAACATATGTATACAACATAATTAGCGTTGAAATATCATATCAATTGATGTAAGAATGTCCCTATGAATGAACAGAGGAATACAAAATTCAAATAGTAATTTAGTTGTATACTATGAAAACAAGGGAGATAATCAGTGTTCGACATTTGCATTTTCATAACGCATTACGGTCCCTTACCTATCATTTCCCCTCCCTTTTCCACTATAGTCAATATATAAAGTTAACATTCTGAATTTCAGCACCAAAAATCCTTTTGAAGTAGGCAATGATATAAAATCTTGAAACAAAGATGAACATTCTCCATCTTAAGAATATAACATTGGCCAAAAAGCAGCCGATTTCCATTCCGAGACTACTAGCACTCCCCGCGCATAGGAAACTTTCATCTTCCCTAGTATTAAAGTGATAGATGGTACAATAGTCCACATCCTTTACTCCAGGCATAATTAAATGCAACTACTCTTAACGTTCCATTACACAATAATCTAGAGTAGAAATGAGGCAATTTAGTACTAGGACGCAAAGTTATCAATGTCATTTTTATTAATTGATTTGCTTAGTAATGAATAGAAAATTATCCTGTATCCATACATTATTGTATATACACACATGAACCATTAGAGTCCAACAAAGCATGCATTCACATTAAAATTGAAAGTCCATAGAGATTATGTTTGTGGATCATCAACATTCTAAAGAAATGTGATTTTTAGGAATCTGCAAACTACTACTTCATATAGTATCACAAATGTATCAAACCAACCAAATATGCACATTTACCATTACAAATATAAATACTTATTGAAATGAAGTGTCCATATGTTGTCAAGTTTATCTTCGCCTTTAGGGCGGGAAAGATCTATATGTTTATTGGTCGAAGCCACACAAAAAAGAACATTCGAAACCGTTGATGTTTATTGTAGATTTTAATCAGGTTACATTCATTCAGGATGTTATTATGGTCATCAGGGTTAACTTATCGTTGGGGCGAGTTTGTGCTCTAAACCTAACAAGAAGATACTTTGCATTCTCATACCAGTTATCCAAACAACATTCTTTCCACGCAACTGGCTTCTGTAATCCCATTGTTGAAAGTCGAATGACGCTTTTGTCGACGTCGAAAAGAATGTTGGCCGAACTGGGTATCGAACTCATACTTCCTGGTCAAGAGTAAACGTAAAAAAGGTTTTCACTAAACCCGGAAGTTTGTTTGAACGACAAGGATGCTAATGGGATAGATACACCCTTTCCCACATAAAACAAGACGGATTTGAAACCATTTTGGCAAAAACCTGCAAAAATCCTCATAAATGTGAGTACATATAATAGAAATAGTATAAAACATTCTGGCAAAAGTAGAAATTGATCAAGATTAGCAAAATCGCGAGATCGATAACCCTCTTCGTTACCGACTTAGCAATGGTGACTTGACTGGTAAACATCTTGATAACACTGCGTTGCTGCACTGCCTGATCTGCATCGCTATGGCCCGAAATATCAGATTGAGTAGAGAGTATTTATTTAGGTTACACAACAAAAGCTACATCGTAAGTTGTAAGCAACAAACAGTTTTAAATCAATGGACAATCAGATTCACTCATATGTTCTATACATCAATTCTCCATCGTACTGTTAACCCTTCCTGCATACGATAATTCTTCAGCAGACGACTTTGATAACATTTGGTAAAATACGGGAACTCTTTATAAATGAAAGAACACTTAATGGATAAAGTAAAACAGATTGTGGGAAAAGAAGAAATTCCTCATTGGATATCGTTCATTACCATTCAAAAACTGAAAGATTAATTGAAATGAAAACTGTAAGAAATAAGGTTATTGAATCGATTCCTCGGTGATTTAGTGGTAGAGCCTCCGCCTAGAGTGCGGGTAGTGTGTGTGTGTGTGTGTGGAGGGGGGTGTTCAGTCCCCGGCCAGGTCAAACCAAAGTCATTAAAACTGGAATTAATTGCTGTCCTCCTTAGGGGTACGAAGTTAGCATTACGACTGTATGGCTGGTGTCATGATAAATGAACCAGTATAACTGGGCACTGGGCATCTTTTCAAGAAATGCCGCGATATAACTGAGAAAATGTTGAAGGCGGCTTAAAACACCAAATCATCAATACAAATCGATTCTCGGTTAAGGGTAAGGTCATAACGTATTGATTTGGGAAAATGTCCGAAAAAGACCGCATTGAGTGCATTCAGTCGGAACGAATATTTAATTCAATTATCAGTAACTACGTCACAAAACATTCGACTGATGCCCTAAAATGTCATGTTATCATTTCCAATGATTATATTTTAGAAAAAATCGAGCAGGGCTCATTCTCTAAGCGTTTTTCTTTTCGGTTTATATTTTTTATTGTGTCATGTTTTATGCATCAATGGGCACCAACGGTAATTGATTGCACTTCACTGTTTACTGGTCATGCATGGAATGACGCGCAATCAAAAACTGACTCCTATGAAACATCATCATCATCATCTCATGGAAGCAACAAGCGCTATAAGGGTATGGATGCCGTGTAACAGTTAACACAAACCATGGACTGTTTCACCCTTATATGATTCTATTACAATATAGTTCTGTATAGGCAAATCATACATTTCCTGTTTGCAAGCGTCCGAGAAGCTGCTTGGGACCAAATTTGAAACAAAATGATCAATATTTAATTATTCAATGAATTAAAAGCTACGCTATTTTCTCACATTATAGCAAAAAAGCCGTCCATTTAACAAACGAATATATAAAATAAACCAATAGGCATGTTATACAGTTGGAAGTAGATCTTCGATTAAAGTATGTGAGCTTTGCAGGGAGTGTAGAGGTAACAAGAGGTGTCTGTTCCAGAGTAAAGTTGACAACACATACTGAAACTTACATGGCTGTCTGTGCATTGGCCACTAACGCCTCGGATTCTGAATTGTCGAATCCAGATTAGTTTTATTGTTTGGTATTTTACGTTAACAATTGTTCAGTTATATCACGACGTTTTCTGAGTAAGTTTCCAGTACTTTCGGTCTATGTATCCTGACATGACAAACTAACCCCGCAACCCATATATCGATCAGACATTAACTTCGTCTCTCCGATTTTTATTTATCCTACCCAGTGGAGTTCAGAACACGACGCCATAATGATTACACCCTTTTATAACAAGTATCACGTCTGTAAAAGTGCCCCTTTATACACAGACCCCAACTCGATCAAACAATACTTAGCGTTAATGGCGTATGTCATTATTTTTGTGTTCCTACTAAGTATGCCTAAAAAGTTTTAGAAAGAGTGTTTTAGTCAGTAACTAATTACGCTTACCCTTGTCATTTACTTCTGCCAAATTTAATTAAGTTGAGTTCATTTGAGTTGTAAAACACATAAATGCTTGAATGGGTTCTAACCGTACTAAAATTTGAAATATCAATTAACGCTAAGCATGGTTGGTGGGATTCGAGCCAGTTATTCTGTCCAAGTCAAATTACGCTCTGTTCTCTTCCTCCAAAACTTGACAGTCAATGTCAAAAAGTTTAAATTACATGCATTTAAAGCATTCTTGCTTTATGATCGGACATCAGTCGTCAATGAATCGAGCGAACACAAAGTAATAAATATTCCTTGGGTATCCGTGGGAAGTTATATACTTACTAATACTGTAAAAGTCACTGTCATCTGAAAATACATATGAAGAGCGTTTAACCCTTTAAATGTGGAATTTTTACACAGGTTTGTTTCAGGAACTACAATATTTACTTCCACTGGGAGCCATTTTGATAGAAAAAGTTACTATATGTTGAAAAAATACATTGAATATATTTAGATTAAACAATAACATGTGCTAAAATAATTAAATAAAGAAGTAGATATAATTAGATCATACAACGGCTTCAACGAAACATTCGCTAACCATTACATTTTGTTTAATGTACTCTAATGGTGCTCATCATATTTGTCTTTTTAAATGGCCGACAAGAGAGATAACTATTGTAGTTCTAGAAGTTTCAATAGTCAATTCAAGAATGATCAAGATGAAACATTCGACTTGATTAGCCAGTATATAAAGATTCTTTATCTTTTATCTTCAAAATCTAATATTTAAGATGGTGCAATTGTATCTATATGGACCTCACCTTATACCAGTACTGTCAGAACACGATTTTATTTATATAGGAGACTTAACCCGTTCCAACAGAAAACACTTCCGCATCTGACGACTCTCAAAGCAAGTAGGCATACTTTTGGAAACCCTCTATACATAAAAGCACACTAATACTAGAAATAGAGATATCTATGTATATGTACCAATTCAATAATGGTTAGTGAATAGAGCTGAAAACGTTGTGGCAAAAGGAGAAGGTGCTCATCCTGAGTGTACGAAAGCCATCTGCTGCAGATAGGTACGTAATTGGGAAAGTGTTAATGAAGTTAAACTACATATTTCTCATGTGATCGTTTCACAAGGTATGCAAACAAAGAAACACAATATGTAGTAAACCTGTGGTGAGCTAATACAGTTCTTTCGTGTGGATAAAAAAAACCATTGAAAGTCTATGTCGTTTATCTTGCGGTGCAAACAGGCAGTGGGCAATATCGTGTTACCTATTACATTGTCATTACAATAACAGATAGACCGATAGCTACTTGGTTTAAGACAACTGACGCGTGTCGCATTGGCTTTGATAACAGTATGAACCTGTCAGAAGGATTATCAATACTATAACACTTTTAAACAGTTTAATTTATATAACTGAAAACATCTGATAATATGGAATTATCTGTCTCTCTCTCAATTTGACACTAAGAAAGAACAAACGATTGAACCTGAACTTGAATAAGTCCGTACCTTTTAGTTGTTATTCATCAGATCGTCCGGTATCTCTCCGTTTCTTTACCTATGGAAGCATGCGTGAGTAGCTTGGCATCGTTGACTCTATCTCCAAGATAGTATCAGTGCTATTATTCATGGAAGCAGCGTCATGAACATCACCACGTAAACAAATCTCGTATTGATGGACCTGGATCGCTCACCTGATATATTCAATGTTATTCATAATGCAAAGAACAATAACTCATTCGAGGCTAAACTAGAGGCCCAACCGACATACTATTGAGAGCCGGAAACAAATCAACACAATGAAATTTCTATCGATGATAAACGAGAGAGGCAATAATTTTAAGTCCCCAAATCCCGAGACACGGCTCGGTCTAGGACGTAAAAAGGGAAGTATCGCGTGCGATTTTGGGAACAAAAGAGAAGCGGAAACCACATATC
This sequence comes from Serripes groenlandicus, assembly GCA_031761405.1. Taxonomy (NCBI): domain Eukaryota; kingdom Metazoa; phylum Mollusca; class Bivalvia; order Cardiida; family Cardiidae; genus Serripes; species Serripes groenlandicus. The sequence continues at coordinate 40,054,504 of JASEVX010000014.1, forward strand.
TCTGTCGAGGATTTATTTGTTTAACCCTTTCCCTTATTTAGACGCTTTCTGTCGCCTTTGTAGCAGACGACATTTTTTAAAACATTGTGGCAAAGTAGACATTGCTTAAAACGAGCAATTACCACAATATCTTCAACTTTTTGCATTAATTATACCTTCATTTATAAAGATTTTCAGGGCTTTTGTCCAGATGTTTCTAGGGTCGTCTGCTGCATATTTGTTTTGTGTTGGAAAGGGTTTAACGGAAGAAAACGACGGGTACCCGTGACATTCTGTTAGATAACAACCAATTGTGACAAAGGCCTTTATACAGATAAACGAGCAGGTAGTATATCCCAAGATCATTTAATTGCCACTTTAGAAAATCGTCTGAATGAGGCAAAACTGTTGAGTAACCGGTGAATATTTTAGACAAGTACTATATCACCCGTCCAAATATGTTTAAATTCACCAAACTTCTTTATTCAATAAGATAGAAAACAATGAATAAACAAGCAAATTATATATCGTTGGCAACAAATTGTAGAAATAGTAATAGACAGTTTTTTTACAGCTTTATTGAGAAATACAGAGGGCAACAGGCCCATGAGTATATTAACATAGGTAATACAAAAATTACAAATATTAGCGTACCCCTATATTTTAAACATTATATCCAGCGTTTGAACACACTGTAATTTTACACAAAATGTATACTTGCCATTAACTGAAAATATAAGTATTGTACAGAATACAGTATAAACCTTGAGTACATATGAAATTTGTAGTGGCAAAGCGTGAAGGGGTAAATATGCTTTTTATTCAAAATACAACGTGTTTCGCAATTCAAATGATTTAAATACAAACATTGACACACTCTTAATTAATTTTGGACTCTTAGATGTCATGAGATCAATAAATTTAAAAATATTTGGTCTCTTCAAGTAATACATTTTTATGAATTTCTTTCTTGATTCTTGATATGATGGACATTCTAAAATGAAATGAAACTCGATTGTGTTCAAACAAACTTTACATTTTCTATCATGTATTGGAATTTTTGGACTGCGCCATGTACCTGTCTCAATTTCCAATCTATGTGCCGAAAGTCTCAATTTAGTTAAAGCAATTCTAAACTCATCGATGTTAATGTAGTTAAGATATGGTTGTAATTGAACATTTGAGTGTAACACATAACAACTCTTTGCTCTTGTCGATTCATTAACGTTTGATTACCAAATTACATCATACATTTTCCGAATATATTTTGTTGAATCCGACTGAATGAATTTAAGCTAATATTTAATAACATTAATCGATCTTTTAGTTCTGAGACTAGTTCTTCCGAGTTCACCATATATAAAATTGTTTTGAGTTTGATATCGTATTTATTGTATCCTTTCAAGTTTTAAACTATCATTTAATCCCCACACTTCCGATCCATAGTTTAAAATTGGCAGAACAAGTTTATCAAATAGGTGGAGTTTATGTATAACTGCTAATCCAGGAAATGTTCACAATGCATATAATTATAGTTATATACGAAATTGTTTATCCTCTATGTAGTATATGGTATAAAAAATAACATTGTTACGAAATGCTTATGTATTGCTGTAATCGTGCTATTTGCTTTATTTCATTTATAAATATGTTTTGTATGACCAGGTACATGTATGTTATATAAGTTAAACAAATATATTATATTATATTTTGTTTTATACATATTAAATATTTAGTAAAAACTCAGTTAAGTTCTGAGTGCAGTTTTTAAGATAACACATGTTTTATTCTTTGTGTTAAAACTTAAAAGTTATTGTCGTAACCAACAACATGGACTATTCAAACATGTCCAAATCCATACTTAAGTAAAATAACTGTTATAAATGTAACCCATGTACATCGTACAGATTAATCAAATTGAAATGATATATTGTAACATAGTTTTAGATACCTGTTATTGCCCTTGCGAATTCGACTTAATCAGTACTTAAAACAGCCCGACAAACATGTACTACATGGCGGTAAAATCTTCCACAATTCCTTAATGCAAAAGAATAACAAGTGCTTGTAGGAATACAACACATATTTTCATAAAATTTCATGTGGGCTTATTCAATCTTTTCAAGGTGATTCATTGCTTTGAAGTGTAGTTCAAAAGAATAAACGTTGAAAAAACACAGCATGTGTGGGTCTTCCTTTTGTTATAAGTCCCAAGACGTGAACTGAAGACGAAGTCAATGTGTTAAGGAGGAGTATTTGTCATTGTCTCATCAGAAGGATGAATATTCCATGGTCCTTCAATGAGCACCGCATTCTTTCGATTTGGCTTCTGATCGTCTTCGACCTGCAAAAAATACGTGAAACCTTAAATGATCAAACGAAACTATTTCGACTTAATTTATCAACTCAATTTAGACATCGTGTATTGTAAATGGACATTAAAAACATGGGTCAAGTTCTTAAATATTGTACGAAAAGATTCCCGGTTGTTGATACGTTTAAATATTACGAGACGTATTGGTGTGGTATAATATCCGAAACGGTCTGCATATGGACTTTATTCTGTTGGAACGGAATTTGAACTGAGATGGGAAGGGGGGGGGGGGGGGGGGGGGGTGACTGTAGCAACATCAAAGAAAGTTTGAGTGACATCATAAAAAATGGAGCTTTATTATATTTGTTGATAAGTTTTGAAGGAAATATCGAATATATATATATATATCAATTCATAAAAAAGATACGAGAAAAGACCTACATTTTTAAATAATGCCTCATTTTGCCCTAAAGATGATATTGTGATAGTTTGAGAAGTTAGAATATACAATTAGACACGGGATAGTTGAATGTAGAGAAGTCAAGAATTGTCAATTCATGAAAAGGTTAACGAAACATACAGAAACTAACATGACTGTCTGTTGTTTGCGATATCAAAGTCCCAGCGTCTGAACTATCGAATCCAGATATGAGCCGTTCCACGAGTAAACAAACTATGTGGATGCTGCGTGAAGTATCGACCCAGATCAGCCTAAGCATGCCGCGCAAGCTTACCCGGATAAACACTTTTCGCCTCCTGTGGATTTTTTGTTTCAGGAATCACTATTATATACCTCTTTTCCCGTAAGACGGAATGTGTCGGCTCGGATCAGTCTGCGCTGATCGTGGAAGCCGCTCTGGGTCGATACATTACGCAGAGGCAATCATGTAGGTTTTCTCGCGGGACGGCTCATATCAGCATTACTTCTAAGATAAAAGCAGCCTAAGGCGAAAAGGGGTATAAATCCTCGTCCGAATGTCCGACTAAGGATAGACTCACTGTCAGAAGTCATAAACCAGACCACGCTGCAAATGATGTTGACATTTTAGTGCAACAAGTTTCATGCCTTCTCACGTGTATGCGATGCTCACACGTGAGGTGCAACGCTTCTTTATTTATCATTACTGAAAGGTGAATGTTCAGATCAGCATGTGCATCTGCCCCGTCTTATCAAACGCTAAAAAGGTTGACATAAGTTTCTAATAAGCGTATGTAAGTTTTAAGTGAACAGTGTATATATCTCCTCAGATTGTACCTATACACAGTCTGATCTGGTTCTGCAATGTTTTCAAAGGTAAATTGAACACATGGATTTGCTCATAAGCGACCGATGTGGTAACAGCTTAAATATATTAGCTAATGCAGGGCAGACCGATAGGTGCCTAATTGCTCTGTCACTGTAATTTGATTTAATTTAATACTTACTTGCTCGATTTAATGAACAGAATTATGTTTATATCACGGCGGCCAGGTGCCTTACTTTTACATTACAACAAAATCCCCAAACCATGTGTTTCCTTCCTGTTTTGCCCCTTTAATCCAAACATCTTTCTTCCGAGGCAATTATTTACCTCCTCCATTTACTGTTAAGCCGAATGACCTACTTCACAGGTTCTAATACGAACAACAGTTTAAAGGGATTAACAAAAATCAATAAAACAAAATACCAATGTAAAGCGATACATATATAATGACTTTGACATTACCGGGTTATAGGCACAATGTAAGTGCGTATACATACGTGTTCATGAAACAAAGACACTATGTACAGTAATAGACATTCTTAAGGTATCCGATTACGTTTACATACTTACCACTACTGTCAACGCCACTCTCATCTGAAAAAAAATATGAAGAACAATTAACCCTTTCCATGCTGATGTTATTTTTTTTAATTTTAAAGAGGAAAATTTGATATTTTGCATTAAGACAAGTCTAATTGATTAGAGTTTAATGCCGTTTTCAACAATTTGTTTAGTAATATCACGGCGGCCAGTTCTCGTACTCATGTGTTTCCTGGGTGTTTCACACCAGTTATCCAATGCCTAGTCATGGTGTGGGTGAGAGGGTTTGCCTGGCTCTACACCGGTTTCCAGGATACACATGTCGGTTGAAGCTGTCTAAATGATTGGCAGTCAGTGGTATTGCTTACTCCGCTACCCTGAGCGCCAAGGAGAGCGGCCATTACTACTAGTTTTAAAGTCCTTGGTATAACCCTTCAGCTGACAAAGCGTTAGACAATAAAGCATAAGTCATATCTAAGATAGTGTTATTCAATTTCAGGGGAGTCACCTAGTTCCATTTTTAATCCATTTAACGGAATGAACGAAACACTTCCTCTTGTCATGGTTTTGTTTGGTATAACAACTAAAAAAATCAAACTTTGACATATAATGTTACCACTTAAATTTTCCTCTTCTGCAAAGCCATTGATATGTATTAAATAAGTTTACTTTTCGTTCTTCTAACATGTAGATATGATCCGTTCCACGAGAAAACCAACATTATGATCTCTGCCTAATGTATCGATCTGGATCAGCCTAAGCATGCCGCGCAAGCTTACCCTAACGAGAGATTCAGTCTCAGGATGATAGAGGTGTAATAAATGATTCCTGAAACAGGAAATCTACAGGAGTCGAAAAGTGTCTGTCCTGGTTAGATTGCGTGTCATGCTTAGGATGATCAGATATTTAACGCAGTGTCTACAATGTTGGTTTTCACGCGGGACGACCCATACACTAATTATAAAACTTACTAGAATACATGTATGATACTATGTTCCAACCCTAATATACTAAAATGTATAAGAACTTCATTTGTGTTTTCTCTTTTTGTTTTTGTTTGTTTGTTTGTCATTAAGAAACAATGATTCATACAGTATTTTTCATCTGTTTGTATTGCATATGTATTATATATATGTATATAAGAATATGTACTTCTGTCAAATGAAAATATTTCTTTATACATGTATCTATCTACCTAATAAATCATTATTACAAGACACAAAATAGTCTAAACATATATTTACGAACCATTGAATTGGTTTATCAAAATGTCCGTACCGTTATTTGGTGCTTCCAATTGCCGTCCCCTTTTTTCACGACATTCAACTGTGTCTAGTCTCTTCTTTTCTTCCTGTATGAAATCAAGTGTCAGCTGTTTGTCATCTTTGATTTTATCTTCAAGATGTTCCAAACCCTTCAAGTTTCGTTCCAAGGCTTGAATACGATAATTGATTGAAGCTTCCTCATTAGGAACACCCATGGTCATATCACCACGTAAGACGACCTCGTACTGTGTAGCCTGTTTGTTACATGCATCAATGGTTTCCTTTGAGGTTGTACAGTGGACCGCCATGTTTTTTCTGTAATAGTTCGATGTTCACGAATGTATATACTAGGAACAAGCACAAGTCAAGTATATAAGGACAGGTAGTTCTGATAGTCAAGCTGTATAATGCGTACCACTGCTACAGTATTCAGCAGTGTATTTGTCAGAGACATATCGACACTAAAGTGCTTAGCCCCTTATACATGGTTTTAGCTCGTCTGTTTTTCGAATACAAAAATCGAATTATCGTGATACCCTTGGCGTCGTCGTTCCACATATTGAAACTTGGTACACATCTATCTAGCTACAGTAACATGTATATACCATGTCTCATAACTCTGTAACAATTATTCAGTCATACTTTAACCTTGCTCATAACTCAAAATCTGTTCAACGTTTCAAATGAAACTTTGTACACAAGTTACTCGAGGCAATACGAATGTTTATACCAGTTCACATAACTTTTGCATTAGTCTATACACCGTAATGCCCCCTTTTCGACTTAAAAACACAGACGAGCGTTGGCGTTCGCTCCGCAGCGCTCTTGTTAATTGTTAAATCAGGGCCGAACCCGTGAACATATTACCGATATTAATCAAATCAAATCACCAGGGCAATTTATTCATTATGTATTTATGATATTAGATGAACATAATATATAATATTGTAACTTTTAGGATCTACCCATGTCTTTCTTTGTTCAGTAATATCAAGCCTTGTCCTATGTAAGACTTCATCGATTCGGTCGCAATGCTTAACCAACATTTCTTAGCGTCAAGCAGGGAAAGTATTTACTACCTTTTTTTAATATAAACCGGCCGGGGGCCGAACCCGCATCCAAAGCGGACGCTGTACCACTACACCACTGAGGAAGTGAAAAAAATGGATATGATGTTTCGATCAGGATCAGTATCAATAAGTGACAATGCCCGTGATAAGGGCGTCAATAATTAAAATGCTAGGTAATGTTGCTATGTGAAGACACATGGCTGACCTTAATGTTTATATAATATTGCCTTGTCTAGAGCTGTCAGAAAGGGTCATTTAACTTTCGTTTGAACGGTTTGAAGACGATCTGGTTGAATAAAGAAAGGGTCGATGGTTTACATCGAAGAGAATGAGCAGAAAATGGAAAATACTGTAATGTATGTTTTTAAAGAGATCAATTGTTCTGATTGAGCATATATAATATAAGCATATATTAATGTTGTTGATGTGGAACTGTTAACCTCAGAAATATACTGACATCAATATCATATAATGTTGCCACACAGTTAAGGGTACAGGCACGTGATGAAACAAGATACAGCTTATATTTGGAGATATTCAGCTTAGAACAACTGCGTCTAAACGGAAGGGGTTTCTGAAATGTCCCGAATAAACAATGCAAGACTATAGAGGGGACAAACCTGAAACCTAACAGAGATACAGTACCAAAATTATAAACAGAAGAAATGTTGCAACATCTAGGTACGATATATTTATGACTGTTGTGATAACTTATTGAAAATACTGACATAATGTTATAATACCAATTAGGTCGGAAATTACAATATCATCAATGTACTTCTATACGTTTACCTCATTTTGTAATTCCAATTTAACCAGAACCTATTTTCAAGAACAAGGAATCAGTCAATTGCGAAACAAGAACAGTGGTATGTACATGTACTCATACTTAAATTTGTTATATAGTGTGGGTTTACTGGTTCGAAATACTACAATGTTGCAACATAATTGTTGTTTGTTTACATGGATCCAATTGAAATAATCGATAGTTTGTTAAAATATTGCCTATAGAAATGATATATCTATAGCCCATGATGCTTGACAACTGTTCCAACGAACAGCGTATCCACTAGTTATGACGCTGTTTATTCTGAAGTTAAAATAAGTAGATGTAATTTTCCGTCTCCTGGAGGAAGGAACATTCATTTTAACTGTTTCGATCAACCATATAGTCAATTTATTTATCACACTAACGTGTGCAGGTGTCACTTTAAATAAATATGATCAGGTGTCCGAAAAAAAATCCTCAGGTAGAGAATAAATCCAGTAGGCATCGGGGAACAAAAGAAAGGAATATCATTTGAATGACGCAGTAAATGTAAGTTAATATTACGATATGGCTTATGGCTAAAACACGAATACCTAACATTTTATTTTGAAAATATTTTGCCTTTTGTAAATTCGAAAGTTAGTTCAAAGGGTTAGACGAGGGCTATACATCCAGGGATCGTGGGTTTGAACACCGTGTCGGTTTAAAATTAAAATATTTTATTTAAATATTGAGGCCACCGGGCCATAATATAAACAATACATATATAGTTTTGCCTCCACAAAATACAATTATTTTTATTTACCTCTAGATGTAATATTACAAAATTTATACCATATATAGGAAAGAGTGTAATGAACAGATCAAACCGATGTTAGAAGCTAACAGAGATTGTGAAATATAGAGAATTGGGATCATAATGTTGCTACTTTCATTTATAGTGCATACAAATACGTTATTTTGTCTAGATATTTTATAAGTTCATTATTTCAAATATATAGGCCACCGGCCTCTAATATAAACAATACATTAACAACCTCTAGTATTCTCTGAGTTTGGTTTTGACTTGAAATGGATTACATTGTTCTACGGGTTTGTTTACTAAGGGATCATGAAGAAGTGAATTGTTGCGGTGTTATATCCGAACTAATGTTGAAAACGGTGTAAAACTCCAATAAAACAAACAAACCTGTGTACCTATGATTAATTCCTGTAATATAACTATATTATTATCAAATTAATCCGCATTCATCTAAAACTAGATTGAATTTAAAGTGATCCTCTTTATCGTATATCAAATGAGTAAGTACGTACTTCCTGATCTGTGTGAATTGTTGTAAACGCCTTGTCCCTTTCCACATACATAAGCTTTCTGACGTCTCTGCAGCAATGAGCAATTTCTCCTTTTGCCACAATCTTTTCAACTCTATTCGATGATTAAAATATAATTTGCAGACATATCTCATATATTTACCTAGATGTTTTAACGTCGTCTGCTGCGAATTGGCTGTATGTAGGGAAGGGTCAGGCCCAAATTAAGTTTCGTACTGTTGACAATGAAATACACATAACAGGAAGTTATATAAAGAAAACTCTTTTTTAAGAGTTCATCAGAATATGTTATGTCCTGAATGTGTCTATATGCAATTACTGTATTTGAACGGGAACAATGAGTTATAAACAACTGTTCTATTTTTAGAGCATGACTATCACACTTGAAATATCAACCTTGTCAAGTTCAAACCAGAAAGTATTCATAAATCAATGTAGATCTATTTCGGAAGGTTATTCTGTTCGCGATGACGTAATGAAGCTCGTTCCCTAACGTAATCTTACTGTGTACCCTTTTCATATTGTATAGTTATATTATTTCCCACGTACACCAATTATGCGGCAGACAAATCTGAAATTGTACAAAATCTTCAAGGATAAGAGATGTTTAGTTATTAAATAGAGTTGAAAACATTTTGGCAAAAGAATAAATTGCTCATTATGAGCAATTTTTTTTCGTGTCGCAATGCTTTCAAAGGTCGTCAGTTGCAGGGAGAAAGGCATTAAACTATCAGATCAAGTAAAGGATTATGCCTACTTTCGTTTTGAATTATAAGAAACGTGATTTCAGGTACGGTAAATAGAATTATGATAAACCGAAATAAAAAGAATTCATTCGTATAGTTGGAGTCACGTACATATCGGATGTTTTGTTTAACATGACCAATAAACTAAAGGTAAATTCATTCACATTTTGTCTACACTACTTTTAGATGTGTTGATATGAGAGGTTTGTGAATAGAGGAGAAAATGTTCAAAATTTCTCATCATTTTTCTACAATTTGTTCATATCTGTCTCTTTTGTCTTTATTTTTAAGTTATTTCCTATCAGTTAAATATAATATTTTTTAGCAGGAGACGTCTATATCGATTTTTAAAAAAGTTTGTACTGAAACGGCGGTGAAGAGCAATCTTACAAATAATCTATCTTGTCTCCGCCAGATATGTATATGCTTTGTTCTGTTACCACCACCGATGCGGCCTGATTCAACAAACGAACTAACAGTGACAAAAATGATTTGTAAAGCACATGGGTTGTTGAATTGCTATTCAAAACCACTTTTGTTAGTTAATCGTCGGATTGAAACAAATGACCGAGTAGGTAATCGAACACGCGGCCCTTGAATTGAGAGCCTTTGTTGTTACCTACAGACAAAGCAGTCGCAGATTAATATGAATACACGCAAAACGCATTTGTCATGAATGGGGTAAAGTTGACGCACCGTTTTTCTGAAATCAATAGAAGCCTTCTATACATACCAAATGAAACGTTCTCCAGAGGTATTGAAATAAGTGTTTATAAACCCTTATTTCGTAGTTTTGACATGTAAAATTGTTCAGGATTATACCGATGGTTTTAGTCTGCGTAACCGTGTTGATAGTGTAGTGGTAAAGCGTAGGAGGTCAATGGTTCGATCCTCGGCCGCGTCATACCAAATACTTTAAGAATGGTTTCAATGACTGTACTTCTTGGCGCTCAGACTTGCGGCGTTAGCATACACGACTGCCTGGTCTGGTGTCAGGATAAATGGACCAATTTCTCTGCCATGTTTTTCTGTGATATCTCGATGTTCATAAATCAATATATATATGGCACTGTAAAAAGGAACGACAAAATAGGCATTGGCGCGACGAAAATCAATAACTTAGTAAATTGACTAAACGAGGTCTGGACTTAAAATGGTATAGGATACATATCATTATCAAAATTATGAGAAAATAAGTACTAAACCACAACACATAACGGTAAACTGACAAAATATATATTTGTTCACATCATGTAACAAATTTACACAATTTAATAAAGACAAGAGGGCCATGATGGCCCTGGATGACCTAGATTATTTATTCCATGTGATTCATAGAGCCAAGCACAATAATCATCCGAGGCCAAACTAGATGCCTAAAAGGAACAATAGTGCTCCACTGCCAAAAGGTGAAACAACCGAACCCAATGTTGCCTGTCAAATTGATTCGGCAGAAAATTGGCCAAATACTTTTGGAGGAGATTTTGTTCACTTTAGGGACGGCAATGGTTTATGACCAATAAACATTGCTGGAAGAAAACTCAAAGAGGGAAACATTTCTGCAACAAAAATGAAAGTCGACCTGGTGCCCATGTTTTTTTGACGAATCAAAATGGCTTGAAGGAATCTGAAAGAGGGTCACCCAAGGAACATTCCTACAAAATGTGTATCAGCTAGAAACTTTTGGATATTTTTTTTTTCTTTCACTATAGCCATGTATAGAAAACAGACTCGCCCCCAAGTGGCTATGCCTTTTGACTAATCAGCATGGCTTGAAGCTATCTGGTGCAAGGTCACCAATGGAACATTTCTACAAAATTATTTGAAAATCAGACACATTCGGAGGAGGAATTTTTTAAAGTTTCCACTATAGTCATATAAGACAAAACCGCCCAGCCCCTTGCCTGCCATTTTTTTTAATAATCAACATGGCTTGTAGGAATCCTAAAAAGGGTCGTGCAATGAACATTTTTACAAAATTGTTAGAAAGTCGGCCATACACTTTCGAAGAAGAAGATTTTTTAAGTTTCCACTATATCCATATCTGGCAAAAAATCTCCGTCCACTGTCGGCCATGATTTATTTACTAACATGGCTTGAAGGAATCTGAAAGAGGGTCAGCCAAGGAACATTTCTACAACATTATTTGAAAAAAATAAGGGCCAACCAGTTTGTGCGTAGAAGAATTTTAAAGTTTGTTTCGTTTGGTTGCAATGGAAACCATAATTCTTCATGGATCCAAATAATTTGAAGGAAGTTTTGGTGAGGTTATTGAGAGGATGCTTTCTGTGAAGTTTCAACCTAATTGACACTCTGGTTTCTGAGGAGAATATGTTGACGGTCGCACGACGCACGCAAACGACGCACAACGAACGTAGGGCGATCACAATAACTCACCTTGAGCACTTCGTGGTCAGGTGAGATAACACACATAATACGCGTTCCATACGCTAGCGTCAGGATAACAGGACCAGTAGTACTTGTAACTTACCCAGGAAACGTCGTGATATAACTGGAAAATTGGTGAAATTTCAATTTCAATTTTTTAATTTATTTATTTACGTAATCAAAGTCCACCGGCCAAAAATACATAATCAAATGTTACAACTAATAATACATCATGTGACAAATAGGTTATGTCAATTTCTATATGTTAAGTATAAATATGCTATATGCAAAACAAACAATACATTACAGAAAACACAAAATTCATGTCTTATGAAATAAATGTTCCTACAAATTATCAATTTCCTTCATAAGTTATGTAATAAATATCATTAAAAGTTTTAAGGTTTTACGATTATTAATTTTCATTAAGTTAATAAAATCAATTGTTTCAGTTCTTCCACAATACCAATTAAATAAATAGATTTCCCTTACAATAGAATATTTAGGGCAAATGAAAAAATGCATGATACTCGTCTTCTAAAATAAGATGTTAAACATTTAACAAACAATAAAAACAAGTTCTGTCGGCTCTTTCTATTCCATAATGTCTTCCAAGTTCAATATTTAGTTTGTGACCAGAGCATCGAAAACGCGTAAAAGATTTCCTAAAGTAAAAATATATGTCTATACATAAGTATTTTTCAATGTTTAACAGGGATTTAAAAGTGCAGTAAGTATCACATCTTGAGGAACTTGATAATTCATCAGACCAGTTTTGAGTCATGCAATCCGTAAGACGCTATTTAATTGAAAAAATAAACATTTTCTTGTCACCGACATCTTGGTTTAACCAAACGTAACCAGCCGTATCTATATAATAACTCCTTGATATTTGTGACCCACTTTGTTCGACCAATATTGTCATGTGACATTAACATCTTATAGCAATTTTTAGGATAACATGTGTCTGACATTTGCAATAATTTACACCAGTACTTAATGCAATTTGTAAAATATATTTGACTTAAGGGAAGATTCCCACATTCTCACAATACCACACAATTGTTAACAGACGAATTTACACCGAGAAAATAACGCGCCGTATGTTAGAATAGGGATAACCATCGAGTTGAATAATTTGAACCAGTCTTCATGAGAGAATATACCAAAAGGAAGTTGATATCGTTTGATGCTATTTATAGCTTTTCTTGCTTGAGATGCCAGTTTAGATTTAGCTGCAGTCCAAGATAAGTCGATTGCAGACAAGCAATCACATCGAACATCACATCTAGGACATTATTACACGTTTATGGATATTGACTACTATTGAAAATCGAGATCCGAATGAGCGTATTCGTCAATAGTTATCGATGGTATTTTATGCCGCTTTTAACATGTTTTCAGTTATATCTAGGTGTGTCCTGTGTATGTTCAGTACTACTTGTCCGTTTATCCAGAGACGTAGATCTTATCTACGTCCCTCGTTCATCCCGACACCAGTCTGTCAGTCGCAATGCTTACCCCGAACCCCTGAGCACCAGGAGTGCAGCCATAACTACCATTTTTAACATTGTTCTATACATCTAAACCTAGATTAAACAACACATAATTCGAAATGTGAAGGAAAAAAAAGGCACAAACCTTTATGATTATGATTTATTCCTCTGATTTTTTTGCACAATAATTTAATACCGTGGTTAACACAACCTAGTTCGAATTAGAATGAAAATTATGTATTCGCATTTAACCCTTTCCCTCATATAGACGTTTTCTGACGCCTCTGCAGCAGACGGCTTTTTGAAAACATAGTGACAAAATAGGAAATTGCTCAAAACCAGCAATTTCTCCTTTGCATAAATGTTTTCCACTTTTAGCCATAGGTTATACATTCAATATTTGACAAAATATGTTCAAAGTCGTCTGCTACAGAATTGTCGAATGAGGGAAAGTGTTATCGTGCTGATCCATTATACTTGGGTCAAACTACTTCGTTATCACGAGATGTTTTAATATAAGGATTATGAACAATGAAACTGAACAAAGAAACAAGTTTCGTTTCAAGACTTACAACGATCGAACTGAACAATGAAAGTAGTAGTAGCAGTAGTAGTAGTCGTAGTAGTAGTAGTAGTAGTAGTAGTAGTAGTAGTAGTAGTAGTAGTAGTAGTAGTAGTAGTAGTAGTAGTAGGAGTAGTTCGTAGTTAGTGGTAGTAGTAGTAGTAGAAGTAGAAGTAGTAGTAGTAGTATAAGTAGTAGTAGTAGTTATAGTAGTAGTAGTAGTAGTAGTAGTAGTAGTAGTAGTAGTAGAAGTAGTAGTAGATAGTAGTAGAAGTAGTAGTAGTTAGTAGTAGTAGTAGTAATAGTAGTAGAAGTAGTAGTAGATAGTAGTAGAAGTAGTAGTAGTTAGTAGTAGTAGTAGTAGTAGTAGAAGTAGTAGTAGTAGTAGTAGTAGTAGTAGTAGTCTTCCACTTTTAGCCATAGGTTATACATTCAATATTTGACAAAATATGTTCAAAGTCATCTGAGACAGAATTAGTTGTATTAGTTAGTAGTAGTAGTAGTAGTAGTAGTAGTAGTAGTAGTTATCGTAGTAGTAGTAGTAATAGTGGTAGTAATAGTAGTGTTTATACTAGTAGTAAATGTATAATTAGTAGTAATATAGTAGTAGTAGAAGCAGTAGTAATAGTAGTGGTAGTAAAAGTGGTAGTAGTGTTAGAAGTAGTAATAGTGAAAGTAGTTGTAGTAGTTAAAGCAGTAGTAGAAGAAGTTGTTGTTGTTGTAATAGTAGAAATAATATAAGTAGAAGTCATTCTCGTAGTAGTAGTAGTAGTAGTAGTAGTAATAATAATAGTAGTAAATGTATAAGTAGAAGTAGTAGTAGAATTATTAGCAGTAGTAGTAGTATAAGTAGTAGTAGAAGTAGTAGTAGTAGTAGTAGTAGTAGTAATAGTTGTAGTAGTAATATTAGTGTGTTTAGCAGTAGTAGTAGTAGTAGAAGTAGTTGTATTAGTTATAGTAGTAGTAGTAGTTGTTGTTTTTGTAATAGTAGTAATAATAGAAGGAGAATTCATTGAAGTAGTAGTTAAAGTAGTAGTTAAAGTAGTAGATGTAGTAGTAGTAGTAGTAGTAGTAGTAGTAGTAGTAGTAGTAGTTGTAGTAGTAGTAGTAGTAGTAGTAGTAGTAGTAGTAGTAGTAGTAGTAGTAGTAGTAGTAGTAGTAGTAGTAGTAGTAGTTGTAGTAGTAGCAGTAGTTGTTGTGTTGTAATAATAATAATAATTAAGTAGAAGTCATTGTAGTAGTAGTAATAGTATAAGTAGTAGTTGTTGTTGTTGTATTATAAGTAATAATGAAGTAAAAGTAGTTCGTAGTTAGTGGTAGTAGTAGTAGTAGAAGTAGAAGTAGTAGTAGTAGTATAAGTAGTAGTAGTAGTAGTAGTAATAGTAGTAGTAGTAGTAGTAGTAGTAGTAGTAGTAGTAGTAGTAGTAGTAGTAGTAGTAGTAGTAGTAATAGTGGTAGTAGTTGTAGTAGTAGAAGTAGAAGTAGAATCAAGGTATTTATATAGTAAACGGTTTGACTCTTTTTCACGTACACCAATCATGGTATGTATATAGTAAACGATTTTACCCTAGTATACGTACACTAATCATGGTATGTATAGTAAACGTTTTTATCCTTTTACACGTACACCAATCATAGTATTTATATAGTAAACGGTTTTACCCTTTTACACGTACATCAATCATGTAATTTATATAGTAAACGATTTTACCCTTTTACACGTACACCAATCATGGTATTTATATAGTAAACGGGTATACCCTTTTACACGTACACCAATCATGGTATTTTTATAGTAAACGATTTTACCCTTTTACACGTACATCAATCATGGAATTTATATAGTAAACGGTTTTACCCTTTTACACGTACACCAATCATGGAATTTATATAGTAAACGGTTTTACCCTTTTACATGTACACCAATCATGGTTTGTATATAGTAAACGGTTTAACCCTTTTACACGTACACCAATCATGGTATTTATATAGTAAACGGTTTTACCTTTTTACACGTACACCAGTCATGGTATGTATATAGTAATCGGTTTAATACTTTTACACGTACACCAATCTTGGTATTTATATAGTAAACGGTTTTACCCTTTTACACGTACACCAATCATTGTATTTATATAGTAAACGATTTTACCCTTTTACACGTACATCAATTATGGTATTTATACAGTAAACGGTTTTACATTTTTATACATACACCAATCATGGTATTTATATAGTAAACGGTTTTTCAATTTTACACGTACACCAATCATGGTATCTATATAGTAAACGATTTTTCCATTTTACACGTACACCAATCATGGTATCTATATAGTAAACGGTTTTATCCTTTTACACGTACACTAATCATGGAATGTATATAGTAAACGGTGTTACCCTTTTACACATACACCAATCATGGTATCTATATAGTAAACGGTTTTACCCTTTTACACGTACACCAATCATGGTATTTATATAGTAAACGGTTTCACCCTTTTACACATACACCAATCATGGTATCTATATAGTAAACGGTTTTACCCTTTTACACGTAAACCAATCATGGTATTTATATAGTAAACGGTTTTACCATTTTACACATACACCAATCATGGTATCTATATAGTAAACGGTTTTACCCTTTTACACGTACACCAATCATGGTATTTATATAGTAAACGATTTTACCCTTTTACACATACACCAATCATGGTATTTATATAGTAAACGTTTTTACCCTTTTACACGTACACCAATTCTGCAGCAGACGAATTTGCATCTGAAATTATTTTCAGTGGTATTTATACAGTAAACGTGTTTTTCCTTTTACACGTACACCAATCATGTTATTTATATAGTAAACGGTTTTACTCTTTAAAACGTACACCAATCATGGTATATATAGTAAACTGTTTTACCCTTTTACACGTACACCAATCTTGGTATTTATATAGTAAACGGTTTTACTCTTTTACACGTACACTTATCATGGTATTTATATAGTAAACTGTTTTATCCTTTTACACGTACACCAATCATGGTATTTATATAGTAAACGGGTTTACCCTTTTACACGTACAGCAATCATCTTATTTATACAGTAAATGGTTTTACTCTTTAACACGTACACCAATGATGGTATATATAGTAAACTGTTTTACCCTTTTACACGTACACCAATCATGGTATCTATATAGTAAACGGTTTTACACTTTTACACGTACACCAATCATGTTATTTATACAGTAAACGGTTTTACTCTTTAACACGTACAATAATCATGAAATTTATACAGTAAAAGGTTTTACTCTTTTATACGTACACCAATCATGGTATTTATATAGTAAACGGTTTTACCCTTTTACACGTACACCAATCATGGTATTTATATAGTAAACGGTTTTACTATTTTACAAGTACACCAATCACGGTATTTATATAGTAAACGATTTTACCCTTTTACACGTACACCAATCATGGTATTTATATAGTAAACGGTTAAACCCTTTTACACGTACACATATCATGGTATTTATATAGTAAACTGTTTTATCCTTTTACACGTACACCAAACATGGTATTTATATAGTAAACGGTTTGATCCTTTTACACGTACACCAATCATGGTATTTATATAGTAAACGGTTTTACTATTTTACAAGTACACCAATCACGGTATTTATATAGTAAACGATTTTACACTTTTACACGTACACCAATCATGCTATTTATATAGTAAACGGTTAAACCCTTTTACACGTACACATATCATGGTATTTATATAGTAAACTGTTTTATCCTTTTACACGTATACCAAACATGGTATTTATATAGTAAACGGTTTGATCTTTTTACACGTACACCAATCATGGTATTTATATAGTAAACGGTTAAACCCTTTTACACGTACACCAATCATGGTATTTATATAGTAAACTGTTTTATCCTTTTACACGTACACCAATCATGGTATTTATATAGTAAACTGTTTTATCCTTTTACACGTACCCCAAACATGGTAATTATATAGTAAACGGTTTTATCCTTTTACACGTACACCAATCATGGTATGTATATAGTAAACTGTTTTATCCTTTTACACTTACACCAATCATGGTATTTATATAGTAAACGGTTTTACCCTTTTACACGTACACCAATCATGGTATTTTTATTGTAAACGGTGTTACCCTTTAACACGTACACCAATCATGGTATTTATATAGTAAACGGTTTTACCCTTTTACACGTACACCAATCATGATATTTATATAGTAAACGATTTTACCCTTTTACACTTACAATAATCATGGTATTTATATAGTAAACGGTTTTGCCCTTTTACACGTACAATAATCACAGTATTTATAGTAAACGATTTTACCCTTTTACACGTACACCAATCATAGTATTTATATAGTAAAATGTTTTACTCTTTTACACGTACACCAATCATGGTATTTATACAGTAAACGATTTTCCCTTTTTACAGGTACACCAATCATGGTATTTATATAGTAAACGGTGTTACCCTTTTACACGTTCACCAATCATAGTATTTATACAGTAAACAGTTTTACTCTTTTACACGTACACCAATTATAGTATTTATATAGTATATGATTTTACTCTTTTACACGTACACCAATCATGGTATTTATATAGTAAACGGTTTTACTGTTTTACACGTACACCAATCATAGTATTTGTATAGTAAACGGTTTTATCCTTTTACACGTCCCCCGATCATAGTATTTATATAGTAAACGACTTAACCCTTTTACACGTACAGCAGACGAATTTGAAAATGTATCGGTAAAAATGTGAACAATCTTCATAAATGAGAGTTGTTTATTCATTAAATAAAAGTTAAAAAAAAATTGTCAAAAAGAGAAATTGATTATGATGATCCGACTTGTTTTCAAATGTGGTCAGCCGAAGAGAGAAAGACATTAGATTAACATATCAAGTAAAGGGTTATGCCTACTTTCGTTTTGAGTTATAACGAATGTGATGTCAGGTACGGTTAATAGAATAATGTTAAACCGGTATAAAATGGATTCATTCCTATAGTTAGAGTCGTGTACATATTGGAAGATCGTTTAACATGCCCAGATACTACAGTTAAATTCATTCACATTTTGTCTCCGATAATTGTATATGTGTTGATATGGGATGTTATGAGGAGAATATTGTTAAAAGCCCGTGGTTATCTCCAATGACTCCTGAGGGTAATTAGACGGTCTATGGTTTAACTCTCGAAAAGTAAAACGGATGGCAAGTTTGGGGATCTTTCCTTAACTGCTACTACTAGGGGTGGACTCCAGTATAATGATAGTACTTAACAAAATATCTTGGATAGGAATAAGCGTAATAATAATTTGTTAATGCACAGAATGTAAACTTAAAATGAGAGATGATCAGGATGATAATTATACAAGATATAGAAAATAAACACTAATAAGACAGATGCTGACAAGGTATTTCTTAATATAATACTGCAAACAACAATCAGTCTTCTAACCAATAGTTTTGAGCTTAAAGTGATGATATTCGTTTTTCCTTTAAATCTTTATATAAACTACTTAAAATTATTCTTATGCAACTAACGCTTCTTTTGAGTAAAATGTAAAAATGAAAATGAAGAATCGGGGTCGTGTGGATGTCTGACGCTGGTACGCGTCTTGCGAATGTCGAGTAGTTGACAAAGCTCCTTAAAAACATGTCTTTCATAGTTCCTTCCATGGTCACTATGAAATGCTAGATGGCATCCCCGTCTTGAAATAAACTCATTTAGTATTTTGTTAGCTCAAGTTTCCGCGGTCTGATAAGGGGTTGGAATTGCTTCCACATCTTATACCAATAATAAGACTGAATAATCTTACCTTTAGTCTTCTTACACCCTAAATGACCGCCTAATAAGGAGTTGTGACACTGAAACATTATTTCAGCTTTAAGTTCCTGTGAAACAATTAACTGTGTGACATTTTGTAAAGTATTTTGACCACAAAAACGTTTATAAAGCACCCCATTGTTTACCTCTAATTGGTGCCACAGCAACCAGTAATGCCTACTTGCTGGACTAGCTAGAAAACAATCTTCCCCTGGAGGTTTTAGAGTATTTTCTTTTGCCAATAACAAAGGTCCTATAGACAGATCTTTAAGTTGTGAGTCTCTGATATTCTCTTTGCTTCTCAGCCAGCTAATATTATCTCTAAGTGTTCTTGGTATTAGCTCGGATGAACTGCAAGTACTAGTAGAGGGTTCGCTACCCGGCATTACTATGGCTTTCCCATGTTTTTCTGTATTTCCCACCCTATGTTTTGTGACTCTAAGTGTATGTTGTGCATTGGTAGACTGACAACTTGCCTCATTTAAATGTTTAATGTCAGAACATTTAGACTGGCAACATGCCTCATTTGAAATGGTAGGCTTGTCACCTTGATATGTTTTGTAAAATCTCAGTTGAGTAGCCTAAAGCTGCCCATTGCAGTTACATTTGATCGGCCCTATTTCTACATTTCTTACAAGGTCCACATTTAAGGGGTTCTGACATATCTACATTTGGGCAAGTGCAATCTGTGGATTATTACACAATGACCTTGTTTTTTACCGGCCCTGTACTCAATAATAAAATCATAGAGTGACAACATTTCGATCCATCTGGCAACGTTCCCACTCGGCTCCTTCAAGCTGAACTGCCAGGTCAGCGCTTGGTGGTCAGTTCTCACCAGAAATTGTCTTCCTAAAAGATATTGCCTGAAGTATTCAATGAAATGTCCAACCGTAAGCAATTCCTTTTTCGTGATGCAGTAGTTTTTCTCCGCTTTATTAAGGGAGCGACTGGCATATGCAATTACTTTTTCTTTATCATCCTGGCGATGTGACAACACTGCACCTATGCCCAATCCCGATGCATCTACATCCAAAATAAATTGGCCTCCTTTATTAGGAGGGTATCCCATTACATCACAGCTAATTAATGCCTTTTTAAGGGTGACAAATGCTGTCTCACAGTCAGAACCCCAATTGAAAACTTCGTTTTTCTTTGTTAAATCAGTCATTGGTTTGGCTATTTTTGAAAAATATTTTATAAACCACCTGTAGTAAGAGCCTGTGGCAACAAACTGCTTCACCTGTTTGGCATTCTCCGGCTGTGACCAGTCTAGAACTTTTACTACATTGTTGGGATCAGGTCGAACACCATCCCTTGAGACAATATGACTCAGGAAGACTACTTTGGTTTGTAAAAGATTACATTTGTTGGTTTGAATTTTAAACCAGCTTGCCTAATTATTTGTAAAACTTGTTCCATTCTGTTCAGATACTCTTTCAGAGTGGAACCAAAAACAATTACATCATCTATGTATATGGGACATGTCTCCCCTTGTAGACCTTGGAGAGCTAACTCCATAGTTCTTTGAAAAGTAGATGCACTACTGTTAAGACCAAATGGCATACGCGTCATCTCATAGTGGCCGTGTTTGCAACAAAACGCCCTTTTAGGTAAATCTTCTTCCTTGAGTGGAATTTGAAAATAGTCACTAGTTAGATCAACACTGCTGAAGTAAGTTGAACCTGCTACTGCATCGAGACAGTCTTTCACCCTTGGGAGTGGGAATCCGTCAGGTTTTGCCAGTGCGTTAACCTTTCTGTAATCAACACAGGGCCGGATAGCATCGGATTTTCTTTTAACAAGGACAATAGGCGATGCCCATGGTGAAGTGCATTTGCGAATCACACCCTTTGTTAACAAGTCATTTATGGCTTTCTTCTCAGCATCAGCATAGGCCAAAGGTACTTTTCTAGGCCTCTGTCTGACCGGGTACGCTTCACCTGTTTTAATGTCATGCTCTGTAAGATTTGTAAGCCCCAAATCCAATTCATCTTTTGAGAAAAGATCTTGATACTTAATCAGTATTTCTGCGATCTGATTTTGCTCTGATAGGGGTTTACCTTGAGTTGACCTATCATGTAAGTTTGCCAAATGATCTGGTATAGCTTTTCGCCTGTCCGCCTGTTGGACGTTTTCTCTAGGAGATTCGTTCTTGTTATATTTAAATTCTACTCTTCTCACGCATGAATGATTGTCATTTTCTTCCTTATTCTCTTGTTCTATAACTGTACTGATTATTTTTTCTACGGGCTCTTCCTATCTCTGCATTTTGCCGTAACACAACTTCTGATGGAAAAGGGTTAACTATTCTCACTTTGCATGTAGGAGTTTTGTTAATATCAATTAGCGTAGCGGCTATCTTTACTGTAAATCGTTCTTCTGCATCTAGTATGCCCTCGACCAGAACAAACTGTTCTTCTACTAAATCGTCTGATTCATACCTACTGACAAACGTGTCTACTACCACCTCGATGTATCCTGGCACTACAAAATCGTCAGCCATTTTCACTTTCCGTGCCGTATCATCTAGCTCTACTTGAATACATGGTATACTCATACCCCGTAATTGGATAATCCCTTTACTGAGTAATATATCTGCTGGTCCACCTTCTCTGTTCTGAAAAACGTCCATGTCTAATAGTGCCTCATCCTCAATTTCGGCAACAATAGCCTCTGTCCTCAACGTAAGAGGGACTAGCTTCAGGTCAAAATGTCTTTTTCCAAGTTCTTTAATTGGAGAACCTGACGCACTTGTCAAACATGATGACTTACTCAACGTAGGACGCACCCGGGCGTCCATTCTGTAAAACATAGTGTCAGAAATAACCGTTTTAGTCGCGCCTGTGTCTGCAGTAAGCAGTGCAGGTAAACCGGAAATTTCGCCTTTCATATAAGTCCAGTACTAGAAGGTTTCCTCCTTCTAATAACTACAGTTTCATTATTTTTACTGCTAATTTGACAGTCACCGGTCTGGTCGTTCTTATTCGTTTGGGCTTTCTCTTGACCACCTGAGTCACCCCTTTCTAGTTTAAAGTCATCTTATTTTCAGTATTGGGGGAAAATTTCATTTAATTCCTTTTAGGGTCAGAACTGCGGCTATGTGTGGGTTTGTTTGGACAATACCTTGAGATATGCCCCTTTTCCTGACACGCATAGCCTGTTCTGTTACTCATGTTGGTTTGAAATGCAGAACTCTTATTATAGGTCAAATGAGATAGTTTATCTAAAATTTGTTGCATTACCTTACTCATATCACTCTGTGATTCACCATGCACAGAAGTGGTAGTTAAATTTTCTCTAGTTTTTGTGTTTTCTTTAAGTTTGGATCGTCATTGCGCAAACGTTGTACTTGGTTTTGCTCATTATCATGATAGCCTTCTTTGTCAAAATCTGAGCTATCATCAGACTGAACGCGCCTTGTAAATCTGCGCATTTTCTTCTCGCCATAAGGAGTGGCTCTTCTTCTTGTCTGTTCAATATTTACCGCGTGATAAACAGCCGCTTCTGTGCTTGTGGGGTCTTTGTGAAATTCTACCTCAAACCTAGCATCATCCACCTTCAGCCCGTTTAAGAATCGCCTAACTAAGTCCTCCTGTTTTACCCTGTTATCTCGATGACTGTAGGCCTTTGCGTAAAGTCTTTTAAGCTCAGCAACATACCCTTCTGCAGTCTCATTCTCATACTGATCTCGCCTGCTGAACTTCACCATATATGTTCTAGGTGTATCTATTGACTTAAACTGGCAGTGCAATTCTCTTACCAGCTCTTTATAATCGGAAAGGACCCATCTAGGCAACTGAGAAAATGTAAACTCGCCTGCATCACCTTATAATTTTGGCAGCAAGCAGTCTAGTCTTTGATCGCCATTCCAGTGATGCCTGTCGGCAATGGCTACAAATCTGTTAAACCATACTTGCCAATTTTCTGTACCAGTAAAAGCTGGGATTTTAATGTTTGTGCTGATGTGATCATTTCTAAAGTTTGCATACCTCAAATTACGTCTACCGTCATTCCTTGGATTGCCATCTAAGTACTGGTAATTTTGACGACCTGCACTATGCTGAGAGGGGGGATAATTTGGCTGCCCATGTGTTGTGTGATCGTTGTCAGGTTGAGGGAAAAGACTGGAGTTTCGATACTGTTGACCACTACCTATTTGGTTCTTGTCACGCATTAAACAATGTGTGATGTGCTTTGATTGTGATGGTGCAATGTGTTGGCGACTGGTATATTCAAATAAATTTCTTTCAAACTGTCCATTATAACTTGGTATTTTCTCTATGCGGTACTCACTGGACCTATGCGCATCCCTACGCATAACATTTGGTCTATCAGTTGTGATAGACTGCGCTCTTTGCTCAATACAAGGGGGACTATACTGTCTTAAGTTTGATGTGGATGACCTTGGGACTAACAATTAATTTTCTTAATAAAATGACTCTTTATTACAAATACTGGTGCCTTCACCAGCAGCCAACGCTTGTTCCCGGTTTATGTGTGTTTTATACCCTATATCTCGATAGCCTGCCTCGTCCTGCGATAACGTGCATGAGTCTTCTTCACCTCTAGAACCAACATCATCATGAACCTCAGTGTCCACACAGGTCACGTCTCTGTCCATCTCTGTATGTTCCATAATATTCTTCTCAGGTTTCCTCTTTCCCATGGTTCGTATCACTGGATTTGTCTTATTAGAAGACAAATCCCACTTCTGAGACCACTAAATATGTTACGAGCCCGTGGTTATCTCCAATGACACCTGATGGTAACTAGACGGTCTATGGTTTAACTCTCGAAATGTAAATACAGATGGCAAGTTTGGGGATCTTTCCTTAACTGCTACTACTAGGGGTGGACTCCAGTATAATGATAGTACTTAACAAAATATCTTGAATAGGAATACGCGGAATAAGATAGCGAATAAATTTATCAATAATTTATTAATTCATAGAATGTAAACTTAAAATGAGAGATGATCAGGATGACAATTATACAAGATATAGAAAATAAACACTAATGAGACAGATGCTGACAAGGTGTTTCTTAATATAATACTGCAAACAACAATTAGTTGACTAATCTTCAAACCAATAGTTTATGAGCTTAAATTGATGATATTCTTTTTTCCTTTAAATCTTAAAATAAACTTCTTAAAATTATCCTTATGCAACTTACGCTTCTTTTGAGCGAAATGTAAAAATGGATATGAAGTAAAATAGAAAATAAGTTAAACTAAGGAAAAGTGAGCAAAATCAACCCTTACCTAAGAAAACAAAAATCGGAGTCCTCGAACGCGCCGAGAGCCGGGTTTATATAGTCGCCAGCTGCCCACAGCATATGTGTGAATCCCACAACGTCCCGCATTTCCACCGACGCGGGATGCACACAATAGTTTGACAGCTCGTATCCGCAAGCCCCTCCAACTTTTGCGGACTAACAGTGGGTGTAGAAAAGGGTACCATGATGCCTAGATTGTAACTATCTTGTTCAGATAACGGACTAACAGTGCGTGTAGAAAAGGGTAAGATGATGCCTAGATTGTGACAATCTTATTTAACTTACGGACTAACAGTGCGTGTAGGAAAGGGTACCATGATGCCTAGATTATAACTATCTTGTTCAGATAACGGACTAACAGTGCGTGTAGAAAAGGGTAACATGATGCCTAGATTGTGACAATCTTATTCAACTAACGGATTAACAGTGCGTGTAGAAAAGGGTACCATGATGCCTAGATTGTAACTATCTTGTTCAGATAACGAACTAACAGTGCGTGTAGAAAAGAGTACCATGATGCCTAGATTGTGACTATCTTGTTCAGATAACTGACTAACAGTGCGTGTATAAAAGGGTAAAATGATGCTTAGAGTGTGACTATCTTGTTCAACTAACGGACTAACAGTGCGTGTAGAAAAGGGTACAATGATGCCTAGATTGTGACTATCTTGTTTAGATAACGGACTAACAGTGCGTGTATAAAAGGGTACCATGATACCTAGATTGTTACTATCTTGTTCTGATAACGGACTAACAGTGCGTGTAGAAAAGGGTAATATGATGCTTAGATTGTGACTATCTTGTTCAACTAACGGACTAACAGTGCGTGTAGAAAATGGTACCATGATGCCTAGATTTTGACTATCTTGTTCAGATAACGGACTAACAGTGCGTGTAGAAAAGGATAACATGATGCCTAGATTGTGACAATCTTATTCAACTAACGGACTAACAGTGCGTGTAGTAAAGGGTACCATGATGCCTAGATTGTGACTATCTTGTTCAACTAACGGACTAACAGTGGGTGTAGAAAAGGGTACCATGATGCCTAGATTGTGACTATCTTGTTCTGATAACGGACTAACAGTACATGTAGAAAAGGGTACCATGATGCCTAGATTGTGACTATCTTGTTCAGAAAAGATTGTGACTATCCTGTTCAACTCTAGGACTAACAATGCGTCTAGAAAATGGTAAAATGATGCTTAGATTGTGATAATCGTGTTCAAATAACGGACTAACAGTGGGTGTAAGAAGGGATACCATGGTGCCTAGATTGTGACTATCTTGTTCATATAACGGACTAACAGTGCGTGTAGAAATGGGTACCATGATGCCTAGATTGTGACTATCTTGTTCAACTATAGGACTAACAGTGCGTGTAGAAAACGGTAAAATGATGCTTAGATGGTGATTATCTTGTTCAACTAACGGACTAGCAGCGCGTGTAGATAGGGTAGCATGATGCCTAGCAAGAGTGATGTGTAAAGCACATGGGTTGTTGAATTGCTAGTCACATCTACTTTTGTTAGTTAATCGTCGGATGGAAGCAATGACCGCGTAAGGATTCGAACGTGCGACCCTTGCATTGAGAGCCCTCGTTGTTACAGACAGAGCTATCGCAGAGATTAATCTGAATACACGACAAAAAACATTTTTTTTGGCCGAGCTGGGATTCGAACTCACAACCGAAATATGAACAATTTGTAATAATGACTTCCCTCATCGGCGTCAAAAAAAGCGACAGTATTACGACTGATGCGCTTGTACCGGTATGAGCTTGCCAGCAGTACTTGTAATTTACACCGGAAACAGCCATGGTATGACCGCAGAGCTCAAGATAAGGGGCTTATTGCATGTTCTAAAATTCTTATTTGACCATCTAACCCTATGTTGTGAGTACTCACTGAGACGATTCTTTTGAGTACCCACAACATAGGGTTTGCTATAATAACAAGAGAGAAGTTGTGTGAAAAAAGAGCTGAATACCCCTCCTTATCTGAACCTCTGTCAGACACTATGACCGACATACTGTTAAGAGCCTCATACAACCTCGTACAAACCAACACACGTACGTCAATGTAATTTATAATGATGATAAACGAGATAGGCAATATTAAGTCTCGAAATCCCGAGACACGGCTCAATAGGAAAACATATCTGTGTCTAGGTTATTGGGTCAGGATTCATTAGTTAACCCTTTCCCTCATATATACGCTTTCCGAAGTCTCTGCAGCAGACGAATTTTCTGTAAACGTTTTGGTAAAAGGAGAAATTACTCAAAACGAGCAATATTGACATCTGCCACAGTATTTTTAATTTTTTGCATTAATTATACATTAATTGATAGAGATTCTCTGGTCTTTGGTCTAGATGTTTCTAGGAATGTCTGCTGCATATTTGTTGTGTGTGGTAAAGGATTTAACAGAAGAAACGACGGGTATCCGTGACATAACGTTTTATAGCAATCAGTTGTGACAGAGGCCTTTATACGAATACACGAGCAGGCTGTATCTCCACAAGATCATTTAATTGCCACTTTATACAATCGTCTGAATGAAGCGTAACAGTTGAGTAACCGCGTCATAGGTTACTGACCATGGCTGAGTGGTTGGCATGAGGGATTCCTTTTACCCGGTCGTCATGGGTTCAATCCGCTGACGTGGCTGTTATGGTAACGGGCAGGTTTGTTTATCTTTAATAAGTGAGCTGTTGCCAAATATATGACTCAAATGATGTTGAAACACCAAACACAAAGACAAACAAGCAACTCTCTAAGGATTTATCGTTAAAACTACCGAATAAAGGCGTAGTACTAGCGACAAGTACTATATCACCAATCCAAATATGTTTAAATTCACCAAACTTCTTTCATCAACTACACAGAAAACAATGAATAAACAAGCAAATTATATATTGTTGGCAACACATTGTAGAAATGGCAATATATAAACAGTATATGGTATAAGAAAAATACTTTCTTGGTAAATATTTATGTATTGATGTAACCGTGATTGATTTGCTTTATTTCATTTATAAATATGTTTTGTATGACCAGATATATGTATGTTATAAAAGTTAATACAATATATTCTATTCTTTTTTATCTTATTAAACTGTTTGCGTTGAAGTGCACCCAACACTACACCACTGATCAATTAACACAAGATTTCCTTTACAAATATATTACAATTTTTATTTTTCGCAATACATGTACTAATCAATGGAATATTGATTATGTATCTCTTTCACTGCTGAATTTCATAGAGTCGATTATTCCATGTTCGTCTAATAGGAAATGTGGTAAAGTGTAATGTCTAAGAAGCAAACAATGCTGATTTCAGGGGAAAAATAAAGCTCGTTATGAGCTGTCTCACCTAAATCTGCTTTGTTTGCAAAAACCTTTTTGTCTTTTTGCGGCGAAAGGGTTAATATAAGCTTTGCATTACAAACAAATTACTTTTTTTAATCTTCGAATTTAATGAAATAATTCTTTAAAATAATTACTATCAGAAAACATCAACGTATGTCTACAAATAACATTGGAGCTGTCTAAAACAGAAAAAAAGATACAAAAACAATTGCATGAGGAAAAGTTAAAAGCAAAGTTAGCAACAATAAAATACAAATGCTTGAGGATGAATTTAAACTTTTAACAGAAATAAACTGTAACGAGGGAAAACTTAACAAAATAATATACATATCATTCATCCAAATACTATATTCAATAATACGCAGATTCTTAAAAAGATCACTATTACAAAGTACAAAGCAATAAATATGATGAAAAATTAATTACATACGGAAAAGTTAAAAGCAATGTTAAAAAGAATATAAAACAAACGAATACAATTAAGATTTTAAACTTAAAGAAAAGGTATCTAGGAGAAAAAACTACAACGATTTGAAAAGTAATTTAATGATCAATGATATGTTAACCAATATACAGAACATGGTGCCCACAAATTAATTTCAATATTTCGAAGAAAAAAAGGCAATGAATAAAATATACAAGAATATGTCTTCGTCTGGCTGGTAAAACATTGAATAGACGCAGACATATTTATATTCCAGTATTTAGTCCACCGGCCCATAATACAATATACAACAATAAAATACAATGCAAAAAGATGGACAATAACACATGAACAGTCATGACGGCATATGTAAGTCATTCAGTGAACGAGATATGAGCCGTCCCGCAAGAAAACCAACATTGTGGACTCTGCGTAAAGTATCGATCCGGACCAGCCCAAGCATGCAGCGCAGGCGAACCCGGATAGACACCTTTCGCCTTCTGTAGATTTTCTGTTTCAGGAATCATAACTCTATACCTATATCACCCTGAGACGGTATGTGTCTGCCCGGGTCAGTCTGCACGGACAGATCTGAGTCGATACATTACGCAAAGGTCATACTGTTGGGGGTTTTCTGAAGCATTTGCAGCATATAATCTATAAAGATGTAATGCTCAATTTGCAAGCAATACTTTCTACTCTTTCTTGAAATTTCACTACCTGTTTTCTCGTGGGACGGCTCATATATATATATATACGACTTCTGAGACATTTGCAGCATATAGCCTATTAAGACGTAATGTTCAATTTGCAAGCAATATTTTCTACTCTTTGTTGAAATTTCACTACCAGTTTTCAGGAAATTACACATTCGGCCTTCAAGTGAATTTATCATGTATTATGTTAATTTGTATAATCGGCCAAATGCCTATATTTCTGAATAAACATATTGTATTGTTTTGTATTGATTATCAATCAGACTACTTTGTAATGCTTTATCCAGTAGACAGTGTATATACCTACGACAAAATGCAACTTAATCTATAAACTGTAAATGTGACAAACAGAATTTTTTTGATTAGGTTTTTGATATTTTGTTATATATAATTATATATACGACTTCTGAGACATTTGCAGCATATAGCCTATTAAGACGTAATGTTCAATTTGCAAGCAATATTTTCTACTCTTTGTTGAAATTTCACTACCAGTTTTCAGGAAATTACACATTCGGCCTTCAAGTGAATTTATCATGTATTATGTTAATTTGTATAATCGGCCAAATGCCTATATTTCTGAATAAACATATTGTATTGTTTTGTATTGATTATCAATCAGACTACTTTGTAATGCTTTATCCAGTAGACAGTGTATATACCTACGACAAAATGCAACTTAATCTATAAACTGTAAATGTGACAAACAGAATTTTTTTGATTAGGTTTTTGATATTTTGTTATATATAATTATAGAGACGAATTTTTTTCTGATGGAGCATACTCTATTTAACTTCTATAGGCCGTTTGATAGTGTGGAATTTATCGTATACAAGCATCTGACAGGTGAAGAAAAATTCAGAGACAGAGTTAGAAATGAGGGAGTCCGGGTGCGATATCCTCGCTCTTCCCGAAGATAACCTTTGGTTCCTTTACCTGCTCAGTGTACAGCACGTTTTTCCTGGAAAGGACCAGTACATGACCTATAGTTGAGTTGCATAAACTTAACGCACCTCAGAAATTCAAGAACCCGGACCAGGACTTGAACCCCGGACAATTGAATTGGAAGTCTAACGTGATAACAACTAAATCACCGGGCCTCTCTTTTGAAGTGTATGTCTAGAAAAGTAGAGGCCATAACATCTAACTTAATTCGTTTAATTCGTTCAACGTATGATTTCTCGGCTCAAATGCATCGAAAGGATATTTAGATTCTGTATATATAATTTCTGTTACATTCTAAATATTAAGTAAAAACTCAGAAATGTTTGTTAACTATTTCTTTTAAAAAGAAATAGTTTCGAAGCTCTTCGTTAGATTTAAGTTATATGTGAAAGATCAGAATTGACTAAGGTTTCGCGTGAGCAAAACTGTATCATTTGCTTTGTTTCCTGGTGTTTCGATTATATCAGTACGAAGTTTATTCTTTGTGCTAAAAGTCATTGTCGTAACCAACACCATGGACTATTCGAACATGTCCAAATCCAACCTTAAATAAAATAACTTTTATAAATGTAGCCCAAGTACATCGTACCGATTCATCTTATTGAAATGATATATAGTAACACTGTTTTTAATACCTTTTATTGCCCTTGCGAGAAAGCCTTAATTATTACTTTTAACAGCCCGACAAACATGCAATACACGGTAGTAATTTCCCACAATTCCTTAATACAAAATAATAACAAGTGCTTGGAGGAATGCAACAAATCTTTTATAACATTTTATGTGGGCTTATTCAAGTTACTCAGGATGATTTATTGCTTTAAAGTATTGTTTTAAACATGGGTCAACGCTTGAAAAGAAACTAAATGTGTGTGTTCCCTATTATTATATGTCGCAGGACGCGAACTGAAGACGTAGTCAATTTGCTATCGTCTCATCATAAGGAGGAGTATCTGTTATTGTCTCGTCAGAAGGATGAATATTCCATTGTCCTTCAATGAGTATCGCATTCCTTCTATTTGATTTTTCATCGTTCTCGACCTGCAAACAAAAGTGAAACCTTAAATGATCAAACGGAATTATTCCGACTAAATTCGTCAGCCTGGTTTAGACCCGGTTATCTCCGAAACAGTCTGCTTGTACTTCATTCGGTCTGAACAGCATTTGAACTGGGTAGGGGGAGGTGAGACACTTTACCTACGTCACAGAACGTTTAACTAACGTTTTAAAAATGGCGCCTTATTATTTATGTGGATAAGATTTGAAGAAAACATCGAGTAAGGCTGATTTTCTAAATGTTTTGCGTATATTGTTTTACAAACTATCAAAACATTACCATGCCCGTTTTTGTTATCTTCTATGGCTCTCCTATGCATAGTAGTTTCTTTTACAGCGTTTTTTTTTAAACTAGAACCATGACAAGATCATTAAACAAAACATAACAATTATACAAACGGGGTAATTTCATAAATATATATCAATTAATGAATTAATATAAAAGATACGAGGAAAGATCTATTTATTTTGGATCATTCCTCGTATTGCCCTTAAGATGATATTGTGATAGTTTGAGAAGTATGAATATACAACTACACACGTGATAGTTGAATGTAGAGAAGTAAAGAGTTGTCTGTTTCATAAAAAGGTTAACGAAACATACAGAAACTTACATAACTGTCTGTTGTTTGCGATATCAAAGTCCCAGCGTCTGAAATATCGAATCCAGATATCAGCATTACATCTAATATACAAGTAGCCGAAGGCGAAATGGGGTATTAATCCACATCCGACTGTTCGAATAAGGATAGACTCACTGTCAGAAATCATTAAACAGACCACTCGGTAAATTATGTTGACATTTTGTGCAACAAGTTTAATGCCTTCTAACGTGTATGGGATGCTCACACGTGAAGTGCAACAGTTCTTTATTTGTCATTACTGAAAGGTGATTGTTCAGATCAGCATGTGAATCTGTCCTGTCTCATCAATTGCTAGAATGGTTGACATAAGTTTCTAGTAAGCATATGTAAGTTTTAAGTGAACAGTGTATATATCTGCTCAGATTGAACCCAAGGACTTTGTCATACGCGACCAATGTGTAACGGCTTAAATATAATAATTGAGCTGTCTCACTAGAAAGCCAACATTGTGGGCGCGTAAAGTATCGACCGGATCAGCCTAAGCATGCCGCTCAGGCTTACCCTGAGAGACACTTTTCGCCTCCTGCGGATTTTCTGTCTCATGAATCATTACTCTATACCTCTATTCCCCTGAGACGGAATGTGTCGGCCCGGATCAGTCTGTGCGGGCTGGTCAAGCTGATCTTGGTCGATACATTACGCAGAGGCCATTACGATTGGTTATCTCGCGGGACGGCTCAATTATTAGCTAATTGTTCTGTCACTGTAATTCGATTTGAATTAGTTCCAACTTGCTCGATTTATTGAACAACATTATGGTTATATAACGGTGGCGAGTTGCCTAACCGTTACTTTACAACACAATTTTCCAAATCATGTGTTTCCTTCCTGTTTTGTCTCTTTAATCCAAACATCTTTCTTCCGAGGCAATTGGTTACCTCCTACATGTATATTTAAGCTAAATGATCAACTTCACAGGTTCTAATATGAACAACAATGTAAAGGAGTTAAACACATTTAATAAAACAAAATAATAATAATGTAAAGCGATACATATTTAATGGCTTTGACATTAACAGGTCACTAGCCACAATGTAAGTGTGTTTACGTGTTCATGAAACATGACACCATGTACAGTAGTATACAATATTAAGGTATTCGATTGCGTTTGAATACTTACCACTACTGTAAACGCCACTATCATCTGAAAATATATATGAAGAACAATTAACCCTTTCCATGCTGATTTTTTTTTAATTTTAAAGGGGAATTGTTTAGCTTTGCATTTCGAAGAGTCCAATTGATTAACGAGTTTAACGCCGTTTGCAACAGTTGTTCAGTCATATCACGTCGGCCAGTTCACCTACCCATGTGTTTCCAGGGCTAATTATAAAAGTAATACACCCAACAATATTTCCAAGCTACTAGCTGCTTTTCCACATAGATAATAAGCGAATTGGTGAATGAAAACTGGTCCATTTACCCTGACATCAGTCAGTCGGTCATAATGCTAACTCCGCTACCCTGAGCGCAAAGGAAAGCAGCCATTACTACCATTGTTAAATTCTTTGGTATGACTCTCTAGCTGTCAAAGCGCTAACCAATAATGCATATTATCAACATCTGACTTAAAAAAGATATAATACGTATTTCAGTCACGTTTGTTTATGTATGTTACTAATCTATATTGTCAGGTGGTCCAATAATAGTGGATTTAATATCAGGGGCTTCGCCTAGCTGCTTGTTTCATATTGTAAATGTGAAATGAAAGAATGCACTCCCTTATGTTACAGTTTTGTCTGGTATAAAAACTAAAAATAATCAAAATATGACATACACTGACATATAAGGTAACCTCTTCCCTCTCCGTAAAACCATTGTTTTTCTACTAACATGTATATATGTTTATTATCAAACAAATCAATAGACATGTATGATACTATGATCCAGCCCTAATATGCTAAAATGTATACAAACTTCATTTGTATTCTCTCTTTTTTTTTTTTTTTTTTTTTTTTTTTTCAATAAGAAACTATAATGTATAAGTGATTTTTTCATCCTTGTGTACAGCATATGTCTTATAGATATGCATATATGACTATGTACTTATGTGATTGTGAAATAAAAATCAAACTATCTATCTATCTAGCTAATGAATTATTATAACAGTACACAAGATTCTGAAAATATATTTCGATAGAACATTATTTATAACATTTAAACTGTATAAGAACTTCATTTGTATTGTCTCTTTTTTGGATTTGTTTGTTTGTTTTTCAATAAGAAACTATAATTTATAAGTGATTTTATTATCCTTGTGTACATCATATGTATTATAGATATGTATCCATGACTATGTACTTATGTGATTGTCAAATAAAGATCAAACTATCTATCTATCTAGCTAATGAATTATTATAACAGTACACAAGATTCTGAAAATATATTTCGATAGAACATTATTTATAACATTTACGAACCATTCAAATGGCTTATCAAAATGTCCGTACCGTTATTTTGTGCTGCCATATGCCGTCCCTGTTTTTCACGACATTCAACTGTGTCAAGTCTCCCCTGTTCTTTCTGTATGCAATCACGTGTCAGCTGTGTGTTATATTTGACTTTAACTTCAAGCTTTTTTAAACCTTCCAAGTTTCCTGCCAATGCTCGCATACGAGTTTTGCTTGAAGCCTTGTCATTAGGAACACCCACGGTCATCTCACCACGCAAAACGAACTCGTATTGTGTAGCCTTTTTATAACTTGCATCAATGGTTTCTTTTGAGTGTTTACAATCCTCTGTCATGTTTTTCTGTAATAGTCCGATGTTCAGAAATATATATACTACGAATTGTAGTAAATAGAGGCTAAACCTTTCGAGCTTTATTTGAGAATGTCAACTATCTGAGGAGGGTAGTTCAGCTATATGCAGGTGCATACTGCGTATTACTGATACATGTATAAAACTCAGCTGTGAATGTGTTGGAGACATATCGACACTTATGTTCTTAGACATCTCCACATTCTATAACAGTTTTCAATATTAAAATTGGGGTCAAACACGGGCACAGATTACCGATACAAATCATATCAAATCACCAGGGCAATTTATTCAGTCATCATGTAATTATGATATACAATGAACAGAATATATCAGATTGTAACACATGATCTAGGATCTACCCATATCTTTGTTTGTTTAGTTATAGCACGTCTTTTCCTATGTAAGATTACCCTGATCACAGCGAGTCGGTGACAATACTTACCCCATATTTCTGAGCGTCTAGGAGGGATAGACTTTACTACCGTTTTCAAAGTATTTAGTAAAAGAGAAAGTTGATGTAAATCATCAATGTCGCCGGAAAAGACTGCATTGATTTTTTTTTTAACACACATGTATTCTTGACTTTCATTAGTCTAAACATACACATAATGTTTTCTCAAGAACTAATTCCAGGATTTTTGAAATTCCACATAGATCTACACATTTCAGGATTTCTTTTGTTCAGGAATTTGGATGTTTTGTATTTGTCAATAAAACCACAACAAATACATTTTGGGCTTTAAATCTACATGCAATAAAAAGCTATTAAACCCTTTCCATGTCTGAAGCAACAATGAAAACCTTTAAACGCTTAACACATTGAGAAAACGGTTAAATTGCTGAAGACATGAACTTCCTCCTTTTTAATAACAATTATAATAAATATTTCACAGATGTTAAAATTTATCCTCATATGTTTAAACAGTAGACCACACTTGAAACAATATATCAGCTAAATTGTTTATCTAAATCGTTGATGCATACAATATATGTTTGACGCAA
Source organism: Serripes groenlandicus (assembly GCA_031761405.1). Classification (NCBI taxonomy): domain Eukaryota; kingdom Metazoa; phylum Mollusca; class Bivalvia; order Cardiida; family Cardiidae; genus Serripes; species Serripes groenlandicus. The sequence continues at coordinate 40,090,308 of JASEVX010000014.1, forward strand.
GAAAAATGCCAGTTGCGAGTCCCATTACTATTTAATAGGTGGCAAGTATGAAATTAATTGGGTGCGAAAGAGCAGATTTTCTTTATTTCTAAATCTATTGTTTATCAGAGTTTGTTTTTCTCTTAATTTGTTTCAAGCCAAATCAAAAATTAATATCACATATATGTAATCATTTAAGTGTGTAATAAGGTGTTTGAGCATTCTTTCGAAATGTTGACCCTCGTGTCAATATCGAGTCGTAGTGTCAGACATCGAAGAAAGTGAATAAAAAATCAGGCAAAGCTTTTGTGCATGTTTTATTCCACTGCATTCGAGAGAAAAAAAGCATTTCTATATTATCTTTCTTCCTCCCACATTCGACCCATGCACTCGTTTCGTGACGTTTAAGAAATCTATTTGTCATGCGACATCTTTTGTCTGCATAAACAAGTCACTTTTCTAAGTTTACATTTTACTTCCGGTTACTTCGCTTTACATTTTGCCAAAATGAAACTAGGTCACGAACTGAGGAAAATGCTTTTCGAAGTTCACGACCGATAAACAGGCTTATATTTGAGACATATTTTCCCAAAATATTCCTTATTTTTGTTTCTGTTACCAGTTTATGTTTATACTTATCTATTAAAAGGAGAATTCGACGTGATGTTCGTATCGATAGTCTGCTGCAAGCAGGTGCGCGTATGTAAACAAATTAGACTGTGCGACGTAAAGGTTTGTAGTTATCGCCTTTTGATTACATAGTTTATGAAAATAAAGTATCTCAGTCTAGCTAATAGGGACTGTTTTGTCTTCGTAAATAAAACGCAAAAACGTAAATGCCAGTCAAAATAAAGAAACTGCACATACTTAAAACATCGGAATATTTATTTCATTTTAGATGTGTCATAACTTAGTGTTTTTAAACAAACGCAATTGTAATATGTTCAAGACTTTTAAAAAAAGAAAAATCTAATAATAACCCCCTTCCCATGTCATTTCCGAAAGCCTAATTAAAAAAAGATGTCGCGGGCGTCTGCCCGCTACTAATTAATTGACCGGACGCTGTACGCCCACACCACTGATACAAGATACAGCTTAGGTTTGAAGATATTGAGCAGAGAACAACTACCTCTAAAGGAAAAGTGTTTCTAAAACTTCAGACAATAGCTGGGACAAACCTGAAAACTAACAAAGAGACAGCACCAAGAGTATATATGGAAAACGTGTTGCAACATGTAGGTACAAAATATATATGACTTATTTAAAAAACTGACATCATGTATTATGTAATATATTAAACCAGTCAGCAATTACAAAATCATCAATGTAGTTATATGCGTCTACTTCATATTTTTAGAGCCAATATAACTTAAGCATAATATAGTTTCAAGAACTAATAAACAGTCACTTACGCGGTACATGAATATTGTTGCGTACTTTAAAGCGACTGAAATCAGATGGCACGAAAAAAAAAATCGAATTCGCCCTAAATGTTATTCTTAATGTTATCCAAGTAAAACCAGGGTAGAAAATGTATCGTTTTGTATCAATACAGTGAACTTGAGTCGTTTTCAATTGTCCTGATGAAGAGGTTTCCTATTTAGAAATACTTACCCCGTTACTTACAGGGTAGAATTTGCGATGGAAAAAGTATCGACAACAAGAAAATCTCACCGATTATAGGGTTATGTAATGTGTCAGTTATCATATTTTAATGCCCCAAATACAAAAATAACACTTATTTTCTTAAAATTTGAATTTTTTTTTTCGACAGTTGGGTATCTGGAGTACAGTCGCTTTAATACATGTGCTTATGCTTAAATTGGTAAAAGAATGTCTATAGAAATGACGGAATCAGAGACCAATCAGACCATTCTACTTGACAAGTATTTAAACGAACAGGTTCACCACTGGTAATGAAGCTGAACCTTTGTAAGTAAAAATAATAATAATAATAAAATAATAATAATAATAAAGTAAAAAATAGTTAGGTTCTTGTTTTGAAGGAAGGAAACTCAATCTCAAACGTTTATATCAATCATATTATCTTTATTGTATAACACACAGGTGTCTGAAAACATTCCTAAATAATGTTAATAAATGAAGGAACATCCATTTTGAATGTTGTTTTGACCAAGCAGATGATTGTTTGTATTAAGCACACACATGTGTTCTGTTGTAAGCTTCAATAGCTATGTTCAAGTGTTTAAGAAGAATTTTCAATTTTCATAAAATGTTTGCCATAACTGAAAAGAAAATCTATTATATAATACCAAACACATTTGTTTAATATACTATCCCAGACCCATGGGAATATACTGAAAACTGTAGCAAAAGTATCCAATCATAGGGTTTTAAAATACGTGTTAAGTGTAACAAAAACGGCTGTCGTGTTAAACAATATGATAAATAGTTTATAATGTAGAAGTATTCAATTAAAAGGTTAGATAGCTTGGTAAAGTCAACAAACGAACTCGGTCCGACAATGATATCACAATGCTGGATTAATAACCTATAGCATTTGCTGTTATTATTTGACTAGATATGGATGACATCGTTGTGCTGGTTTGTTTACCAAGGGATCATGAATAAGTGAATTGCCGTGTTATATCTGAAATAATGTTGAAAACGGTGTAAACTCCAATAAAACAAACAAACCTGTGTACTTATGATAAATTCCTGCAATATAACTATATTATTATTAAATTAATCCGTATTCACCTTATACTAGATTCACTTTAAATGGATACTTTTATTCTACAATTAATGTTATATAAAGGAAGTAAGTAATTAATACCTGATCTGCGTACACATTCTGTATAACACTTTTCAAAACAACTTAACCCTTTTCCCATACGCTTTCTGACGTCTCTGCAGTAGACGAGATTTGAAAACAACTTGACAAAAAGAGGAGATATTTGTCATAATGAGCAATTTCTCCTTTTGCCAAAATGTTTTCAACTCTTTTAGATGATTATACTATGATTTTTGGAGATATCTCATATTTTTACCTAAATGTTTCATTGTCGGCTGCTGCAAATCGGCTGTATGTAAGAAAGGGTAGGCTCAAACAGGAAGATAATATAAAATAAAGAAAACCCTATATTAAGAGTTCATCATGATGACTAAGAAACATAACAGGAAGATTATATGTGCCGTCCCTCGAGAAAACCAACATTGTAGTCTCTGCGTAATGTATCGACTCAGATAAGCATGCGCAGTCCGTGCAGACCGATCCGGGACGACACATTGCGTCTCGAGGGAAATAGAGGTATACATTTATGATTCCTGAAACAGAAAATCCACAGGAGGCGAAACGTGTCTATACGGGTCAGCCTGCGCGGCATGCTTAGGCTGATCCGGTTCGAATTGTTACGCAGAGTCCACACTATTGGTTTTATCGTTATGGTTTCTTCTTCTCTTACAATGGTTTGAACTTTGAACCAAAGTTAAAGTTTCATTTGTCATTTCAAGCTACAGTTGCAATTTCAATGTCTTCTTCTTCTCTTACAAAGTTCTTAACTCTAAACCATAGTAAACATTTCATTTGTCATATCAAACTACAGTTGGTATTCCAAATTATTTTAATATCTTAGTAGCCAGAAGACTAGATTTAATTAAAAGTCCATATCAGTTGAAAAGATAAGTGGGGCTTTAAATTGTTTGCAATGATTGTTAGTTATATTATCTATGTAATATTTAATAAAGTAAATAAACATTTACAAATGAACACGAGTCTTCTTTTCTTCTCTATCACCGCCGCAAAAGAAAGAATCCTATTTAGATTTGTAAACTATATTAGTCAAAGGGTTTAACCTATTGCAGTGTAATCTCTCTGAAAGCAAACCTAGAGTTACTAAGAGCGTCAATGAGGACAAATGTCTTGTTCTCTTGAATAACACCAATACAAGCAAACCTGGACCGTGTGCTGTGTGTTTTAATTCATTAACTTTGACAATTGCTCACACTTAGTGGGCTTATTTTGGCATCTCCAGATAGAAGATAACTGATATCGATCGTAGCATATAAGGCGTTTACTGGACAACACTAGGAGAGACATGGTGTCTGCATATGTCAGGGCACAGAACTTTAAACAAATAAGGGATACACAAATGTTGTTCAACTGGACACAAAGTACAATAAAAACAAAGCTTATTTATAAGCATATTAAAACTGACTTTAACCATGAAGCATACGTAGACATGATAAGCAATAACCAGTAAATATATATCTGCCTAATCAGATGCGTATTTCGGCACACAGTCTACGAATTTAAACTGAAAGATATGAACAAAACGGAATTGTACAATCAACAGAGTTTGTGTTTATTGTAAAGGCTAATGTAATTGGTAACCTTATTTTGATATGGGGAAAACCCAAGTGTATATAAATTGTTAAGCTTGTTAAATTCAGCAATGAAACAAATGAAGTGTTAAATATATTGATCATCTTGTATCCTTTACTTGTATTTTGATTTGCGAATTTAAATATAAATATATAGTATATTGGTCAGTGCGTCCGAAGCTATAAGTACTACAAAGCTTACCTCACAATTAGTTTGTATGTGTTTTTATTTGGTTTTGGTGAAAAGTCCCTCAAAAAATAAAATGTGTTCGTTTGTGGAATACTTCAATTCAGATTTTAAATATGTTAACGCTGTTTTAAACAATTGGTGTTATCTACACCTTTCTCTTGCCTTTTACCAGGAATAGAAAACAAAAATACAACGTGCTCTATGATTGAATAGTGTATTTCTTAGGGGAAAAAAATGAACATTGGAAACTTTAGGAATTCGTATATAACGATTTTATTGTTTTATCCTTCATAAATAAAACAATTGAATGTACACATTTACCATACGAGTCCAACAAAGCATTCATTCAAATTAAAATTGAAATTACATAGAGATTATTTTTCACTGTGAGGGAGCAAACAAAATCACGTGACCACAAATGCGAACGACCACGGAGAAATTGAGACAACAACACGAATGTTTTTGATGTTTTCTTTATTAACTTGAATCGAATTAAAACAAAACCTAGCCCACGGTACGCCGCATGATTTCCGATTTCATGTGGTATACTGTCTGTCATTCTTGGTGTCGTAGTTTTTGAGAACATTCAAAAACAAATTTGGAATCGGCGATGCAGACGACCACACATTTTATATATCTTGCAAAAACAATGATAAATCGGCTAGTTTCACCTGGTTATTTACGAAAAACACATATTAAAGAAAATATATACCATTTAGAGTACCTTTGCAAGGCGTATTGATGTTTTTGAAGGCATTATTAAAATATTAAATTATGCGAACGACCATACTCTATAATTTTAGGCGAACGACCACACTTTTTAAAAATAAATTTGAAGGGTGCGAGTATTGTAGCCACGACAACAGGGAGTGGCACACCCCGGTATATATGAGCTATTCATGCCGAGAAAACCGGTCACACTTGAATACACAAAGGTTTGTTTCAAATTACACTGATTATTTGCTCTGAGAACGCACAACTGGGCAAACAAAAGTATTTGTCATATAATATTACATGTGTAAAGAAACTTCAAATTATTATGTTCCAATTCCTGTGCGAAAACTCTGAGCCAATTATGTTCAGATTCTGTACCAATTCTGGGCAGAATGCATACATAATTTCCGTTTTCTGTACAGAATAAACACAGACACAGAATCTGATATAAATTCTGTACAGACTTCTTGTTTTTTTCTGTACAGAATCTTACTGAACCAGATTTTTGCTGTAAAGAGTATTGTATCAGACAGATTTTTCGCACTTAGAAAAAAATCAAATAAAAAAAAAATGGACTTAGATAGAGAAAAGAAAAGAAAAATGGACTTAGACAAAAAATGAACCAGAATAATTGAACTTAGAAAATTTCTTAAATCAATTAAGGCTTAAAAAATTCAAGACAGAAATAAATTTTGTTTTAGGAATCATCTTTGTATTGGTATGTTTTTTTTAAATATTGAGGGACGTAGATAAAAGGAATAAGCAACTCCAACTGAACACCTGTTATCTGGTTAAAATATCACATGGAGAAAAATAATTGTCCACATTTTTTCACATTTTGTAGCAAATGAAACTTTGAAGTCACTTTTGGCACATAAACAAAACATACATATTCTGAAAGCTTAGAAAGCTTGAGTCTGAAATGTCAAATACAGATATCAGCAATACATCTTAGGTTGGTTTAATTGTTTGGTGTTTTACGTCGCTTTTAACATGTTTTCATTTATATCACTGCGTTTCATGGATAAGTTACCAGTACCTTCGGTCCATTCATTCTTACATAAGCCAGTCAGTCGTAAGGCTAACCCCGAGCGCCATGCATGACAGTCATTACTAACATTTTCAAATTCCTTGGTATGACCCGGTCGGTGATTGAACCCGCGATCTCCCACACTCAAGGTGGACGCTTTACCACTACCAGCACCAAGGCGGTCTAAGGTAATAACATCATATATATCGATCAGACATTGGTTTAACATTCTTCTCCCCAATCATTTATCCTGCCCATGGGAGTTAAGAACATGACGTCATAATGATGACACTCTTTTAGAACAGGTGGTGTAAAAGTGCACCCTTATAAACAGAACCCAATTCGAATAAACAGTACTTAGCGTGTTTTAAAGGCATATGTCATCATTTTTGATTTACTACTAAGTATACTTAAAAAGTTCATTTTTAAAAAGTATTGTTCGAGGGCTTGGCGTGAAACGGTTGTAACTAAAATAGGTATTTTTTCTACCAAGGTTAATCAACTCGCCATAAAGTCTTTATAGGCGTTAAATCATTTTTCTTGGTAAACAATGTAAATTTAGGTGCCATTGCTCGTTCTGAGCAATGGCACCTAAATTTACAGTGTTTATAAAGGGGTTAAAATTGCCTCTAAACCAGGGTTTTCAAAATAGGTTTTAAGTTACAACTGTTTCACGCCAAGCCCTCGTGTTGGTCAGTAACTATTGATGTCACCGTACTCATTTACTTTTGCCAAATTAAATTGAGTTGATGTCTTTTGAGTTGTAAAACATGGGTGCTTGAATGTGTTACAACCTTATTGAAAATTAAATTAATACTTATCACTAAGTATGGTCGATGGAATTCCGGTAAGTTGTTCTGTCCTAGTCAAAGTAGGCTCTGATCCCGTCCTCTAACATTTGACAGTCCATGCCAAAAACATTGAATTACATGCATTTAAAGTGTATTTGCTTTATGAGCGGACAATAATCGTCAATGAATGGAGCGGACATAAAGTAATAGATACACCTTGGGTATCATTAGGAAGTTATATACTTACTTATACTGTAAACACCACTGTCATCTGAAAGTACATTTAAAGAACATTTCAATCCTTTCAATGCTGAATTTTTACATAGTTCTTTTTACCAAGAACTACGATATTAACCTCTTTTGGCAGCCACTTTGATAGGCAAGTTTACTATATGTTGAAAAAAGACATACCAAATATAACTAAATTAAACAATAAAATGTGCAAACAATAGTAGATTAAGAAGTTGATATACGCAAATAATATAACGGCATCAACGATATATGGTTGTCAAACTCAAATTCCTTGGTGTTTTCCTAGTCGTTACATTTTTTTAAAATATACGCTAATGATGATCATCATATTTGCTTTTTTAATGGAGACAAGGGAGATAACTATTGTAGTTAAGTGAATTATATGTATTGACCTGTCCAGCTTTGCATTTGTAAGTGTCAATAGTCAATAGCCAATTCCAAATTATCAAGATGAAACAGTTGACTGGAATAGCCAGTATAAATATTCTTTATCTTGTATCTTCACTTTTAACATGGTGTAAATTTATCTGCAGGGACCTCTCACCTTATACCAGTACTCTCAGTACACGATTTTATTTATATAGGACACTTAACCCGTTCCAACAGACAACACCTATGCATAAGAATACTTACAAAGCAAGTAGGCATATTTTTTGAACTTTACATAAAAGCACAATAATACTAGAAATAAAGATGTCTATATATCAATTAACTAATGATTAGTGAATAGAGCTGAAAACGTTGTGGCAAAAGGAGAAGGTGCTCACCATGATTGTCCAAAAGCCATCTGCTGCAGATGCATATGTAAGTGGGAAAGGGTTAATGAAGTTAAACTACATATTTCTCATGTGATGGTTTCGTAAAGTATGCAAACAAAGAAACAAAATATGATGTAAACCTGTTGTGACCTAATACAGTTCTTTCGTGCGGGGAAAAACCCATTGACAATCTATGTCGTTAATCGCGCGGTGCGAACACGCAGTGGGCTATATGGTTTTGCCTTTGATATTGTCATAACAATTTCACATAGACCGATAGCCAACTGAATGAAGGCAAATGACGCGTGTCGCATTGCCTTTGTTAAATGTATGAACCTGTTAGAAAGATTATCAATAATATAACACTTTTAAATAGTTTAACTTATATAACTGGAAACTCTCACTCTCTCTGTCTTTCTCTCTATCTCTCTCTCTCAATTTAACACTAAGACAGAACAAACGATTGAACTATCTCTCTCTATATATATATCTCTCTCTTTTGTTTCTCTCTGTGTCTCTGTCTCTTTCTGTGTCTCTGTCTCTCTCTGGCTCTGTCTCTCTCTGTCTCTCTCTCTCTCTCTCTCTTTTGTTTTCTCTCTCTCTCTCTCTCTCTCTCTCTCTCTCTCTGTCTCCCTCTGTCTCTCTCTGTCTGTCTCTCTCTCTCTCTCACTCTCTCTGTCTTTCTCTATATCTCTCTCTCTCTCTCTCTCAATTTAACACTAAGAAAGAACAAACGATTGAACTATCTCTCTCTCTATCTCTCCCCCTCTCTTTCTCTTTCTCTCTCACTCTCAATTTAACAAGAAAAAGAACAAACGATTGAACTTGAACTTGAATAAGTCCGTATCTTGTAGTTGTAATGCATCAGATCGTCCGATGTTTACACGACATTTGGATTGTCTCTCCATTTCTTTACCTATGCAAGCATGTGTGAGCAGCTTAGCATCTTTGACTATATCTCCAAGATGGTCCAGATCCTTTAAGATTATTTTCAATGCATCTGTGCTTTTCTTCATGGAAGCAGCGTCATGAACATCACCACGTAAATCAATCTCGTATTGTGTGATTTGTTTTATACATTCATTTATGACGTCCTGGTATTGTTTCAATTTGTCTGCCATGTTTGTCTGTGATATATCGATATGCAGAAATCAATATATCTGGCACTGTGATAAGGAACGACAAAGTAGGCATTGTCGCAACGACAATCAAAACATTAATAAATTGACTTAATTAAATATGGACTTAATATAATAAAGGATGCATATCAGGTGAAATACTGTCCACGTGGTATAAAGATGTATTTACATATCATTATTAAAATTGTCAGAATATAAGTTCTAAGCCACAACACAACGGTATACTGACATAATACATACGCTGTCGTCAGAATAACTGGACCAGTAGCTCTTGTAACTGACACCACAGGAAACGTCGTGATATAACTTGAAAAGTGTTGGAAGTGGCATACAAACAAGCAAACAGATTTACATCACATCTAGGACATTATTATACATTTGAGGATGGTGACAACTATGGAAAAGCCAGATGCATATGTGCTTAATTGTCTATATTGATCGATTGATTGTTCGGTATTTTACGCCACGTTTAACAATGTTTCAGTTATATCATGGCGTTTCTTGCTTATTTATCAATACTACTTGTCCGTTTATCCTGACACCAGTCTGTCAGTCGCAATGGTAAGTCCACAACACCGAGTCCCATGGAGGGCAGCCATTACTATCATATTTAATATTTTTCCTATACATTTAAACATAGTCTAAACTACACATATTGCTTATTCGAAATGTGAAAAAGACCGGCACAAACCTTTTTGTTTATTGTTTATTCCTCTTCTTTTTTTGCCAAATATTTTACTCCCGATGTCGACAAAACCTAGTTTGAATAAGAATGAAAAGTTAATCCATTTTTATTGAGTTATTTATTTATTTGGATTTAATACCGTTTGCAACAATCGTTAAGTCAAATCACGGCGACCAGATCAATTATCCTGGTTTCTTGCAACAGTACTCCAAACAACTTCGTCTTCCCAGGCACGTTGTTGTGTTTCTACATAGACAGTTCGCTCTATGGTGAAGGATCAATGACGTTTTTCGCATTTACTTTTGTTATACGTCAGAAATAGATCACAACAGCTTGATTGCTAGATTTCATATAAAATATGGCATGATTTCGCCCTATGTTGGAGGATCAATGACGTTTTTCGCATTTACTTTTGTTATACGTCAGAAATAGATCACAACAACTTGATTGCTAGATTTCATATAAAATATGGCATGATTTCGCCCTATGTTGGAGGATCAATGACGTTTTTCGCATTTACTTTTGTTATACGTCAGAAATAGATCACAACACCTTGATTGCTAGATTTTATATAAAATATGGCATGATGAGCTAAAAAATGTATGACAATGTGGTTATCACAATACACAAAAATGATTCTGGATTAGTGAAGTTAAATATAAAACCACATATTTCTACGGCATGTATTACGTAAATCAAAACACCTAAAGTTATTGTGATTTACAAACCTTTCAATTTGAAAAACAGTCCTCGGTTGTTGTTTCATTTATTCTATTACCCAAAATGTAACAGCAGCTAACATGAAGGACGTAAACTAATTGATAGCAATCCCCAAATGTGTATACTTCGTTGTAACAATAAACAAAGGAGGGATGTTCTTTTTATTTAGACATCAACATAGACATATATATCTTTTTTTTAGCATCTAGGCCACCGGCCCATAATACAAAATACAGTGACATATAACAGGTAAAGAGAATGACAATAATATAAACAAACGAAACCAAATCATGCGGGCTATTTATTTATCCAAGAGGCAAAGCGAAAACAAAGCATGATATCCGATCCTTTCGCCAATACTGGTAAGATTACACGTATGTCACTCGGGTGTCTCCGGCCATCTCAAGGAAGTAACCGAATTTCGTTTAACATTCACAATTATATGCTAAATCATAACCATACATTTACCTAAGGCATGATTTCAACAGTTACTGCGTAATTAGGAAGTTATTCACACATGACATTTGCATTCAAAACTAATTGGTGAACTATTTTGCAGTGCGCACACTTTATGTAGGTGACTGTACGGTCAACATTTGTAAGTTATCATTTCGATTGCAATTGAACCAGACTTAAAATTAAATTCCTTGTACAAAAAAAGTATTCATTGACCGCCTCGATGGTGTAGATGTAGAGCTCCGCTTCGAGGGCCGGAGGTCGTGCGTTCAATCCTCGAGCAGGTCATACCAAAGACTTGTAATGGTAGTGATTGCTGCCTTCCTTGGCGTTCATGGTTGCTGTGTAAGCATAACGACTGACTGGTTGGTATCAGGATAAATGGACCAGTAGTACTATTAACTTACATAGAAAAGTCCGTGATATAGCTGAAATATTGTTGAAAGCGGCGTAAAACACCAAAACAATTTATTTCGGTTTGACGCGGTTTTAACCATTATTTCAGTTATATCATGACAATAGTTCACATATGATCGCTAGGAAATGCAACCAGTCCAGTGCTAGGTAATGAATCTTGCGCATGGGCACTCCATCATGGCCGGGCCGCCGCGACTGGGGATCGGGTATTTAGTTGTATACATTTTGACGTAAATTTCCCCATAGAAAGTGCATTTTAACCGCAATAAACGATACAGTGCAAACATCGCTCGTAATGTGATATTACACCCTGTAACCTCATGTTTAGTAGATATTTTTCAGGTTTTATCGAATGTTTCGGTTGCGACAAACAAAAGCTTTATAAGGCTTTGTTTTAGATTTTATTCCGTTAAACAGTTACGGTCATATTACGGCGAACAGGAAATATGATATTAATTTTGTCCTTCACTTTATATTTACATCAAGATAAAATATATATAAAATATGAAACCAATATCGCCCCACCAGCAGGTGTTCAAGAGTTGCATTGACTGCAATCTCTCAGTTTCATTAAGCCGGCGCATCAAATCAGGATCAGACTGTGGCTGCAATTCTTATTGAGTGACCCCAAACCACGAGACTCTACATAAGGCAACACGTTCTGATAAAAGCACACCAACGAAATGGAATTTCCAAAAAAGCACACAGATAAGTGAGAATGTCCAACCATTTTAAATATAAAAATATTTGTGTTATTCCTATAAATCTGGATTTTGTATGAGTTTAAATCACAATCAAAATTAAAGCGCAATAGAGATTGCTTAATAAAATAATCTGGAAATTAAGCGATTTCAAAGAAAAGATTACCACTCCGAAAATGGAAACCTTGATGTTGGGCCACTGGAATGAGAGTTCAGAATAGTTTTCAGAGTCAAGTAAATATCTTGTCTTTGAAAATAATTTCGTACTTATACTAAGTGGAAAAGCAGTCAGTTGCTTGGAAAATGTGTTGTGTGGAGTTCTGGTGAGAGATCGCCAGGAAACAAATGAATAGTTTAACTGGCCGCCGCGATTTGACTTGAAAATTGTTGAAAAGGGCGTGAAACCCCATCAATCAATTAATCAATTATCAAATCCACCATAAGGTAACTTGATACTGTGAAATTTGTATCATTAAAGTGCACGACTCTGATGAGAAGATTTTGCAATGAATTGACGAAAACGGGGCATATACATGTTTTGGGACCGTTGTCGAAAGTCATACATACTACACAATTAATACACAGATTTTTGGAGTTAATACGTTCCTAATAACAGCTCCGGCGAAACAAATATTTTAAAGAGTAATTATCGTGCCAAACAGATGATTTGACATAAATCGAGTAAGCAGACTATGCTTAATTGCCAACAACGAAGCATAGGTTGCTGCGGAATCAGAAAAAGGGGCAAATGGTATTCACCTCTTAATGCGCTTGTCGGTTCAAAGATAATTAGGTCTAAACGTTTCTTAAAGTTACCTTTACAAAATTTGTGCAATCCATATTGATTGTTTGAAAAACATGGCGACAAGGTGGCATAACAAAAGGGACAAGATGACAAAACATTATAATTCCATTTTTCTAAACGTTTTCGTCAGATTTCAAGATAATTTAGCAGAATTGTTTCTTCAATGACCCTCTGCATAAATCGTTCAACGTTCAAGCCATATTGATTGGGAAGAAAAACATAACCAGCCATGGGACATTAGAAAAGGGTAAAAACTAATAGCTTCAAACGATATCTCCTAAATGGTGTTTGGAGTACTGGTGTGGGAAAGAAGCCATGTGACATATGGTTAAGTGAACTGGCAGCCGTGGTTTTTTTTTAACTGAAAATATGTTGCATATGGCCTTAAACTCCAATCAGTCAATGTTACATGAATGTCTATGGAAAGGTCTTTATCAACAAAACACTTGAATTATTAACGAAGATTACGTTCAAAACTAAATCAGCACAATCAAGATCGGAGTCACAGGTAGAGAAGTACATGCAACTTGTCCCGGAATCGAACCTGTTTCAACGTTGGGCGAGAATTCAGGTGTATATCATTTAAAAGCACGACAAATACGCGTCTTTAACTCAAATTACGAAACGCCGGTGTCAAGGTTATCATAATTTACAATGACAGCAGTGTAAGACTGACCAAGCAGTACTAACACGGTCCCGTGTTTGGTGCCAATGCTCAGGGACAGACTGAAAAGCAGTCAGTCCATGGCTCGAATCGAACACCTCTCGCTTTAAAGTGAGCCCTGTCAGTGATAAATATTGCATTGACCTCTCCAATCTGCATGTAATGTATTTCTCGTTCATTAGACCAGTTCTTGAATACGACGACGTTATCTGGGACAATGTAGCTCAAAAGCGTTACAGGGTGTAGTTAACTGGTGTCTATTGGAGATCTTCAAAAGGTAATCTGATGGGAATCGTTAGTAGAGAGAAAGAGTAAACACAAATTTGTATTGTTTTTTAAAATGGTGAAAGTATTGCCACTAACTATCTGTCTTCTCTTGTTCCACAGTAGGTTAATACAACCACTTATAATCTTGTGAATAATACAAATCTGAAAAATATAAACTGTAGAACAAACATGTATAAAAAAAATTATATTTACCTTCAGTAATGAATGATTGGAATGGACTACCACAAAACATAAGGAATACGAATTTTCTGTCGTTGTTTAGTTTATTTATTAATATGAATAAACCAGATTCGTATACACTATACCATGTTGGAGATAGAACAAATACTTATCTGCAAAACAATTGTAGTTATATTAACCAACATTGTCATTTGAAAAATGTAATCGAATCGACACTTTGTCGTTGCTGGTCAACCTAATTGAATCGGCACAATATCCTTGAATGAAAATTATATCGTACAATTAGAAAACAACTTATTCTAGGTTGTATCTGAAGTAACTACTGTTAACTTACAAACAATGTTTTATGGTAATGAAAACCTTACTTTTCATTATAATGAAAAATCTTTAACGAAGTAGACGAATACATTCGTCAAAGTAAGCGATTCAGACTTAAGAAAAGTTTTCATATCGGGTGTGTTTAATTCATATTTAATTCTTAATAATATAGTATATATTGTATCTTTGATTAGTAGTCAATTTACTGTATTAGGACCTAATACTACATCAATGTATAATGAGTATTCGGTTCTATACTATCGAAACATTCAACAATAACCGTTTAACAATCTCTAATTTATATATATGTAATAGTTATCATCTTCGTGTTTAACACATTGTATCTACTGACGAAGGATCGAGGTTTATGTCTGGTATTAACGGCATTGCCCAAGGACATACTGCTATTATTCAAAAAGGTTATGTTACCTGCATCGCACGTTGTGCCTGTAAAATCAGAGTCACAATTGCAATATGATCCAAGGGGTGTTCAGTCCGAACCCTGATTCGGACATTCAGTATAATCGATGATTGTGTCATTGTGACTATATAGCGTCATTTCTTTCAGCGAATGGGTTTATAGTCTGTGTTGGAGGAAAGCAAATTGATTAGGAAGAATGTTTTCTGCGATAGAGGACGACATGATATTACTCGATCTACAAAAAAAGAAGACATTTGACTCAATCGACCTTAATAATTTATTAAAAGAAATAAAAGTGTTAGGCTCTAGATCAGACATACTTAAATGGTTTCGATCCTACATCTGTGATAGTAATCAGTGTAAAGACATATCAGGTATTAACGCATCAACAGCCAAAGTAACATACGGAGTATCACAATGCTCTAACTTAGATCCCTTTTAGTTTCAGGTAAAATATAATGTGATTTTTAGACTATTAACTGAATAATAAGAGATACTTAGTTACTGGTTTGTTATTGGGATCTGAACAAGATTAAAGCAACATTCTAACTAAAATATAAAATGTAAAGAAACCTTAATCAAGCATACTTCATATGTCGAATATGTGTGCGCATCCCGGAACCAAAGCTTAAGCTTCGAGTCAATGAATTAAGAATGCTAATGCCAGACTAACGTGTTTGTATGAGAAACAAAAGTTTTCAACTATAAAGATCAAGCGGATGAAAGTAATTGCTTTGGTCTATTTTCATTTCGCTTATGTAGTGTTTGGTACTAAAGAACATCCCTGAAAAAGAAGCTCAAAAAATACTTAAAATAAACTTATAATATTTGTTTTTAGATTTGATGCAAGATAATTCACTTTAGTTCTGAATTATTTATAATGTTGTAATGGCGCCTGTTGCTAACCCTTAGACATGACTTTCATAAATGAATTAAAGTTCAGACTTACATGAATAAACAATTTATTCCTGCTTGTAGTTTACAAGATTTAGCAGAAATGCTTGTTTTACTATTCCGAAGGTTAAAATCATTAGCAAGAGATTTTGTTCTTACAATTGTTGCTGTCTGTGCAAGGCATTACCTGCTGACATGAAAAAACACATATTTGATACACAATTTCAAAGTTGCTGTTAAAAATGTCTAGCTTAAAGACATTAAACTATGCTAATAATATTCATTGTCATACCATATTAAGCAAGTGCTATACTAGAACGTCATCATCAACTCGTGTCTAGCTGGGTTATGCAGTCAGTACCATAACGTAAACAAGGTAATTCATTTTTTCATTTGGGTTTCATTCAAGTCAAGACAACATATTCAAAATGTTAATTTAACAACCATATTCAAGAAATATATGAGCCGTTCCACGAACAAAATATCATTGTGGACTTTGCGTAAAGTATCGACTAGGACCAGTCTAAGCTAGCCGCGCAGGTTTACTCGGATAAACACTCTTCGTCTCATGTGGATTTTTCTATTTTAGGAATTATTACTCTTTCCCCCTGAAACGGAATGTGTCGGTCAGGATAAGTCTTCACGGACTGCGCTGATTTTGCCAGTAAATGTAATTTATAATTAAGCTTCGGTTATTGAATAGAGATGAAAATATCTTTGCATTAGTAGATATTCCTTTTGCCACATAGTCTTCAAAAGTTGTTTGCATTTGCGTCAAAATGCGTCAGCATGTGGGACAAAGTTAAAGGGACACAACTAAAAGAGGATGTTAAATGTGTCCCCGTGGAATTACACATCTTCATTCATGTAAGTGTGAGAATATCAAATGTATTGAATATATATGACATTGAGTTTAAATAATTTTTAAATATATATATTAGGCACTGGAAATGTATGATTTGACAATCTGCTGTTTGACCTTTTTTTGAAAGCGAAAATAAGTGAAAACCAGTGTCGCCCGATTTCATTCACAATGACAGCAAACATCTTCGCTGGGTGTATTATTTCTTGCATCATACATAATTCCACCCCATCCCCCATTTTAAAACTAAGAGGAAAAGAAAGAAAGTGTGATAATTAAGGGTTGAAACTGATTGATTTACATTGACACAAAGAATGAATTTAGTTGGTTTAACTTGATCTAAACCATAACCTGATGCGTACAATGTTCTACTTACAGATGACAGTTGAACTTTATATGTCTTACATGTTTTTGTATGTTTTATATTCTATACTGATACTAACATATAACTCTTTACCAATAGCATGATGCAAATCCACGACTTTATAAAAAGTGTCATTATCCACTTACACTGGCTTAGTGTATTTCGAATCATAGCAGTTTTTCCCCCATCAAACACTGATTTCTTTTTGTTAAAAAGACAATGAATTGAGTTTATATATTTGTATTGTAGTACAAGATGTATGTATATGCTTACGTAATAATTTATGACTTTGTCATAATTTTGAAAAGACTTACGTAGTAGTAGTAGTAATACTAGTAGTAGTAGTAGTAGTAGTAGTAGTAGTAGTAGTAGTAGTAGTAGTAGTAGAAGTAGTAGTAGTAGTAGTAGTAGTAGTAGTAGTAGTAGTAGTAGTAGTAGTAGTAGTAGTTGTAAAAATCATAGTAGTTGTAGCAGTATTAGTAGTAGAAGTAGTAGTAGTAGTAGTTGTAGGTGTAGTAATACTAGTAGTAGTAGTAGTAGTAGTAGTAGTAGTTGTAGTAGTACTTGTTGTAGTAGTAGTAATATTATAGTAGTAGTAGTAGTAGTTTTAGTAGTAGTAGTAGAAGTATAGTAGTAGTAGTAGTAGTTGTAGTAGTAGTAGTAGTAGGAGGAGGGGAGGAGGTGTAGTAGTGGTAGTAATAATAGTACTTGTAGTAGTAGTAGCAGTAGTAGTAGTAGTAGTAGTAGTAGTAGTAGTAGTCGTAGTAGTAGTAGTTGTAGTAGTAGTAGTAGTAGTAGTAGTAGTAGTAGTAGTAGTAGTAGTAGTAGTAGTAGTAGTAGTAGTAGTATTCGAAGTAGTAGTAGTAGTAGGATGAGTATGAGAAGGAGGAGTAATAGTAGTAGTAACAGTAGTAGAATTATTATTCATAGTAGAAGTAGTAGTATTAGTAATTGAAGTAGTAGTAGAAGAAGCTGCAGTAGTAGTTTTACTAGTAGTAGTTGTTGTAGTTATAGTAGTAGTAGTAGAAGTAGTAGTGGGTTTTCTTATTATCAGTATATTTTCTTTCTAGTTGTTCTACAGTAGATTGCATATGTTGATAAAAGTATTTGATATTACTGTTACCCAATCATGGCCTTCTACTGATGTTTTATTTATATTATTTTATACCTATATTACTATAATCTAAGTTGATAAGTTGTGCAATTCCTTTTGTTTTTATTTAATTGTTTTGTTGAAATATAGTATTGCTTTGTAATGTAGTGTAGTAAAGCGTTTTAGCAAGCCATACGCCATTGTGTTCAAGCCATATATGCAAATAAACTGTTCATTTATTAGAGCATGATACACAGTCTGATAAAGAGATCGGTTTACAACTCCTTGTTTAGTCCCAAGGAAGTCTATGCAATGTTTGAATGATTACCTGGCGAACGAAGCAGATCCTGATCGGATTAGGGCCAGTAAAAGGCACGTAATTCATCTAGTCGTAATCACGGACATAAAGGCCGGTGGTTCAATTGCTCGGTATTTGAATTGTGGCGCATCTGCAGCAGATGACTGTTGGTAACATATGTGCAAACGGAGAAATTGTTCATAGTTAAAAGACCAACACTATTCAATGTTCCCCGGGAATTGAGAAAGCTTAGTATAAGCCAACATTAGTTAGTACAGAACCGGTCAAATAGTGTTTCAAAAAGTAGTAACTCGCCTATAAAACATTTAAACTTTATTTAAACTAAACGTAAACTTATAAATATCAATCGATAATGGTTGATTTATTAAAATTATTATCTGCCATGTAAAACAAATTTAGTATTTTTTAATAGTTTTGAAATGTCAGTATTGAGAATAACATGTATATATACAATTCGATTTTATTTGCATTATCAAAATATGAACATAAACGATGGGTGTCAATCACACTTGAAATGCCACCCTTGTCAAGTTCAAAACAGAAAGTATTAATAAATCAATGTAGATATATTTCAGAAGGTTATTCTGTTCGCGATTGCGTAATAAAGCTTGTTGTTGTTCCTTAACGTATTCTTACTGTGTACCCTTTACATTTTATATACCAAATATTATTGATCTGACATACTGTATAGTTATATATCTATCTATTGTCTAGGCCATATTATTTCTCTTTGTAAATGGCCATACACATTAATATTGTCGAATTGCAAATAAATGATTGAATTGATTGAATCAAAACACAGTGTGAAGTGGAGCATGAGTACTTCTCTCAATACTATCACTAAGGTCGTCTGCTTAACAATCATAAGACCAACAATTTTAACAATCTGGACAACTGAAAGATTTATATTGATAAAGAGTTGAAAATATTGCATGAAAAGGTGCAATTGCTCGTTTTGAACAATATCACCTTTTATTTGAATGTTTTAAAAAGTATTGTCCAATGTCAGGTGTCAAATGGCGTCTGTGTGAAGTAATGGATTAAACTGTTATTATAAGTACACTACATGTATGTCTGTTTGAAGTAATGGGTTAAACATTTAATTTAAGTACACTTCATATACGTCTGTGTGAAGAAAAGGGTTAAACATTTATCTAAAGTACACTACATGTATGTCTGTGTGAAGAAATGGGTTAAACATTTATCTAAAGTACACTACATCTATGTCTGTGTGAAGAAATGGGTTAAACATTTAGTTTAAGTACACTACATGTATGTCTGTGTGAAGAAATGGTTTAAACTTGTATTTTAAATACACTACATGTATGTCTGTGTGAAGAAATGGTTTAAACTTGTATTTTAAATACACTACATGTATGTCTGTGTGAAGAAATGGTTTAAACTTGTATTTTAAATACACTACATGTATGTCTGTGTGAAGAAATGTGTTAAACATTTATCTAAAGTACACTACATGTAAGTCTGTGTGAAGAAATGGGTTAAACATTTATCTAAAGTACACTACATCTATGTCTGTGTGAAGAAATGGGTTAAACATTTAGTTTAAGTACACTACATGTATGTCTGTGTGAAGAAATGGTTTAAACTTGTATTTTAAATACACTACATGTATGTCTGTGTGAAGAAATGTGTTAAACATTTATCTAAAGTACACTACATGTAAGTCTGTGTGAAGAAATGGGTTAAACATTTATCTAAAGTACACTACATCTATGTCTGTGTGAAGAAATGGGTTAAACATTTAGTTTAAGTACACTACATGTATGTCTGTGTGAAGAAATGGTTTAAACTTGTATTTTAAATACACTACATGTATGTCTGTGTGAAGAAATGGTTAAAACTTATATTTTAAATACACTACATGTATGTCTGTGTGAAGAAATGGTTTAAACTTGTATTTTAAATACACTACATGTATGTCTGTGTGAAGAAATGGGTTAAACATTTATCTAAAGTACACTACATGTATGTCTGTGTGAAGAAATGGGTTAAACATTTACTTTAAGTACACAACATGTATGTCTGTGTGAAGAAATGGTTTAAACTTGTATTTTAAATACACTACATGTATGTCTGTGTGAAGAAATGGGTTAAACTTGTATTTTAAGTACACTACATGTATGTCTGTGTGAAGTAATGGGTTAAACATTTATTTTAAGTACACTAAATGTATGGCTGTGTGAAGTAATGGGTTAAACGTAAATGTTAAGTACACTACATGTATGTCTGTGTGAAGTAATGGGTTAAACATTTATTTTAAGTACACAATATGAATGTCTGTGTTAAGTAATAGGTTCAATTTGTATTGTAAGTACACTTGATGTATGTCTGTGTCATGAAATGAGTTAAACTTCTATTTTAAGTACACTACATGTACATGTATGTCTGTGTGAAGAAATGGGTTACAATTTTATTTTAAGGACACTACATGTATGTCTGTATGATGAAATGGGTTAAACTTTTATTTTAAGTACACTTCATGTATGTCTGTGTGAAGAAATGGGTTAGACAATCATTTTAAGTACACTACATGTATGTCTGTGTGATGAAATGGGTTAAACTTTTATTTTAAGTACACTACATGTACTCTGTGTGAATAAATGGGTTAGACAATCATTTTAAGTACACTACATGTATGTCTGTGTGAAGTAATGTGTTTAACTTTTATTTTAAGTACACTACATATATGTCTGTGTGAAAAAATGGGTTAAACATTTACTTTAAGTACACTACATGTATGTCTGTGTGAAGTAATGGGTTAAACTTTTATTTTAAGTACACTTCATGTCTGTATGTGTAAAGTAATGCGTTAAACAATTTTTTAAGTACACTACATGTATGTCTGTATTAAGTAATGGATTAAACCATTATTTTAAGTACACAACATGTATGTCTGTGTGAAGTAATGGGTTAAACTTTTATTTTAAGTACACTACATGTATGTCTGTGTTTAAGTAATGCATTAAACATTTATTTTAAGTACACTACATGTATGTCTGTGTGAAGTAATGGGTTAAACTTTTATTTTAAGTACACTTCATGTATGTCTGTGTTTAAGTAATGCATTAAACATTTATTTTAAGGACACTACATGTATGTCTGTGTGAAGTAATGGGTTAAACTTTTATTTTAAGTACACAACATGTATGTCTGTGTTTAAGTAATGCATTAAACATTTATTTTAAGGACACTACATGTATGTCTGTGTGAAGTAATGGGTTAAACTTTTATTTTATTTACACTACATGTATGGCTGTGTGAAGTAATGCGTTAAACTTTTATTTTAAGTACACTACATGTATGTCTGTGTAAAGTAATGGATAACACTTTTATTTTAAGTACACTACATATATGTCTGTGTAAAGTAATGGATAACACTTTTATTTCAAGTACACTACATGTATGTCTGTGTAAAGTAATGGATAACACTTTTATTTTAAGTACACTACATATATGTCTGTGTGATAAAATGGGTTAAACATTGACTTTAAGTACACTACATGTATGTCTGTGTGAAGTAATGAATTAAACTTTTAGTTTTAGTACACTACATGTATGTCTGTGTGAAGTAATGGGTTAAACATTTTTTAAGTACACTACATGTATGTCTGTGTGAAGTAATGAATTAAACTTTTAGTTTTAGTACACTACATGTATGTCTGTGTGAAGTAATGGGTTAAACATTTTTTAAGTACACTACATGTATGTCTGTGTGAAGTAATGGGTTACACTTTTATTTTAAGTACACTACATATATGTTTCTGTGAAGTAATGGATTAAACTTTTATTTTAAGTACACAACATGTATGTCTGTGTGAAGTAATAGGTTAAACTTTTATTTTAAGTACACTAAATGTATGTCTGTGTGAAGTAATGGGTTAAACGTAAATGTTAAGTACACTACATGTATGTCTGTGTTTATACTGAATATAATGCAACCATTATTCAATTTTATTCATGCTCGTGTCCCTCTTCCTACTTTGTTATGATAACGTTGGCATTTCACGCCTGATTGGAGAATCCGCCGCAAACGAGTTGTTTGCGTCTGGTATTTTGAACAGGGCATCCCTGGTTCGATCCCCAGTCGCGGTGCTCATGGTGGAATTCCCCTGGGAAAGTAAGGCAAATATCCTAGCCTATAATTGGTTTGTTTACCCAGGGCGAATAAATAAGTGAACTATGTTGAACGACCCAAATGAAGCAAAAATATAAACAATATATATGAATGAGAGTTGTTTAGTTATGAAAAAGAGTTGAAAACATTTTGGCAAAAGGATGAATTTCTCATCATGAGCAATTTCTTTTTGTGTCGCAATCATTTCAAAGGTCGTCAGCTTGCAGAGATAAAGGCATTTAACTATCAGATCAAGTAAAGGATTTTGTCTACTTTCGTTATGAATTATAGGAAACGTGACGTCAGGTATGGTAAAAACAATTATGATAAACCGGAATAAAAATATTGCATTCGTATAGTTGGAGTCCCGTACATATTGGAAGATCGTTTAACATGACCAGTAAACCAAAGGTAAATTTATTTATTGATACGGGAGGTTTGTGGAAAAACGAGAAAATGCTCAAAATAGGCGATTTCTCATGATGTTTCTACTTTGTTTTCATATCTGTCTCTTTTTGTCTTTTATTTTTAAGTTATTTCCTATCAGTTAAATATAATATTTTTTAGCAGGAGACGTCTATACTGATATTTTTGTTTGTATTGAACCGGCGGTGAAGAGCAATCTAACAATTATATCTATTTTGTCTCCGCCAGAAATGTATATGCTTTGTTCTGTTGAATAGGAAAATAACATTGTCCTGTTTAATGTAGTATGAGCCGTTTCACGAGAAAACCAACATTATGGAATCTGCGTAATGTATCGACCCAGATCAGTGTGCGCAGTCCGCGCAGGCTAATCCGGGCCGACACATTCCGTCTCAGGGGGCAGAGGTAAAGAAGAAGAATTATTTAAACAGAAAAACTACAGAAGGCGAACAATGTCTGTCCGGACTAGACTGTGCAGCATATGTAGACTGATCCGGATCGATACTTGACGTACAGTTCACAATTGTGATTTTCTCGAGGGACGGCTCATATGAGATCTCCTGTTTAGATTATTGAAATCAGGAATAACAGTTATGCCACTATGATTTAATTGAAGTACTATCAAATGCAGCGTAAAAGCTCCGCTTAACAAATATCAAATATCGATTGACTGTTTTTGGTGTTTTATGATGCTTTCCACAATGTTCAGTTATATCACGGCATTACCCGGGTAAGTTTTCAGTACTACTGGTTCATTTATCATGACACCAGCCGGTCAGTCGTAATGCTAACCCCAAAATAATGTTGTATGACCCGGCCGGAGATCGAACACGGGACCTCCTACACCCACAGCGGACGCTCTACCACAATACCACCTATGCGGCCTGGTAAAGTCTCGTGTCAATACATAGGACTTACATGTTTACACATATCACCGATAATAAATAATTGAATCCCGGTTCTTTAGTTGATTGTTTTCCGATGATTGACAATCAATGGGAATTGTGACTATCTTATGACTAACAGTGCATGTAGAAAAGGTAACCATGATGCCTAGATTGTGTTTATCCTATTCAACTAACGGACTAACAGTGCGTATAAAAAAGTTAACCATGATGCCTAGATTGTGACTATCCTATTCAACTAACGGACTAACAGTGCGTGTAGAAAAGGGTACCATGATGCATATATTGTGACTATCTTATTCAAATAACGGACTAACAGTGCGTGTAGAAGTGGATACCATGATGCCTAGATTGTGTTTATCAGATTCAACTAACGAACTAAAAGTGCGTGTAGAATAGGGTACAATGATGCATAGAGTGTGACTATCTTGTTCAAATAATGGACTAACGATGCGTGTAGAAAAGGGTACAATGATGCATAGAGTGTGACTATCTTGTTCAAATAATGGACTAACAATGCGTGTAGAAAAGTGTACCATGATGCCTAGATTGTGTTTATCCTATTCAACTAACGAACTAAAAGTGCGTGTGGAAAAGGGTACTATGATGCATATCTTGTGACTATCCTATTCAACTAAAGGACTAAAAGTGCGTGTAGAAAAGTTTACCATGATGCATAGATTGTGACTATCTTGTTCAACTAACGGACTAACAGTGCGTGTAGAAAAGGGTACCATGATGCATATATTGTGACTATCTTGTTCAACTAACGGACTAACAGTGCGTGTAGAAAAAGGTACCATAATGCATATATTGTGACTATCTTGTTCAACTAACGGACTAACAGTGCGTGTAGAAAAGGGTACCATGATGCATATATTGTGACTATCTTGTTCAACTAACGGACTAACAGATCGTGTAGAAAAGGGTACCATGATGCCTAGCAAGAATGATGTGTAAAGCATATGGGTTGTTGAATTTCTACTCACAACCACTTTTGTTAGTTAATCGTCGGATTGAAACAACTGACCGAGTAGGGATTCGAACACGCGGCCCCATGAATTGAGAGCCCTCGTTGTTAACTACATACAAAGCTGTCGCAGATTAATATGAATACACGCAAAACGCATTTGTCATGAACGGGGTAAACTTGATGCACATATTTTCTGAAATCAATAGGAGCCTTCTATATGTAACCCAGGTCCAGGGGATTTAAGACTAATACTCCTTGGTTGTATAATTTTACTGTCGTGTTGATTATATACAAATGGAGTCTGTAATGAAATATAGAATGAATAAAGTGATGGATATAACAAGTTGAATTCTAAATACAATTATCATTAACAGAAAAGGAGCAAGCGAATATAAACATATATAACAGAAGTAGACACGTACCAGGATAATCGAGTTTCATAGAGAAATAGAGAAAAGTAAAGCTCTCCACATATCATTCCTCGTCCTTTCGGAATTAACATAAGAATGTCTAAGTGTATGAAGAAGAGCGGGAAAAGAGGGATTCTTAGAGTGCATGCTGGGATATGTTAGGTGATATCTGCTCACTAACATTCACTGATTCTCATTGTAATCACACAAGCCCAGCTAATTATGCATCTGCAGTGTACATGTAGGAAAAATACTCTCAACATGTACCTTGGTTACATACTCCCCTGCAAAGTAAAATGGCTCCCGACATTTCTACAAAGACATAATTATTATTAGTTAAAATGTTATACATGAATTACAAAGACTACTTCACATGAAATACATGGATTACAAAAGCTATTTACTAAACATGACAAATTTGATTTACAAAACTACAACTTACTAAATCTAGTTAAAAAACATTCTAAACAAAATAAACGTTTTGGGAACAAGCCCATTCTCCGTATCTGTCAGGGGGCTTACTAGATCTTGTGGATCTGCGGACCGGTTCGGCCACAGGTACAAAAAGTCTCTCAGGAATAGGGGTAAAATATGACTGATCATTTTCCGTATGACAATGATTTACAGGGGCCATGTCGCCAGCTGGAGAGTGATGCTCAGTCGTCGGGTCACGAGCCCGAGTCTGTGCTACTGTACGTCTCTGTGGTATAATTTACCGATCACTGTTGTCAGAATTTGATGATGAGTCGGAATCCGAATCCGTATCAGATTGGGGCACCGGAAAAGCTTTCCTTGCTGGTTCCTTTCGGCTCAGCTTCGCTTTTCCTGACGTCATCCCAGCTTCATCAGTAGACGGTATGCAGTTGAATGGAAGAAGCATATTGCGATGCAGAGTTCTGGTGGGTCCTTTGCTGTTAAGCAACCGTAAACGGTACACCGGAACAGCAGCGTTATGACATACGGCTCTGCCTCCCAAACATCTGCCAACTTACATTTTCCTGTGCGATGCGCTTTTCTCACAAGTACAGTGTCACCAACTTCTAACCTGTTTTCCTTTATTTTTCGGTCGTACCGTACCTTGTTGTCTGTGGCATTTCTCTGTGCGGTCTCAGATGCGCTTCGGTAGGCTTGACTCATTCTTTGCTTGAGTCGAGCAATGTAGTCCGTAGGGCTGCCGCTATTACTTTCGTCAGGCGTGATTCCTAAGAATGCGTCTACAGAAAGACGGGGATGCCATCCGAAAAGTAGATAGTGTGGCGAATAGCCTGTAGCCTCGTTCTTAGTTGCATTATAGGCATGAACAAGAGGACCTACATGGGACTTCCAGTCAGTTTTCTGGGATTCCTCAAGCGTACCAAGCATTCTGAGAAGGGTTCTGTTAAATCTCTCCGCACTTCCATTTCCCATAGGGTGATATGGGGTTGTTCGGGTTTTTCGAACATCGGCAATTTTGCATAGCTCTTTTATGACATTGCTTTCAAAGTTCCGGCCTTGGTCGCTGTGTAGCTGTTCCGGAAAAGAGAAATTGACGATGAAGTGATCGTATAATGCTTTGGCTGTTGTTTGTGCTGTCTGGTTTTTCGTCGGAACTGCTTTCGAAAATCGCGTAAAGTGGTCTGTAATGACTAGGATGTTCTCATATCCTCCTTTAGACCGCTCCAGTCCAAGAAAATCCATACACACGAGCTGCATTGGTCTTGAGGTGTTGATAGGCATAAGTTCAGCCATGTTCCTCACTGGTGTTTTCCGCCGTACACATCGGTTGCAAGTCTCGACTCTGTGATTTAGTTCATTTTCCATACCCGGCCAGTAAAATCTTTGACGAGCAAGCCATAATGTCTTTTCCTTGCCAGGAAGACCAACGTCAATATGAATACCCTTAAATGCTTCATTCCGATGAGATTCAGGGAGGACGAGTTGTTTTACTTTCTGACCGTCAATGACCGCGTTCCTGTACAATACCCCATCATCTTTGAAAAGGCGGTGGTATTGCTTAAAAATACACTGTGCTGATATAGGGGTTTTGAGTATTTCCTCCTTCGTTGGACGAAAACCGCGATCAATGGCGTCAAAAACGAGAGAAATGGTCTCATCAAGCTGTTGTTCGACTTTCCAGTCAATTGTGGGGACCTTTCCTGAAGGCGCAACATCATCATCTGCAGAATGTGATGTTGTGTCTCCAGCGAGCGATCCAATAAGGCTGACATCCGCAGTAGCGGCATGGCAAATATCTTTTACCACATATCCAAAGAGACTCGGCATCCGGGAAAGGGCGTCGGCGTCAGCATTTTGTGCACCAGGCCTAAAAGAAATGCTGAAATTGTAATTGGAAAGAGCTGCAACCCATCTATGATCAGTTGCATCCAGCTTTGCAGTTGTCATGACATATAGTAAGGGGTTGTTATCCGTTACGACTTCAAATGACGTACCATAAAGATAGTCATGAAGATTGTCCGTTACTGCCCATTTCAACGCAAGGAATTCCAGTTTATGTGCAGGATAATCCCTCTCACTTGGTCTTAAACCTCGACTTGCGTAGGCTATGACGCGATCTCTTCCGTCATGGTTTTGGTATAGAACAGCTCCAAGTCCTAGGCCGCTGGCGTCAGTATGTAACTTAAACGGTAAATCATAATTAGCAATGGCAAGTATAGGAGGTTCTGAAAGTTTCTGTTTCAGCGTATTAAATGCTAACTCCTGCTGATCACCCCAAATCCAAGGTGTTGACTGTTTGCATTTTTTCTTCCTCCGACAGCCATCTTTGATCTTGTTCAGACCGTGACCCTCGAGCAAAATATTGAGAGGCTTTGCTACCTTTGCGAAGTCTTTTACAAAACGACGGTAGTACCCTGCAAAGCCAAGAAAAGACCGCACCGCCTTAACATTCCTAGGGGTTGGCCAATTCTTAATAACTTCGATCTTTGCAGGATCTGCTTCAATACCATTTTGTGATACAACATGCCCTAGATAAGAAATAGACGACTTGAAAAACTCGCATTTCGAGGGTTTGAGCTTCAGTTGTGAGTAGCTAGTCGACTACAAACAGATTCTAGGCGCTCTATGTGCTCTTCAAATGTTCTGGAAAAAATAAGGATGTCGTCTATGAATATTAGACATTCTTTCAGCAGTAAATCGCCCATGCATTTCTCCATAAGACGTTGAAATGTGGCTGGGGCATTACAAAGTCCAAAACTCATCCTATTGCACTCGTAAAATCCGAGATTACCAACAGAAAATGCCGTTTTGTGTTTGTCTCCTTCCTCTACTTCTACTTGCCAATAAGACGAACGGAGATCCAATTTTGAAAAATATTTCGCTCCATACAGGACATCGACTGCGTCGTCAAAACGTGGTAACATATACGCATCCTTCCTGGTCCTACTGTTTAATTTTCTGTCGTCAATGCAGAAACGGAGCGAGTTATCTTTCTTGCGGACTAGAACAACATTGGAAGAGTAGGGACTATCAGACTCGCGAATAGCACCACAATCTAACATTTCCCGCAAGTGTTGTCTGACCTCCTCGTACATTGCTGGGGGAATTTTCCGATAGGGGTCCTTAAAAGGGATATCATCGTCAAGTACGATTTTATGCTTGACTAAATCAGTCCGTCCGATATCGGTGGTACCTGTTGAAAAAACATGTTTCCATTTACCAATGACTGTCTTCAAACGAAAGAGTTGTTCGGGTGAAAGGTTGTCACTCTCTATAGACACACCAATTTCGTCCGCAACTTTTGATAGATTATCAGACTGGCTTCCCTTACCATCCGACTTTAAACATGAAGTCAGGTTATCAACCACATTTACTTCATTTAAATGACAAATAAGAGACTTAGGACGAATATGAATTGGTTTCGCAGTCATATTACATATATGCACAGGCACCTTAACACAATCTCCTGTTGCTGGTAGTTTGACAACATGTGGTTTCACAATGAAACCAGTAGTCGAATCAATACAATTTTCGGTTACAACGGACCCAGCAAGATTATTGCAACCGCGGGTAATACCATTTAGATTCAAGGATTCGTATGGTCCAACAGTAATGCTGCGCTTGTTCGTGGAACGTACCACAAACGGATTACATGTAAGGGCTGTAAAAGCAACCGACCATACCTCGGGAATATTGCCAACGTTATCGGTTTCTGTGATAGACTTACACCGACGTATAACGTTTGTACCAATAACTACAGGGCAAGTACTACCAAAACTAGTATCAGGCACAACAATGACAGGTACAGGAACTTCTAAATCGGCTAAAAAAGGGATACGAATATACGTCTCAATATACCCATTTACTGCTAGCAAAGATCCATCTGCAATTGAAATGTCTATACCCAAGTTACTAATGTCCAGTAGTGGTGGTTTGTTAGCAAGAGCTTTGTAAAACAAGTTGGATACAGTGGTTACCATCGCTCCACTATCAATTAATGCGTTAACACGAACATTGTTGAAAAATATCTCATGCGTGTTGCTAGGGCCAACAAGTCTATCCTTAAGGTTTTGGCCTTTCTTAATATCACCAACCCCCGATCGACCATTGTCAGAGGTGGTTGTCAGTTTGACGCTTGGTGTTTTCCGTCATGTGACTGCTGGGTCTGATCCGGATTACCACGCCATCTACTTTTCCAGCGAGGCCTATTACCCCGGTCGTTATTACGCTGACCAGCGCCGTTCTGGTTATGTCCGTTCTGGTTATATCCGCTCTGGTTATGACCGTTCTGGTCATCTTGTGTATGTCTGCTTCTCGATCCAGAAGAAGTTGTTCCAATAGTGTCCAGTTTACTCATGATTCTGGTCAACTTATCGTCCAAAGTCTGATTAAGACGCTTTTCCATGGACTCCATCTGATTCTGGAACTTAGAATCGAGCTTCTTTTCCATGGATTGAAGTCTCTCCTCAAATGCATCCTGATGTACTAGAGTAACCGGGTTATGTTGAGCATGTTTAATACTACCCGTAGTCAAATAAATCTCCTTTTCAACTTGTCGTATCTCCCGAAGGAGAGTGTTAAAGTCTGCAATGGAGTCGTACTTATGCCTAGTCTGGCTCTTTAACTTTTCGGAACACAAACCGGTCCAAAACTTGTGTCGCAACAGGTCGTTCTTGGCATTCCGATGTACATGACCATTTTCAATGGCAGTTAGTAGAATTCCCTTAAGTCTACAACCGAAAGAAGTAACGCCTTCAGTAGAATTCTGCGATGAGTTAAAGAACTCCTGCATTACCATTCCTTTGGAAGATACATCGCCAAACATAACGTCAAGCTTACAAAGAATATCATCTACAGATGCCTTCTCTCCCAAAGAAACAAGCATCTTCCTAGCAGTACCTCTAAGTGAACGTCTCATTGCCTGCACCAGTTGGCTAGGAGATATTTCATGGTCATTGATAAGACAATTGACTTCAAATCTCCATTCCTGGAAGGAAACATCACCTTTTGGTGGTGGATCATCGCCTGAAAACCCTGGCATCTTAGGAATAGATGTAGAGGACGTATGAACAAAGCTGTGTTCTGGTGCTGAAAAGGCTAACGAATCTGCAACAGGTTTCCGTCTGCTAAGAGTAGAGGTCAGCGATTCAACTCTGTACTTCTTCCGTAAAATAGCTAGCATCGCCTCCTCTGTCATTTCCTCCTTTGCTACTTTACTATCTGGTGAAGTAGCCATCGCTGATCACTGTACAATCTGATCTAAGTAAATGGGGAATGTGAAAAAACAAGTTTATCACTGCTTTTCACTAAGTCAAAATATCTCTTTTGCTAAAATAACTGACAATAGGCATACAATACAGGTACATATAATCTCAATCGTCACTTGTGTTGATAAACACAATCAGTATACATAAAGCTATGGTGTAAATGGGGCTTAGGGTTTTCATACAATAGTCGTAATTAAGGAGTTAAGGATTACTCCATTGTAAAGGGTCACACAATGGTAAAGGGTCAGTTTTTACACTGAAAATAAGCGCAAATTGGTTACAACTAGGTAATATACACAATATAAGTAATATGCAAAATATGGGTAATATGCATCATATGCACGATACATTTAAACTCGCTTAAAACAAAGCACAAACTATTCTCAGCACTATTTATGGAGAGTAATTTGGAATACACCTATTCAGGTTTAAAGGTCAGCTTTACCCGAGTCACGTGTACACTATCGTACCTCTGTAGTAAATACAGTTACTCAACCGGAACCTTATCTTACAAAGTCTAACTACATAGGGTAAACATCTACACTATAAATCAATACCTCGGTAAACTATAAACTATTACTACCGTATCTTCTAAGTTTAAACGAGAACTGCTGCTACACTTTCACTTCGATTATATTCCGTTCAAATATAGTAACTAAAGTAACTAATAAAACATATTAATAATCAATGTTTACAGTCTACCGTTGAAACATATGGGCTCATCCTGCAATAGGAAATTTGCGAAAGAAAACTTTAATATTAGCTTATCTAAGCTTACCCTTATCGGTAACCGACAGGTTGATGTGGCAACGTCCTTACTGTAGCTACCTTAGAAGGCTAGACATTTGAGTCTGCTGAAATACCTGTAAATGCCTGCAAATTTGTTTCACTCTCACAACATATCACACATCATGTATTGCAGTGCAGGTGAGGGTAAAGTGAACGAAATATGTAAAATGTGCGAAGTGAGGGACATAATTAAAGCACAGAGTAGGAATCATGTAGCTGAGAAAAGAAGAAGAAAGAAAAAGAATAACGTACTAAACGTACAAATTAAGACTTATATATCCTGATAGATAGATTGTTGAACAATAATACAGCATTTATCTATAAGAAAAAACAAACATGATCATGGCTTTATCGTTTGAAATTGGTCAACTTCGTTCAAAGTCCGGTACTAAACAAACATAGGCCACATATTGCAGTGTTTGCACGAATACCTGATATTGTACGATTTATTTAAGCGTCATTCGCATTCAAACCATAATTTTGACGGGTTTTTCTTTTACATCGTAAGGCATATACATTTTATTACATACATTGTCACTATTATATTCCAATCCTTATTTACAAAACTAACACTGTTCACAAAACATACAAAAAACACTGTGTACCAAAAAAAAAACACTTTGTACTTTGCACTCCCGGCACGTCTTCCCCCGTCTTTCCAACACTACGAATATTTCTCCGCTCTGATCCTCTGTTGGGTTCAACAGTCCGCGAAAAGTGAGATGATCAGTGGACTATAAAACAACAGTGATGAGTAGCATGAAAATGATTCCTCCCTAAAGAAGGGTCCCTGCCACAGTGATGCGGCAGTAGTTCTAGGATATGTTGAAATGCGTCGAATCCGGCGCCGACATCCAGTAGAAAGTGTTATCGCAATAATTATAATGCGCTACAAAAACTCCGATCCAAGTAAGTAAATTGCCATGGCTAGTGATGGATCCATATCCTGACTCCTATTGGCACGACAGTCTCGTCGTGGTCGCCATTGTAACCCAGGTCCAGGGGATTTAAGACTAATACTCCTTGGTGTGTTGTAAAATTTTACTGTCGTGTTGATTATATACAAATGGAGTCTGTAATGAAATATAGAATGAATAAAGTGATGGATATAACAAGTTGAATTCTAAATACAATTATCATTAACAGAAAAGGAGCAAGCGAATATAAACATATATAACAGAAGTAGTAGAAAAGACACGTACCAGGATAATCGAGTTTCATAGAGAAATAGAGAAAAGTAAAGCTCTCCACATATCATTCCTCGTCCTTTCGGAATTAACATAAGAATGTCTAAGTGTATGAAGAAGAGCGGGAAAAGAGGGATTGTTAGAGTGCATGCTGGGATATGTTAGGTGATATCTGCTCACTAACATTCACTGATTCTCATTGTAATCACACAAGCCCAGCTAATTATGCATGAGCAGTGTACATGTAGGAAAAATACTCTCAACATGTACCTTGGTTACATATACATACTAAATGAAACGGTATTGAAATAAGTGGTTACAACATGTTAAATTTTTCAGGATTATAACGATGGTTTTAGTCTGCGTAACCGTGTTGATGGTGTATTGGTAAAGCGTCCGCATAGGACGCAGTATGTCAATGGTTCGATCCCTGGTCGCGTCATACCAAATACTTTAAGAATGATATCAATGGCTGCAATCCTTGGCGCTCAGACTTGCGGCGTTAGCATATACGACTGCCTGGCAGGTGTCAGGATAAATGTACCAATACTACAGGTTTAATTTATCCAGGAAACGCCGTTATATAACTGCAAAATTGTTGAAAGCGGATTAAACACAAAACAATTAATCAATCAATCAATCTAATCTGTGTAGCGGGAATAGTTGGGGACTAGAACTGTCTCGGCGAAATCCGTATAGCTGGATAAGATCCTCGATAGCTCTGTGATAACAAATCGGGCTCTCGAACCAGTGATCGAGGTTTCGAATCCATACTAGATAACTTAATAACTGAGGGATTAACTGAGGTGGCTGTCGATCAAGTGGACTTGAGTTCGAATCTTTACTTGAAATCACCGTAATATCGTAATATCGAAATCATTTTGAAATCAACGTTAGATCAATGTTAGATTTATAAAGAAACAAATAAACAAGTTTATTTAAAATCTTTTCAAACAATTATCGGAAAAATATAAAAAGGGTATAATCCTATATAGTATAAAAGCAATGACGTTTTTAAAAATCAGTTTTCGGAAAATATTCGACACGTGATACACATGTATATATAAACTTGTGTACTTTAAGCCACGTCTAGTTATTTCGGGTTGTGATTAAATATCCGTGACGGTCTCATATAATGGTAAATTGATATTACGGTCATATTATACATATAAGGTACACAGTTTAACGTGCTATATATTTGAATAACTTTGAAAACGAAGTAAAAGGTGCTGAACCCCAGATTATAGATAGTATAGTCGAAGTTTTAAAAACTTTTTTAAAAGTGGTCTTGAAATATTAGAATGATAATCCTTGTATAAAATTAGAGTGATAATTTTACTTTCGAGTACAATAAACATCTAAATGTTGATCGTGTATGCTTCATTTTACTAGGTAAACATACACGGTAAGCCAAATTGTACATTTTCATGACTTTCAATTGCCAGTTGTTCAACATTTACTGCCAGAAATGTTTTAAACTATTAAATACTTACTTTGTTGTCACAATAAGCGCAATATTTCGAGAAGTTTCGACATTTGGAAATGTTGATCTCTATCTGGAATTCAGCACCTTTAATCTCTTGTCAATCGTGGATTTTGTTAAAAAAAGAGATCCCCCATGAAGGTACCGTTTCTACCTCTCTTCGATTACCGAATGATTTTTTTTCCAGAATCCAATCAGCCATACAGGTTAACCATAGGTGCTGGCACGCTAATTAAAACAAATGAAATACTTTTATGTGTTATCGAGTATACATTTTTATTATTTTAAGATAGCGTGCAAGGCCATTATGATGTGAACAATGAAAAATGTCTTCAATTGAAACAAACAACAAGAAGCAAAATATCGTCATGTACTTTAACCATTTCCTCCATACAACATATCTGCAGCAAACGACTTTGAAAACAAAATGACACAAACCTGATAAATCCGCATAAAATATAGCTTAATTGTTAAATAGAGTTGAAAACATTGTGTCCAAAGGAGAAATTGCTCATAATGATCAATTTCACCTTTGGCAACACTGTTTTCAAAAGTCGTCTCCTGCTATTGCATCAAAATGCGTCTGCTGGTTGGAAAGGGTTAATTTAAGCTGTACGTCTTTTTGGGGCATTATTTAAGTCACATAACGGTCATCAGAACACTTATTAATGCTACAAGGATCACTAACAAGTACCCGGATATAACCAATGGCACGGCATTATGAGCGATGCGAGCGGATACCGAACCTTAGAGTCTCAGTCATTAATCACCGGTGGTTGACTTCTCGACCATGACGTGTTCCTTGTAAAAGCTTTACTATATAATGGGTTAAGAAAAAGGTATTATTGAACTGATTTCCCCTAGTTACTTTAACCCTTACCGTATATATACATCGTTCACCCAAATGGACTAAAACTAATGACACTAGTCACAATGATTTATGTCAACTATCATAAATAATCAGTTTTCGAGACAGGGAATTAACATGAGATCCACTGATTGATAACTCTAATCGTTACCGACAGCTATATTGCGGTTCAAAGTTGCAATATCAGCTGTATGCACGTGCAAACACCCCTTATTACTGTTTAATAGCCTTTACTACGAAATAGGTTTTCTATAAGAGAAAGGTTTACTATTATTGAATGCATTTCAGTTATGTGACACAAAGCCGATGCCTATGTTGAAGAAAGGTGACAAAGTATCGCAGTGGAAT
Organism: Serripes groenlandicus; assembly: GCA_031761405.1. Classification (NCBI taxonomy): domain Eukaryota; kingdom Metazoa; phylum Mollusca; class Bivalvia; order Cardiida; family Cardiidae; genus Serripes; species Serripes groenlandicus. Next base: position 40,125,918 of record JASEVX010000014.1, read on the forward strand.
AATGGGCGCTGAAATGGTACGTCATTTGTAATCTCATTAAAAGTCATGCTTCAGCGACCTCTTCATGAAGGGTTTCACCTCGGGCGAGGGAGGTCGAGGGTTCGATCCCCGACCGGTTAGTATAACATACTTTAGAAATGGTTGTATAGGCTGCCCTCTTTGGCGCTCAGGGTTCCGGGGTTAGATTTACAACTGACTGACTAGTGTTATGATAAATGGAACAGTAGTGCTGGTAACTTACCGAGCAAATGCCGTGATATAACAGAAAATTATTATTAACGACCTAAAACACCAATCAATCAATCAATCTGCACTAGGACAGGCTTGCATATATCTGATGATACCTGTTACAGTGATTTTCGTCGGCCAATCAATGTATCTTACAAATTGAGCATGTTCTAAATCCGGGACATTTCCGGATATTAAGATATATTACAATATAAACTCGACTATTTTTTTTTATGTGGGTTTTTGGGTTAGCGTTACGACTGATTTGCTATTGTCAGGATATATGGACCTCGTATTGGCAACTTACCCGGGAAATCCGAGATATAACTAAAATATGTTGGCATCGGCGTATATAATGGCAGTAATGAATACTACGGGGAAAAAACAACATAAATATTTTTTTTTCGCTCATACGTAACATGTGTGAGAATCTTTTATTTTTTTTAATATATCTATAGGTGCTACCTATTTACGAAAAAAAACGCAAGATAATTATAAACAAAAATTAAAGAGCATACTTTGGCCATAAAAAAGGATTTATAAGTAATTGACTAGACAATAATAATGTTAATGTCATGTTTCTTGCATTATTAAAACATATTTGGAATTCGTATTGCTGTTGTCTATTATTTGAACAGAAAATAATAAAGTAAAGACTTTCAGAAAATCAAGGAATACATTTATAATGAATGAGGTTAAAACATGACGGCCAAGATGATCCTTAATCGATCACCTGCATTATGGCAAAGAAGCAAATAGATCAGCCCTTTTCTGATGCCACCTGGCGACTGCCTTTTTCAACCAGTCAATATGACTGGAACAAATTAAGTAAGGGGTCACATTTCTGCTAAACCCTTTCCCTTTTAGAGACGGTTTTTGAGGCCTATGCAACAGACGATTTAGGAAAAGATTGTCGCCACAAGAACAATTGCTTCTTATGAGAAAGTCATCCTTTTGCCACAATGTTTGATAAATAATTATACTTTGAATGAGTGAGTCAATAGCTCATGTATAGGAATTTGGGGTCTTTCATGTTGTTACCACTTTTTTTGCGAGAAACGACGTCGCTTCATTGACGTTACGCCAAGATGAAGTGTAACGGAAATGACGTCACGTCTATCTTTGGCTACGATACAGTCAAAATTTAGTTTCGGGCGAAGAAGGATAATGCTGTCGGTTTTTTTGACGAACGGGAAAACATATTTCTTACAGATTTCCATTAATTTTTAACTTTTTGTACAAATGTTAATTCCCACTTAACACAGCACTTAAATGATCTTAAATATCGATTTAAAAAAAAAATGATTAAAAAGACGACAAATTATTTTCAATCCGTGTTTTTCTGCTCATTTTATACATACCCAAAATACCGTTTTAAAAAAAAAAGATTAAAAAGCTGACAATAATTTTCAGTCTGTGTTTTACGTCTGCTTTTTATACATATCCAAAATGGCGGCCCCCATGGATTTTTCCAGTTTCATTTCAGAAAGCTTCATGGGTTATTGAAAAAAAAAAAATCTCACACCTGTTACCTATAAGCGAAAAAACCCATTTATGTTTTTTTTTCGTATAACCCATGACGGTTTCTGAATTGACTCTCGCCAATCCATAGGGGCCGCCATTTTGGTTATTTATAAAACACAGATTTATAATTTTTGTCGTCTAGTTAATTCTAAATCGACATTTAAGGTAATAAAAGTTCTGTGTTATTTTCGTGTGATCTAACTTTTGTACAAACAAGTTGAAAAATAAATGGATCTTTTAAATAAACGACCGCAGCGCAATTCGACGTCAAAACATACATTTTGACTATAACGTAGCCAAAGAACGACGTGACGTCATTTCCGAAACACTTCATTTGGCGTAAAGTCAAATGGAGCGATGTCGTTTCCCGCAAAAAAAAAGTGGTATCAACATTAAATACCCCAAATTCCTATGCATGAGAAATAGATTCACTCATACAAAGTATAATTATTTATCAAATATTGTTGAAAAAGGATAACTTTCACATATTGAGAGCACTTATACCTTTGGCGACTATCTTTTCTAAGTCGTCTGCTGCAAATGTGTCAGAAACCGTCACTATTAGCGTAAGGGCTAAGACGAAAAGTTACTTCTTACATAACTTGTTCCAGTCAAATTTACTTGTACAATTACTTATAAATCATTTGTATTGCCAAAGTAAACTCTTTAAAGCGACTGAAATCCAGATGGCACGAAAAAAAAAAAAAAAAAAAAAAAAATCGAATTCGCCCTGAATGTTTATCTTTATGTTATCCAAGTAAAACCAGGGTAGAAAATGTATCGTTTTTTATCAATAAAGTGAACTTGAGTCGTTTTCAATTGTCTCGATGAAGGGGTTTCCTATTTAAAAATACCACGGAATCCTTCAGACGGGCACCTTGCAACGATCACGTGATATAACTATATACGGTTCACTCTGACAGGCGTGTACAGTTATACACAATTTACACGTTTGGCGGAGTCGAACGACAGTAATCATAGAGATTTATTTGTGATTGCATGAGCTCCTCGTGATTTTGCATAAAACCTTCATGGTATAAAAATGTTTCATTTAATGCGCATGCGTCCTATCGGTCATGTGACGACTCTTCAATTCATGTGACGACTTTTCAAGTCACGTGATGAATGAGATTAAAAGCATCGAAAGCTATTTATAAACTTACCCCGTTACTGACAGGGTAGAATTTACGATGGAAAAAGTATCGAAAACAAGAAAATCTCACCGATTATAGGGGTATGTAATATGTCAGTTATCATATTTTAATGCCCCAAATACAAAAATAACACTTATTTTCTTTCTTTTCGACAGTAGGGTATCTGGAGTTCAGTCGCTTTAATATCTTTTTTAAATAGGTAGAACCTATATATATATTAAACTGCAATAATCTTCTGGGTTCTATAATACTATCAACTATGTGATACATAACTTAATTTTACCAGAAACGAACACATGTTTAAAACAATGTTGGATGAATAAAGCACCTCACCTACTAAATAACTATGTACAATTGATTGGTTGACTGTTTGATGGGTAACGCCGCTTTAAACATTTGTTTAGTTATTTCACGGCGTTTCCTGGGTAAGTTACCAGTACTGTTGTAGATTTGGCGAGACGTTATGTAACGTCGCATGTCGCGCCACTTTGATTGACGTTAGTGACGTCATTCTATATAAACAATAAAGGATTGAACATGAACAAACGTTGTTAATTTACTAACATTGTACATCTCGATGGAGATTTGCTATCATACCAGACGTTTTGGGACTCATTCGAAACGACAGTTCATAACAATCCCGGATTATCCGACGTACAGAAATTCGGATACTTGAAATCATTACTTGAGGGCGACGCTGCTAGAACCATTGACAGGTTTTCATTGACAAATGCAAACTACAAGCAAGCTTTGGATTTATTGAAAGAGCGTTACGGGCAGAAACAGAAGATCACCTCCGCATACATGCAGGCACTGCTGCAGCTACAAACACCCGCTAATAACATGCGTGAAATCAGACATTTCTACGATAAACTGCAGACAGATATACGAGGATTGTAATCGTTGGGAGAAGTACAAGAGACATACGATAGTCTTCTTATCCCAATAGTTATTGAGTCGCTTCCATATCAGACCAGACGACATCTAGCAAGGGACCATGGTACCGGAAGTTGGGTCCTTCCTGATCTTCGAAAGGCGTTAAACCGTGAACTTGCAATCGGGGAGGCGGGAGAGTCACAGAACGTTGAACAGACAGAATCTAGTTTGCCGGTCCCCGGAAATGAAAAAACAAAGCAATTTCTGCGCATGTTCAGGTTTTGTAAACAACGGTCGCGCATGCGCATACATTATCATTTGGCTCCGCCCACGTTGCCATGCAAGCGAATTTTACTTACGACATTTTTTTCCGCTGTTGTATTTTGTTCTTGGGGACGGGGTTTGAGGGGTAAAGCCCCTAATTTAAAACATTTTCATCTAGTACAGTTTCACTTACCTCAATTTTTAAACTATGATATCGTCCAGTCTACTGTTCATTATATTTTTTCAATTTGGGCCGCTTTGTTTCGGGTGTTTTTTCTACAGGAAATTTCTCTTCAACTGTTTATCTCAAAATGACTTCTTCGACATTATAACATTTTTTAATTAAAGAAATAAATTTCAGAAATTGCTCCTCATTGCCAATTAAATATTTTTTTCTTATACAAGATATACTTATACTTACTGTTCCACTGACTGGAAGATACTTTTTGAACGCCCTCTATGTGTTTTTTGTCCTGTTTTCTACCGTCCTAAAAAAAACATTTTTTACTTTCCCGTTCTATACCTCCAAAAACACACACACCATCCACCCGTCTTCCTTTGTGGTATTTCCGCTTACCAAACTTGCTCTCGTCAATTTCCACCGTTTTCCCCATCCCACCAATAAGTTCACTTTCTTTTTCTAAAATATTACTACATACCTCCCTTGCAAAATTGTGCCAATCTATAAGTGTCTGATTTGCTTCACAAAGCTCGTGCTTCACAAATTCCTCTCCTGCCTGATGCACCCACAGATAAGTTATTGAAAGACACTTTTCGAGTGTAAGATGAGACTGTTCAAACCATCTACCCTTCCTAATGCTGATTTTCTTATGGCATTTTTTATTTGAGCATCTCCAAACATGTCGATCCCTTGAGTATGACCTGTCAATTCTTAATCCAAATTTTCCTAATTTACAATTGGCACATATTTTCCCTTTTAAATTAACAATAACACCTATTTCAATTACCAAATCTACTAAAACACTTAAAATTTGACACTTATCATACACATCTCTTAATTTCATTATTACATCGATATGTTTATATCTAGGAGGAGATGCGTCTTCTGTGAAGAAGTTCACAACGGTGATTGTCAGAAAGTAAGTGATATTCAATCTCGTATCTACATCGTAAAGACTAAGCATTTATGTTTTAATTGCCTTAGTAAGAATCACCAAGTTACCAAATGTCCCTCCCAATTCCGTTGCCGCCATTGCAGAAGTAAAAATCCCACCAGTACGTGCATTCAGTTACAGTCGACGACTCCTGAGAGACTCCCACCCCAGAACGTTCCTGCCCCAGTACAACCCGCCCCCTTCCCGTCACAGCGGTTTCCAGGAAGTCATGCAATACAGCATCCCGATGTAACCGGAAGTTATGGAAATTTGAATCCACATTATGGAAACGTCGCAGCTGCTATTTTGCATTCGTCTTCAAAGACCACCCATTCAGATACTCTGTTGAAAACTGCTATAGCCCACGTATATACAGACGGTAAATATGCAGAAGCCAAAGCTGTGGTGGATGAAAAAGCCCAGAGATTTTCTTTTCCCAGAAGTTAGCAGACACGCTCCAACTTAAGATAGACGGAACTGATGTTATACATTTGTCAGTGTTTGGAGACCCAGCCCACAGCGTCCAGCATCTTGATACAACAATCGTAAATGTAGTGGCAGATGATGGTAAGATGATCCCGATACGAGTCCTCATTTATCTCGTGATTGCCAAGCCCATTAGTAACAGGTACCGCAACTCCATCAACAACTTGACGTTTATCAGAGGTTTGGAATTGGCGCATCCAGTTACCATGGATACCACATTCGAGATTTTCCTGTTGATTGGCGCGGAGTTTTAATTGCAGATCGTCGGCGACAATATCATCAAAGGAGATTGACCCACTGCTGTGAGCTTGCGCATCGGCTACTTTCCTGTCCGGTCCATTTCCGGTAGAGATCAGAAGTCCATTTGCCAGTGTTATGGATGTCATAGCAACCAACTTATCAGAGGCTACAAATATAATAAGCGAGTTTGAAAGATAGAATCTATTGGGATTTCTACAGATGACAGAGAAGAAACAGACACTACGTACTATCTACTACATAGCGAAGAAGCGAACCGAGAGTACCATTAGGCGACTTAGACAAGAGCACCTCCTGCTGAAGAAATATGGAGAGATCATACAGGAACAAGAGAGCAGAGGCTTCATTGAGAGAGTAGATGAGAAATCCCTAGCTACACGCTTGCATTATATTCCCCACCATGGAGTGAAGAAAGATTCCACGACAACACCCATCAAGATAGTCTACTGAACGAGCTCACAACACTATTGATGCGATTTCGTCAAAGTAGAAATGAAGTATCAACAGACATGGAGAAAGCCTTTTTACATGTCGGCCTACATCCGATTCACAAAGACGTTACCTTATTCCTATGGTTGTCCGACCCCACATATCCCAAGGGCCAACGTGTCACGTACAGATTTCGAGTCGTGCTGTTTGGAGCCAAATCTCACCCATTTATCCTGAACGCTAGAGCCTCCATGATTTACAGACATTGCAGACGGTGATAACGGAAGAAGAGGCAATTATGAATGACCGTCCACTGACTTACGTGTCATCTTCCAGAGATGATCTCGAGTATTTCACGCCTTCACACTTGCTACACGGGCGAAGACTGACGACTTTACCATAATCCGATGCACCAGCAACCAACGTTGCAACATGTAACCATAACAACCGAATCTAGATGAGACGACGTGCGAGATGACATGAGCGGTTGATCGACCACTACTGGCACCGCTGGATACACGATTACCTCACGTCACTTAGGGAGTTCCAGTGGCCGAGTGGTAACAACCACCGTATGATTCGTGTTGGCGATGTTGTCATAGTCCATGACGATTTTACACCAAGACTTAAGTAGAACCTCGCTGTAGTAGACGAGCTCGTTACCGGGAACGATGTCTTTTCGAGGGCCGCGAGGATACGGACGTCCACAGGGGTTACCACACGTCCAATCGTAAAACTCTACCCGTTAGAAGTCGTCCATGAAGAGACATTGTGAATAGACACTTTTCTGCATTGATTTTTCATATCAATCAGTGATACTTGTGCAGAGACAATAGAGACATATAACTTTTAAAGTCCAATATGTAAAATATAGACTTTGTGATGTCAATGTAGATATTTTATTGAGATGGGGCGTATCAGTATTTGTTAATATGGTTCATTTAAGTGATTCATGTGTATATGTATTTTGATAATTTAATTCTTAGGAATGTGTGGCCTGGAGTATGTTGTAGATTTGGCGCGACGTTATGTAACGTCGCGTGTCCTACCACTTTGATTGACGTTAGTGACGTCATTCTATATAAACAATCAAGGATTGAACCTGAAAGACGTTGTTAATTTACTAACATTGTTCATATCGAAAAGTTCTTATGGTCCATTTATCATGACACCAGCCAGTCAGTCGTAATGCTAACCCCGTAACACTGAGCGCCAAGGAGGGCAGCCATTACTACCATGTTTAAAGTATATGGCATGACCTGACCGGGGATTGAAGCCACGAACTATGTACAACAAGTAATTAATTTATCTGATACCAAAATCATGAGAAAAACATATTAGACTTGTCTTAAATAAAACCGTTGTACCTTTGCTCCAAATTCGTATATAGTAATTATGCTCGTTATTTACAGTCGCAGGGTAAATCCAGAAAAAGGCACATTGGAAGTAAATCTATTGAACTGAATGACTTTTCAAGCAAACGTCCTCGAATGGAACAGTCGGAACTACCAAACGGATCTACGCAATTTCTAGAAAATGAGTCTAATGAATCAATTGAACGGCGATCAAAAGCAGACAATAACCATTCGAAAAGTGCCAGAGGAAGCAGTCAGGACAAATCAGATGGAAATACATCACCGTTGTGTAACTCATATATAGAGAGACATATCTCACCAATATGTCATTCTGGTAGAGGAAGACACTCGACAGATTGTTTCTTCAGAGGTCGATCGTTTACATACCACAATGATCGGGGCTATAATAACTATGGAAACCGTAACCAAGCGTCAAATAGACGTTTTCATTCTAGAAGAAAGGGTTGCAGAGGTGGAACGTATACACACCACAATGATTGGGACTATAGTAACTATGGAAACCGTAACCAATCGTCAAATAGACGATTTCAGTCTCGAGGCAGATGTCACAGAGGTCGATCCAGCAGAGGGTCACGTGGTTTACACGGCTACAGAAAACAAAGTCACACAACACTGTACGTACTAATATTTAAATATATATTCCTAATTTGTTTTAACATGGCGTGATGCAAACAAAAACAATTATGGAACATAGAACTGTAGTCTTTTCGGAAATGATTTCAATTAATAAATATCACAAATATAGACCCGCAATAAACTGATCAAGATTCGTGTACAGAATAGACAGGGCAATTGTGTTATTTAGCTCTACCGGCCGCAGGCCAAAATTGCTTTCGGACTTGTATCGTTTCCATTCCCACATAACGTCTGACTGTTCACCCTAAACACTGAAATTTTACATGGCCTAATAAAAAACTTGGAACAGCATTGTACGTACGAACATTTTCATATATATATAATAATTCGGATTTTTAATACGTGGTGTGTAGAAAACAAATGCAATTGTGAAACACTGAACTAAAGATTTTGTGAAAATGCTTCTAACGAAAATTACAGAGAAATTGGAGAAAAAGTCTCCTCACTACGCAACAGCTAGTTGTTTCTGCCGGAAAAAACCTAAACAAGATAAAGCGAAAGTCAAGATCGCCAGAAGAGCGTATTGAATGACGTCGCTCCCATTGTCCGTAAAACGTCTGCCTATACATTTCGATGCATAATTGACATCTATTCTTTTTCAAACGTGTAAGATCTGTTTATATCGAATTCTGATCGGATATGATCAACTTTCTTCAAATAATTAATTAATAAATAAGGTTAATAAATGACTAGAAAGATCATCTTCATAAGCATAGAGCGTTCAATTGATTGATTGATTGTTTGTTGTTTTACGCCGCTTTCAACCATGTTCCCGTTATGCCACGGCGTTTCCTGGATCAGTTACCAGTACTACGGGTCCATTTATCCTGACGCTAGCCAGTCAGTCAGTCGTTATATTATCACCACAACCCTGAGCGCCAACGAGGGCAGCCAGTTCTACCACTTTAACAGTAATCATTCGAAAGCATTTAAATGAACGAAGAGCAAAACAAACAAACCTTTTTAAAGCCAGTTAAGCGATTACGGACCTCATCGGCCTCTTGTTACCAATGACATGGTTGACCCCTAGCTTATTTATGTGATGTGCAGTTTGATTGGTCAATGTAACTTTTATCATATTTTACTTCCTTATGCTGTAAAGGTACAAGGCCGTAGTCTCGCAAAGTGTTCCTCTCCAAACGACTTCCCTTAACGCATGACGATGACTTAGATCGAAAGCGTTTCGTATGGAGCAGTCTTATAATATTTGATTTAAAGTCGTATCGTAAAAAGAATACCTTACATCCGAAGAATACTTATCGTCATTTCGTTTACGATATATACCAATCAAATGACATGCCAAGACTTCTTCTGTAATTAACAACTACAGATAAATATATGGTATTATTCTACAACTTTTTTTCAGAGACAACAATATCAAACGATTTCTACAAAAAGTTGACTCTTCGACTGGTGTTGACAAAGTAGAAGTATTATCAATGTTGGCGTCAGAATCAGATCTTTTGAAGACAATTATTCAAAGGGACGAACATCGAGAGCACCTCCTGAAATCAATTAAGTTTGCACTTTCCTTACAGATAACACCGATGTTAACATCATCCCTCGTTAAAACACTGATACAAATTGATTTTATTAAAACACTATGCATTGGACTTGAAAACGACCTATTTACATTCGTACCCGACTGTTGGTTTGGTATATTGTCTGATTTGATCGATATTCTAAAACGCTTGTTTGAATTCAAGATATGCAAAGAAAAATTCTTAAGTGACAGTACAAGCTGTATAACGAATCTCATTATTTTAGCAAGTTGTTCAGAAATCTTTCCTGAATTTGGTGATGAAACAAACTTTCTGAACGAGAAGGCGGATGTCCTTGACATATGTATGAAGAGAAAGACGGGAAAAACGTCTGCTATGGTTAGCGGAGACATAGAGGGAGAGTCTGAAGACCGATCGGAATATGTGAAAACTGAATCTATATTTCCGCATATTGCCGACTTGCAGTGTTTACCAAAACTTCTTCCAATCAACAAGACCGGTGGATACAAGAGTTTCAAAGAATATATGTATATACAATTTAGCCTTCTCCGTGAGGATTTTGTAGGTCCACTGCGTGAGGGTATACGGCAATTTCAGAGTAAATGTACTAAATACCGGGGACAGAGATGGGAGCACGAACCAATTAACACGTTTAGTAATATTCGAGTGTATGATGATGTAAAGATAGTTTCCATGGTCTGCGACCAGGGTCTGAACTATGTGGTTACATTTGATGTATCAAAATTACGTCAAGTACGATGGGAATCAACCGGAAGGCTTAAATACGGAAGTTTGGTCTGCTTATCTCATGACAACTTTTCTTCAATGCTAGTCGGTGTTGTCGTTAAAGCAGATCGTAGACAAAGGGGGGAAGTGCATGTCGAGTTTAACGACGCAGTAGACGACCACACGATTAAAGGATGTATGTGCAACTTGTTTACGATGGTGGAATCGACGGCTTACTTTGAGGCATATCGATATATTCTATTGAAATGTAAAAACATGCATCAGTACGATATGTCGATGTCTAGGTATGTCGTGCATTGTCAAAAAGAAATACTCCCACCGAAGTATCTTCTTGAAAACTCTGAGCCGTTATTTGATCTGCGTACCCTGTGTGAAAAGGACACGATAGTAATTAGGAGTAATGCCCTAGCACCATTTATGAAACCTGAAGAAATACCAATAACAGAGGTGAAAACAAAAATTAAAAATCAGGGGTCGAGCGATGGAAGAAAAAAACCTCTGGAAAGACGGAGGGTAATGTCTGATGTCATTGCCATTGAACATAAAACAACCATTGAACATAAAACAATCCTGACGGAAGACAGACAAACAGATTGGGCGATTTCCGATCAGAGCAGTACTTGCAAGGGGATGTCAATTATAAATAATATAGACGTATTGCTTGAGGAAAATGACACGATAAGTTCGTTCTGTTCGGAAGACAATAAGTTTTCATCCGACGCTGTCAATGTAAAACATGATATGTCTTGTTTTGAAAAGTTAAACATATTAGAAGACGACGATTGGCCGCACTACGTAACAGACCGCTTTGATCCGTCCCAAAAGAATGCAATTAAAAATGCTCTTACAAAGGAATTGAGTATCATACAAGGCCCTCCTGGCTGCGGAAAGACGTACATCGGATTAGAAATAGTAAAGGTATTGCTGAAGAATACATCTCTTTGGAAAACTAGCAAAGACGATGGACCAATCCTTGTTTTGTGTTACACGAATCACGCATTGGATCAGTTTATGGAAGGCATTTCGAAATCGTTTACCGGTGGCATTGTACGTGTTGGTGGGAGAAGTAGCAGTGACATTCTTCAATCGTGTAATCTAAGGAATATCAGATCTAATATGAGGGCGGCAAAAGTAATCCCAGACTATATCTACAAGGGGCGAAATGCAGCACGAGCAAATGTACAATTCTTAAAAGGTGAACGTATCGTCAACACTAAGAAGATCACGATACTTAAAGAAAACATCATTCATGAAAATGCGCTCTACTCGGAAATGGGAACGGAGATAGCTAATCAATTCAAATGGAGAAGTCATCGCGTCAAAGGGAAACATTCCATCGCAAATTCAATCATCCCTTCCATGATATATGACTGGCTTGGAATAGACGATTTAAGCCGAGAAGTAGAATGCATGATCGCGACTAAAGGTCTGGATCATGTCATACAAAATGACACAGAAACACAACAGCACGAGGCAAGAGATGTATTGCTAGAGACAAATACCGGTAAACAGTATTCTCTCCCGGATGATCGCTTTAACGTCAAGGATACACACATAGAAAAGAAATTGGCAGAATTCATGAAGGAAACTGTTGCATTGAATATATCTAGTCTTAGCGAGAGACCCACAAATGCAGACGTTGCAAAGTGGAGAATTATGCGATGGCATAGGCTTGAGTTGATTAAAAAACTTCACGCGAAGTTGCGACAATTGGAACATAAGATTGTGGTAATACATCCTGGATCAGATATTTATGAATTTACCATGGATGAAAGATGGTGCTTATATGCGCAATGGGTTGATAAAAAGTGCCATAGTCTAAATGTAAAGATTGAAAATGGTGTTGCTGAATACAAGTCAACGTATAAAAAGTACAAAGAAGTACTGATGCTTGAAAATAGATACATAATGAAGATGGCGGATGTCATCGGAATGACAACCACATGTGCTGCGAAGCATAACCTAGAACTGCAAGATATTAATGCCAAAATATTGATCATAGAGGAAGCGGCCGAAATCCTCGAATCCCACATAGTATCCAATATTGGTAAAGGTTGCGACCAACTCATTTTAATTGGTGACCATCAACAATTGAGGCCCAAACATAGTTATTATAAATTAGCAAAGCAGTTCAATATCGATATATCTATGTTTGAGAGGTTGATATCGAGCGATCTGGAATACACTACCCTTGAACAACAACACCGTATGGCTCCAGCCATTGCAAACAATATTCGTCTCATTTACCCAAACCTTGTGGATCATATAGTAGTTACAGAGTATGGCGATGTACTTGGAATGAAAAACAACATGGTGTTTCTTAACCACAGACATATAGAGGAATGTCAGGATGGTACGATGAGTAAAAAGAACTACTTTGAAGCCTCTTTTTCTATTGCACTGGCAACATATTTCATTCAACAAGGTTATTCATCTAGCCAAGTGACGATACTTACTACTTATAGAGGACAAATGTTCGAAATCATGACGCTAAAGACAAAAGAACCCTCCCTTCGTGGTGTGAAAGTGACGGTGGTCGATAATTTCCAAGGTGAAGAGTGCGATATTATCATTCTCTCCCTTGTTAGAAGTAATCTGGAAGGTAAAATTGGCTTCCTCAAACACGACAATCGTGTTTGTGTGGCACTCTCCAGAGCTAAATATGGACTGTATGTACTTGGAAATATCGAAATGTATAACACACCTCTGTGGAAGAACATCCTTACCTCTCAATCTACAAAAGACTTAGTTAGGCATGAATTACAACTGAAATGTCAGAATCATCCAAGCGCCGAACCAAATCTCGTATCAAAGGTGAAAGACTTTGCTAAAGTTCCAGAAGGTGGCTGCTTATTACCGTGCACATTTGTTCTCCCTTGTGGACACGTTTGTCCAAAACGTTGTCACATTGTTGATAAAGAACATAATGATGTAGTTTGTCAAATGCCATGCGAACGAGAATGCAAACACGGACATGACTGTAATCTTATCTGTGGAAAGATATGTAGGTGTGAAGTGGAAATTGAAGTAAAGCAACCCTGTGAGCATGCTGTGGTGTTAAAGTGTTACCAAGAAATAGTATGTCCTAATATGTGTGAGAAAGAGCTTGTATGTGGTCATGTTTGCATCAGGAAGTGTGTGGAACAATGTGAACCATGTGAAGCTCTAGTCGAAAGGAAGCTGCAGTGCGGTCACTTGGTTGAACTACGCTGTCACTCTGACATATCAAAATATGTCTGTAAAGAACCTTGCGTTTTTCTCATGGAGTGTGGCCACAATTGCCCAGCGACGTGTGGTGCAAGCAAAGATGAATATACGATGTTGCATGATGAGGGGAGCAGACAATTTTCATGTGAAAAAGAACATGTGTCCTTTTGTAATATCCGATGTGATGCCACTCTAGCGTGTCGACATAAATGTACAGGAACATGTTCGCAGTGTTTCTATGGAAGACAACATATACCGTGTATTCAGAAATGTAAGCACTCGTTGATATGTGATCATGCATGCCCAGGAACATGTAACAGTTGCAAACCGTGCCAGGAACCTTGTAAAAGATGGTGTCGACATCAGCGATGTTTGGAAAAATGTTCTGACATCTGTTCAAAATGCACGGAGCCTTGTGTGTGGGAATGTAGTCATTTTGTCTGTACAAAACAGTGCAGTGAGCCTTGTAACCGACCACGATGTGATAGGAGATGTCGAGAAAGGCTCCGATGTGGTCATAAATGCATTGGCCTGTGCGGGGAACCGTGTCCGATCTACTGTCAGCACTGTAAAAAAGACAACTTTTACAAGAATTGTTTTGGAAGCCAAAGTTGTCCTTATGGAAGTTTTGTACAGCTTGAGGATTGTGGTCATGCGGTTGAATATAAACTACTGGATTCGTACTTCGACAATGATCAGTCAGATGAGCTTGTTCTGAAACAGTGTCCCATATGCTACATACCAATATACAACTGTCGTAGGTATGGTGGGATATTGAATAAACTACGTGATCAGATTGATAGAATGAAAGTGAAGATATTTGGGAAAAATTACCATTATCTACCAATACTGCTCGGCTATGCAGATAGTTTTGATGAGATACTGAAGGGAATAAATGTGAGAAATGCAAATATCCTAAATGAGTTTATTGAAGACTTCAGAGAGAGATACATAGGCAAGTATGGGTTTTACGGAAAAGTTTGTAATACTTCAGGGACCCCGACTAAACAATGGATACAGGATTGTACGAACGAAATGTATAGGGTATGTGACCGTATGACTATTCTATCAATTGATCAAGAGAAATTAGAGGTGGCACGTGAATATGAACAATTTGTATTATTGGAAGAAGACGTCCATGAAAATGTGTGGTCGAAATCACCATACACTGCTGAAAAAAGAAAAAAGACAATTGAATTTATTAGATCAATACATGGCACAACCAAATATCTTGCGAACTTCGATATTGAATTGAAATGGGAAGGTGCAGATGAAATGACCCATTCAAACATATTTTGCAGTGGGGTTCAACGCTGTAAATTAGATACAATCGACAATAATGATAGAGATGATGTGAAACAACATAATGAATGGTTATGTATAGATTCATATAGTAAAACAGAGGCAGAACTGCGAGAACACGAGGACAATAATACCAGGTCAGAGTCAAATGATGAAGTAGTCAGAGATATTGGTTCTAATACTGAGAGTAAAATGGACCCTATTTCAGTTTTAGACCTACCGAAGACGTTAACCCTATACACATTGTCGTGTCCAGAGTATTTCCAGTGCCGTATGTATATTTGTCTTATAAACTGTTGCGTATTAGTTAATATACCAGTGCACGTTACTTTAATTCAGTTAAGAGTTATTCCCGCCATTATATTATGGGGAAAAAGGAAACATTGTGTTGAAACAATGTAAGTTTACTCCATTCTGATAGCTGATATATGAACGAGATAATAAAACAGACACTAACAAATACGTTTGTTTACCATCTTGAATACGTTCACAATGGAATGTGAAGTAATTGATGAAAGGCTCTCGAACCAACATATCAAGTAAACTGAGATGAAATGAATGCATATAAGGGATCAACCATATTAAGGTACAAAAGCAACGTATTTTTTATTCAGGAAAAGCTCCATTCCCGGAGGAGTTCCGGAGAGTTACAAAGTCTTTATCGGGTATGTACGGTTATTAGTATAAATCAGTTTTTTACATGATACATTTACGAAGAGTAAAAAATATGCCAAATCGATTTAAACATCATTGCTCTGTTTAGTTGATGATGAGTAAATGGTGACATAGGCAGGTAAAACATCGACAATTATCGTTCGATCATTTCACTGTTTGAACCATTGAGTTAACTAGGATATAATCCATTGTGACTTCAAGGTGTCGTGAGTTCGATTCCCGTTTCGGCTATTCATTCTTTCCGATAATTGACTAAAGTAGCGTCTTAAACCATAGGGCTGAATGGTCTGAATGGGAAGGTAGGTAGTTGCCTGCCTGAGACGACTGTCATGTGGAGTTCTGGCGCGAATAAAACAATGAATAATACTTTCAATGAGTGAACAGCCGTAATTTAACTGAAATGCCGATGTGATTCCGTACATATTCTTCAAGTGTGAACAAAATCAACGCAGCAATATAAAGTCTGATATTTAACCATACGTTTCAGATGATACACGGCACAATAAAAGGACACGACATGATCGACGTGAAGATAGTATTGCAAACAACAGACAAAGAGATCAAAGTAAGTATATCCTTGAAATGATATTACTTTAAAACATCCAATCAGCTGGCGAAATCGAGTTCATACTATCTGTTTGACCAAAACCAATAGGCTTAATAACCAGTGTTGGAAGGTAACTAGTTGCCTGGAAAGACCTTTATGTTGAGTACTGTTGCAAGTAAAACAAGGAATAACAGTTTCGGTGAACGCAGAGTCGTGATTGTACAGAAATACTGTTGGAATCGCGTACATATTCTGAATATGTTAACAACGTAAACGCAGCATCATACATAGAGGATCTGACATGAGTTGTCATTGTATATAAAGTGTTATTAAACGAGTTCAAGGAATTTGTTATTAAGCGAGCCGTTGCGAGCTTTATAACAAATTTCTTGGACGAGTATAATAAAACTTTATGAAATGACAATGAAGGTCAGATTCTTTTTATCAAATGACGAAAAACAAAGAGAAAATCAAATTTTCGCTGTCAGAAAATAAGCCGAACATATAAAACTTAATAGACTGTTAACTTAACACACTATTTTACTATGACCGATGATGCTCCCTTTACCTCGTCCATCTATCGTGGCGTTTGTGTTTACTGGATACACGTACTCAGCTATTGTGTAAACATTCGCGGATGAATTCACAAAACGTGATGCGGTCATACTATATTACACGTGTCAGGTATAAATAAATACGTAATGGGTATATTACATCGGATAAAAGCATTGTCATGTGATAAAATCGTATATTTAACAATACCTTTCAGATCGTAAACGGCACAACAAATGTACACGACATGGTCGAAATGATGAAAGTTGTCCAAACAAAAGACAAAGAGTTCAGAGTAAGTATGTCCTTGAAATGATGTTACTCTAAACAAAACGATTAGCTGCCAAAATTGAGTTAATACTATCTTTGCATTGTCCAATGTAAGTTCGATGCTTTCTAACTAACAACTTACCATACGTGCTCACTGATATACGTTCAAGTGAGACAAATGATAGATCGATCGAATTATATCCATATCATGATATGGTTAAGATATACAGTTTTACTTATATATTTACGCACCAGCAACACACAAGTGCGTTTGCGTGAATTTGTTTTAACTGGGTAAAACCACAAGGCGTTATAAGTATTGAATTAAACGTTCCACGAACTAAATTATATATTACCTATAAGATCGATTGATCTGTATATTCATTTCTCATACTTTACTTATATTTCGATGAGACTCGTCACCTACATTGTTATCTAATAAACATGCCGTCATTTGATAGCATCCGGGGGACTAATAGCATCCCATGTGAAATTGTTCGCACTTAGACATGTCCACAAGTCCTCGCAGTACATGTAATATACTTTGATAATCTACACAGTCTCAAATTTGAAAAAGCTACCCTATTATATGTTTGCTCCTCCACACGCATACATGTATTTGGAACACAGCACAGAAAAATGTGCTAGTCGAATAAGTTTGTCTTTAAAAAGTGTTTTCATAGAAGATTGTATACTTCACAGGTGAACATAGTACATCAAAACGTGAAGCGAACATTGAGACGGTATGCGAGCGAAAACATCAACATGGTACCGGTCGTCATTCCTCAAGGGGCGGTGTTGATAAAACAAAAGAGGCCCATATTCGCCATACCGGAAGTAGGTTGGTTTAAAGGGGCAATTCAACTACTGATCGTCTACACATGCATTACTAACATTAAGACTGATTCAACTATCGCTCATCTACACGTGAATTGATCATCTTAAGATGGGTTATGACAGAGTAACGCCCATCTACACCTGTACTAATTGCGTTAAAAATGAATTCCATTAAGTAACACTCATCTACACCTGTAATAATCACATTTAAAATGGTTTCCATAAAGTATCGTTCACCATCACGTTTAATAATGGTGTTAAAAATGGTTTCCATAAAGTAACGCTCATCTACACCTGTAATAATCACGTTAACAATGGTTCCTATAAAGTACTAGTCATCTAAACCTGTAATAATAGCGTTAACATGGTTTACACAAAGTACTGCTCATCTACACCTGTAATACTCGCGTTAAAATGGTTTCCATAAAGGACTGCTCATCTACACCTGTAATATTTGCGTTAACAATGGTTTCCATAAAGTACCACTCATCTACACCTGTAATAATCGCGCTAACAATGGTTTCCATAAAATACCACTCATATATACCTGTAATAATCGCGTTAGAACTGGTTTACATAAAGGACTGCTCATATATACCTGTAATAATCGCGTTACAAATGATTTCCATAAAGGACTGCTCATCTACACCTGTAGTAATTGCGATAACAATGGTTTCCCTAAAGTACTGCTCATATATACCTGTAATTATCGCGTTAAAAATGGTTTTCATAAATCACTGCTCATGCACTTGTAATAATTGCGTTAAGGTTGGTAAGAACGTGATTCTGTAAATATGTAATCTGAAGTGGAGCTAGAAGACGACAAGGGGAAATTTTCTTGTCGAATAGGTTCGTCATAAACAAATGTTTTATCGAACCCTGTATATTTCACAGGTGTACAAGGTCCGTCAAAATACAAAACGAACAGCGAGGCTCTATACGAGCTAAACAAACAACATGGTAGCCGTCCTTATGATTCAAGGGGCAGAGTCAATAAACAAAAAGAGGCCCACGATTGCCCTACCAGAAATAAGCTGGTTAGAAAGGAAGATTCATTCTCAACTCTTACACAATATGCGAGGAATGATAACTGCAGGACTATGTCAACCTTTGATGAAGCGGGAAAATCGATAAAAAAACATAGGTTTTGTTTTACTTCTACTAAAATTGAAATGGATGACTTAAGCAAATACAATCAAGGCCTGAAAGGAATTGATCGTAAACAAAGACATACAGTCCCGAGACGTGTTCACAACTTCAATCAAGACGTCAAAGTAATTGACCGTAACAAAAAGTCCGATACAAAAGAAATACATCGCAAAACAAAACAAGACGTCAAAGGAATTCGTCGTAAAACAAAGCATGAAACAAAGCGAATGCATCGCAAAACAAAACAAGACGTAAAGGCAATTGGTCGTAAAAAAAAAAAAGACAAAAAGTCAATGATTCACAAAACAAAACAAGGCATCAAAAGAACTGCCTGCATAAAGGATCAAGATATAAAAACGACAAATGACCTCCACAGTTTGACGAAATCGGTCCGAAATATAAACTCGAACATTTGTCAAAATGATACAAGCAAATTGAATGACGATTACGCCGTAATGGGAGAGACTAATGTGGGAAACAGGTTTAAGGTAACACTACTAGATACAAGTAAAGTGGCACGAACTGAACGTAATACCGAAATTGAAACTAAGCTAGGTCCTAGTATTTCTGTGAAGCCAGATGAACCTTTGTCATTACAGACCAATGCAATTAACGCTCACAAGGACATTTCGATCGATTTATTGTCAACTCAGACACAAGATGCAGAGGGTGATAACTGCAGGGCTAACTTTGATCGAGGGGACAAAGTGATTAAAAAATCTGGCTCTGGTTTTACCTATACCAAAATTGAAATGGATGATATAAGCAAAATCAGTAAAGACCGGAAAGGAATTGATCGTTACCCAAAGTTAGCCATCACCGAAAGAAGTCGTAAACCAAAGCAATGCATCCAGGGAATCGATCGCAAAACAAATACAGAAATTCAATTTATTGATCGCAAAGAAAAGACATACTTTAAAAGAACTGATCGCATAACCAATCAAAAAGTCCAAATGATTGATCTGCGGAGGAAATTGATGAAAAACGATGACCCTTGAACTTTACTACTTCTGCTTTTAAAATAGGAATAACAGTCAAAGCCGCAGATGGTATTCAAACAAAAGACCGCTACGGATTGAAAGAATCAGTCCGTAAAATAAAGTCGGACATTGGTAAAGATGATAAAAACGAATCGAAATAAGATAACGCTGTAGAAGTAGAGAAAAATATGGGAAAGAAGCTTGATGTACTTTTATTAGATACAAGTAAAGTGGCAAAAGTTGAGCGTATTACCGAAATTGAATTCGAGTGTCATCCTATATTTTATAATCTGCAAACTTGTAATTAATCCATATTTAAACGTCTAGGATCTCGGTTTTTTTTAAGCCAGATGAAATTTCGCCATTACAGACCAATGAGATTCACGATAACAAAGACATTTTGACAAATTTAAGACACGCTTCGATAGCTGACTAACCTCCATCAGAAATTAAACAACCGAAAGTGGATAGAAAAGCGATGTCTACTCATGATCGCATGGCCATCCTAGAATTTGAACAAACAATTGAGGATATGACAATATCATCAAGTAAATATTCTTTAGCGATTAAAAACATGACAAGCGATAGCGAGATAGACAAGAACTAGAGGCAGAGTTCAAATCAATGAACGAAGCTTCAGTAGCGTCGATAAAACAGCCACAAATTAGAAAGCTAAACACATTATTGTTTAAAGAAATACCTATTGACTGTAAGCTAGAGGTGTTGTTGGATACAATAGCGCTGTTAGGGAACAAAGCGGAGAGTGTGTACAAATATCACTGATCTTGAAATGTTTAGTTAGTTCCTGATAGCATTTTCACCGGGTCTCATGGGTTCGATATTCGATCGCTGCGGTAATGACGCCGTGATGTAACTGTTTGTATTTCTTTTGAAACGTTGAAACGGCTTGAAACCAGAATGATTAAAGCGTCCTGGTACAATTAAGGTTAACCATATGTTTCTATATACGACACTGAATAATATGTGCGTACAAACAGACAAGGTTTAATCGTCAAGTATACTCCCTTCACCACGAGTACATTGATTTATTGATTTGGGTTTAACGGCGTTTTTTAACAATTGTTCAGTTATATTACGGAGGCCACCTTAGTCATATGTTTCTGGCTTACTCAGACCTGTACTCTATTAAACAGTCTTTCCAAGCGAATGACAGAAGAGTCAATATAAAATCAAAGCACACAATTGCTCTATTTATATCATAAGTTTAATTACTGATGACATATTGAGATGGGTAGATGCCAGAGTAAATAGTTACAATTATCGTACGATAATTTCACTGTTTGAAAAACTGAATTATGAGCCGTCCCGCGAGATAAAACCAACATTGTGTAAAGTGTCGACCCGGGTCAGTTAAAGCATTCCGTGCAAGCTAACCCGTATAGACATTTTTCGCCTCCTGTGGATTTTTTGTTTCAGGAATCATTACTCTACAGCTCTATTCCTCTGAGATGGAATGTGTCGGCCCGGGTCATTATGCGCGGACTGCGCAGGCTGATCTGTGTCAATACATTACGCAGAGGCGGGACGGCTCATAAAGTGTAATGTTACAAGCTGAGACGTGATAAAATGTAAATCTAAAAGCACTGCTCGCTTTTTCATGCAAGCTATATACAGAGATATTTATGTTTGTGTTTTGCGACATAATCTACTGTATAATATTTTCTGTTCTGTGATACATTTATATCCAAGTTATTCACATAGATACATCATTTGTTGTGCTGTTTGTGTCTATCTACTATATTATATTAATTACATATGTTTTGTTATGTGAAAGTTATTCATATAGATGAACAAATATTTGTTTTGTAATTGATCATCCTCAACAATATATTAGGTATATATCTTTTGTTATGTGAAAGTTATTTATATAGATGAACACATATTTGTATTGTATGTGTGAATCCTCAACAATATATTAGGTATATATTTTTTGTTCTGAGAAATTTATTCATATAGATGAATGAATATTTGTTTTTTATGCATGCATCATCTACATTATATTTGGTATATATATATTCTGTTATATAATACGTCCAAGTTATACATATAAGTTAACAGATATTCTGTGTTTTGTACGTGCTTTTTTTACATATATTAGTTAAATACATTTTGTTCTGTGTTACATTTTCTGCTCTGTGATTCACGTTTTACTTTCAATTTATTCATATAGATTTAAACATATTTGTAATTTGAAATGTGTGCAGGCAACTCATACAATATATTTGATACATATATTCGTTCTACTCTAAAACTAAAAAAGTTCAATCTGTTCTCAGAAGTGTGCTCAATTACCCGAAAAGTCAAAGGCAAATTCATTCTCAAAAGTGATAATTCAGACATCTTATTTGGAGCATGGTCATTCATGAGCACGGAGATCGTTTCAAGGGTTTTATAGTTCTGTGCTCCGCTCTGTGGAACCTATTTTCATCAAAGTTATTCAGAAAGATTTTTTCAATATAGTTGTGTTTTGTGAGATTGTCTACTACAATATATTAAGTATATATTTTCTATTCTGAGATTATCCTTTTTCATACTAGCGTTTAAAAAGTATAAGAAAAACAATACATCATATATGTAAACGGAAGTTATATACATGGCATTTAAAAAAAACGCTTCTTTATGTCCGCATACCGCATGCGATTTTTACATGCTAGATTACTGAGTGACATGAATACTGTTGTATTTTTGTAAATAAACCTTAAACAGCTGGCATCAATTCAACAGTCTGTTAACCTTGTGGTAGGTAAATACATCTATAATATAAACAGTAACAATAATGCTGTTAATGTGTGTACGTTTCCAAGTTTTCTTTTAATTGCCATGATTATATAGAACCTCCGTTTACCTATATGATGTATTAGTTTTTATAAGTTTTAAACGTTAGTATGCCTTTAACAATTCCCAATTTGCCAATTAACTTTGATCTCATCTACAACAGACGCCTTTTGAAAACATTTTCACAGGAGGAGAAATATTTAATAATTTGCATTTTCACCTTTCATCATGATATGTTAAACTCTATTCCATAAGTAAACAAGTACTTTCATTTTAGACAGTTTCCAGTGTTTATAAAGTCTTCGGCTGAAGATCTGTTGTATGTAAAACATAAAAACATCTAACTTGTTCTTAATACTTAAAACCGTTTCCATGAAGAAATGGTTAGTGCGTCCACCTCTTCGGCGGGAGATCAGATCTCGTTCCATGATCGGTCATACTTATGCTAACAAATGGACCAATGGAAGTAATCTTTCCCGTCGATAAGGGTTGTGGTGATAGCAAAACGACTGATGTATCGGTGTCAACGAGAATAAATATCGGTAGTAATTGTAAAGTACCAAGGAAATGCCGTGTTGTAGGTGAACTACTGTTGAAAACAGCGTTATGCACCATCCAAACAAATTAATTCGAAATAAGACCTAATTTAACAGATATTTTATCGTTTTTTGGGTAACAGTACACAAATGGCGTCCCTTGTTGTCGAGACAGCTGCAATATACATTTGAGATGCCTGTCGACCTTGGCATAAATGTTGAGTAGATTAACCCGTCCCTTTTGGTAAAGAAATCAAATTAAGAGTACAAAATCGTGACCGCTTTCGCAAATGTATGGCTTTACAGTTAACCTCTGCCGTCATTAATTCGAGATGTTGCCCCTAAACTTAGAACAATTTCAAACGGAAATACATTAAAGAATCTGGGTCCAAATCCACCAACCTTACTTAATGCTAAGTATAGCTTAAATACTTCATTATTTTTGTTTCGCTAATAAAAATGCCAACCTATTTCATATCTTAACAGGTATTTAAAGGTATTAAAGGTAACTATGTGTGTCAACTTAATTATTTTATTAATAACATTCCGCCATTATATTTTTTTAAATTATTAGCGAAAAAAAAAAGATGAAATACGCTCCGAAGTATTTAAGTATTACCTAGCGTTAATTAAGACTGGTGGATTTGGACCCAGATCATACCGATGCGTTCTACTAACAACCGCTCAGGAAGTTTTCTATGAAGTACTATGATGTCGGTTACACCATTCCGCGGAGTACGAGTCTATGGCAGATGATGCGAAATTAGTAGGTTAATTATATTGTGGTGGTAACACCCTGGAAGAGGTTACTAATAATTAAGAGCGTGTCATTAACCTAGGTAAAATATCTGTATAAGAGCCGTCCGTCGATACATTACGCAGAGGCCATTATGTATGTTTTCTCGCGAGACGGCTCATATCAGCACACACCAGTCTCATTTGTCGCTCGTCTACTGAAATACTTGGCTGGATTAGGTCACAAAGTACCTTAACAGCCTCTAGCCCATTGTATTGCAATTATAGATCAGTGCCAAATTCCTGAAAAAAGGCTAATGCTATCCGATGATTGCTTGGGGCTTACCTAATGCTCTCAAGGCATTTACCTAATTGTTACCTATTGCTTTCCAATTTTGAGAATTTAATTTCTTCTAGTTTCGCTCAAGAAGATGTCCTTTCGACTGACAAACTAGTTAATACAATATCAAACTCTACAATTATCAAGTCGTATAAACTTCTTCTGTCTGATGGCAAAGATTTCATTGTGACGGATGGCTATGTCGTAAAACAAGGTAGTGGAGCCTCTTTATACGGTTCGAGAGAAGACAAATTGTTCGTTTCAGGTTTCTTCACTATACAGCTACTCAGACATTAAGTGTATTTGCCTTCATGTGAGTTTGAGACACTTTGCACCCCTGCCGCAATAAAGTATGTATCTTACATTATATAATATATTGTTGCACTATTTTGACTAGGTCATTTCTCTGCAAGAAAACGTATTACGTCATTTCTCTCCGTAGTTAGTCAATACCAAAAAAGATTTCAACATATTTAATGTTCTTCCAAATGCAACCTACTGCAAAGAAAACCTTGATGCCAAGTAAGACCAAGTATAGTTCGTTCAGACGGAGGACTCCTTCGATCCGCTTGTTCGACCTACATAAATGATCATTGTTCCGCGTTCAGTGTAAGATGGCTTCGTAACCTATTCCACATTAATAACGGTTCACCTACTCATCGTTAAGAAAATGTTATTCTATGCTTCGGACTTATCAAACTCTGATAGCTCGGTAGCGACACGTACTGTCAATACAGGGGTTGTGAGTTAACACACCCATCTTGGCCAATAGTCTTTCCGATGTTTCACAAAAGTCGACGAGCGTCATTCGTCTTCCACCAATGGGCTAACAGTCTCTGTGGAAAATCAGCCAGTGGCTTGGAAAGTATGTTGTGTGGTGTACTGGTGTAGTGAACTGGCCGCCGTGATATGACTGAAAAAGTGTTGAAAACGGCATTAATCCCCCATAAATGAATTAGTCAACAACTGTTAACTTCTTCAGTGACGCATGCCAAATGTGTGCGTCACCTTCGTATCTTCCATCCAATTGTTGTTTTTTATCAATCCACGGACCTTGCGAGACATCTCGACCGGATGTTATCAATCTACGTTCGACACCAATCACTGACCAGACCACAGTAGCCGGTTCGAACTAACTGTACAGTCTAGACGATAAAAAAACTTACGAATAGCCGATTCTTAAATTCAAACTCATCCAGCTGCAGTTACAGAAAACCTTACCAGTGACAACGAAATATCACCTAACTGTGTCAGTGATATACAGCTGTGTACACCACACCTACAACGTTTTAGGAAGCGCCCGGCATATCTTAACTATGATGTAACATACAACTATATAAACTTGATTCCAGAGAAAAGTAATCACCTGTGTTTACAAATTTCATCTCGCTAATTATTGCACGATTGTGTTTTGCCCAAAGAGAAGGGGACTAACTAACATGTTCATAAACAGAAAAGGAAGAAGGAAGACACTGCGCCAGTCAGTTGTTTAGACTACTTGGTTGGATTTTCACATTAACACTATGTATAAATACGCGGATATTTCCCTTGCATCCACTCTAGCCATTTGGCACTTTATACACTTGATAAAAGCATATCAATTTACATGTTTATCTCTTTACAAGTTTGTTGCTAATGCTGGCACTGCTTTAAGTTCAGTCAGTGTTAGCATGGGTGGTTGGGTACCCCTTTTATGCTGACATTAGAAATTATGTTGTGAACATGGGGAAGATAACGCATGCTTCACTGTTTTTGATAAGCATTACTTAAGTTATTTACCTTGGCAAATTATCTAGTAAGAAAAGTCATAACATTACTGTCCTTTGATTGATTTTTTGTTAAGGCTTTTTCAACAATTTAAAAAAAAAATAAGGCGTTTTATGGGTAATTTACCAGTACTACTAGTTCATCTATCCTGACACCAGTCAGTCAATGTTAATGCTCATTCCGAAATCCTAATCGCCAAGGAGGGCAGCCATTACTACAATTTTTGAATTATTTGGTACCAAACAAATTTAAGAATTTTGGGGAAAATCAACGTTTGAGTGCATACAACGTTCTTTGCTAGTATATGCACCAAGGCTACGTTTTATTGGCTCTTATCTGTACACAGTTGCTTTCAAATCGCTGTATTTACCCCAATCTGCCTTCACATTTAAATGAACAACGAGCAAGGGCATTCCATCTACACCGCCACAAACGGGCATTGAACACGGAACGCCCTTTTTAAAGTCCTCTACACTAGCCACTAGGTCATGGCGGATTCCTATCACTCAAAAAAGTGTAATGTGTTCCAATAGTTCCATCTATTCAAAAAGAAGAATAAAATAGTTTCGTTAATTCATATGTTCAATACGATTTTAGTTTGACTGTCATCTGCTTCATTGGCGTTATATAGGCCGTGTTAAAGACAGGGTTTAATTAATGTATCAACGTTAATTTAGAATTGTTATCGACACCAACAATGTATGATATGTTCAAATATAAGCGCATTTCGCGAATCAGCACCAGAACGACTTTGGAAAACATTGTGACAAAAGAGGTTATTGCTCAATGTTAGCAATTTACCTTCTACTCATCATATTTTAAGCTTTCAATATGCATGTGGGAAAATGTCATTTTAGAAATGAGTTTATACAGATTTTAATGTGAGAGTTTGATGACAATTTAGAACATATCGTCTGAACAATTACACAATTCTTCACTATGATACAGACTTAGGAAATACCCTAATTGAAAACTTACAATAATTACAAATTCATATTTGTTTGAAGGCAGTAACATTTACAATTCAACAAAAGTCTTTCTAAATTCACCCTTAGATCCCAATGAGGCGCATTTTATAAGAAGTGGCTTAGAATACATTTAGAAAAAATGTAGACAATCCGCTTAAAAGAAACTTAAACTATTGAATAGCGATGGAAAAAATGTCTCAAACGGACAAAATGCACCGAAAAAGCTGTTTCGGCTTTTTGCCAAACTTCTTCAAAAGACGACTGCGACATAATCACAAAATGTTGACAAGGACCGATCAATCAAGATGTTGTACCGGGTTAAACTCTTAATTGTAATCAACAGAATGTTTTGAGATTCAAAACAAATACTTATTTCCCGGGAAATTCTCACTGGCCTGAATTCTCAAACAAATCTAGATATGATTACTTTAGATTTGCGACGAACACGATTTCAGATTGGCTAAACGAAAGGGTAAATCATACTAGGAAATGTGGGTAAAAATAAGTTTGGTAAGAATAACGTCATTTTATTTGAACTTTATCGAGATACATGTTTGAAATCAATTGAACTTTTTGGCACTTGACCAAACTTTAACTTCGTGTGAGACCCGTATCTACTAAATACCATTTACCCATATATATCAATTTACGAGATTATAATCGTGTAATACATAATACATGAAAATGTCAACATATTTCAATGTAAACACGTTTCATTGAAATAAAATAAAATATATTATATGGGTCTATCAATCATTGTATATGTTGAGTATATTAATAATAACCTTGTCGCTACCAGTTTGACTAATATCAACATAGTGTTATCTAAAACTTACTAAGTAGTTTATTAGAATCAAAATGGTAATGTTATTGTCATATATATATATAATATATCTATAGGTGCTACCTATTTACGAAAAAACGCAAGATAATTATAAACAAAAATTGAAGAGCATACTTTGGCCATAAATAAGGATTTATAAGTAAATGACTAGACAATAATAATGTTAATGGCATGTGTCTTGCATTATCAAAACATATTTGCAATTCTTATTCCTGTCGTCTATTATTACGAACAGAAAATAATAAAGTAAAGACTTTCAGAAAATCAAGGAATACATTTATAATGAACGCGGTTAAAACATGAGGGCCAAGATGATCCTTAATCGATCACCTGCATTATGGTAAAGAAGCAAATAGATCAGCCCTTTTCTGATGCCACCTGGCGACTGCCTTTTTCAAGCAGTCCATATGACTTGAACAAATTATGTAAGGGGTCACATTTCTGCTAAACCCTTTCCCTATTAGAGACAGTTTCTGAGGCCTATGATTTAGGAAAAGATTGTCGCAACAAGAACAATTGCTCCTGATGAGAAAGTTATCCTTTTGCCACAATGTTTGATAAATAATTATACTTTGAATGATTGAGTCAATAGCTCATGTATAGGAATTTGGGGTCTTTCATGTTGATACCACATTTTTGCGGGAAACGACGTCGCTCCATTGACGTTACGCCAAGATGAAGTGTAACGGAAATGACGTCACGTCCTTCTTTGGCTACGATACAGTCAAAATTTAGTTTCGAGCGTAGAAGGCTAATGCTGTCGTTTTTTTGACGAACGGGAAAACATATTTCTTATAGATTTCCATTTATTTTTAACTTTTCGTACAAATGTTAATTCCAGCACTTTAATGATCTTAAATATCGATTTTAAAAAAATTGATTAAAAAGACGACAATAATTTTTCGATCCGTGTTTTTCTGCTCATTTTATACAAACCCAAAATACCGATTTTAAAAAAAATGATTAAAAAGCCGACAATAATTTTCAATCTGTGTTTTACGTCTGCTTTTTATACATATCCAAAATGGCGGCCCCTATGGATTTTTTTTTCAGTTTCATTTCAGAAAGATTCATGGGTTATTGAAAAAAAAAAAAAAAAAAAAAAAATCTCACGCCTGTTAACTATAAGCGAAAAAACCCATTTATGTTTTTTTTTTCGTATAACCCGACATAGTAAGAGTACAGTGTATTAATCCCTACAGTACATTTCACCCAAAGTGATAACGTTGTGCACAATATATCATGCTTATGAAACAATAATAAAAGTGAAGCAAATTAAAGTCATATTTCTCCAATTTCTCAAAGAACACAATACTTCATTAGCACTTTCAATAATTGATAAGGAAAATAAGAACTATTCAGTTTGATAATTTGATAGGTCAGAATTGATAAGAACTATTCAGTTTGATAGTTTAGATGTCTTTAAACTAAACTTTACCTTAAGGAATTGACGGAAAACAAACCAAAGTAATATGAACACATCGACTTGTATAGTGTTTAAAATTTCCAGTTGTTGATATACTATGATTTATTTTGAGAGGAACCTCGAAAAGAGAACATGGTATAAAACAATTTTCTTTCAATTTTCAGAAAATCGATTATATTTCTCTTTTAATGAATGAAGAAAGAGGAACTATTTCATGAAAACGTTAATCGTTATCTGTGTAAAAATAGTTTGCTGTGGTCATAAAACCAACTATCACCAGGATTAATTGTTTATCACCAATAAATATTATTTAATCGTTTATCGTAGTGTCGCAACCCATCAATTGGGAGATAATCTATGCAAATTTCACAAATGTGTCAAACTTTTTCCGTAGAAGATATTTGAAACAGTGTTAGAAAAGAAAGCATTTCTAATTTATAGCCTTTTTTGTTGTTTTAGTTTGTACATGATTATAACCTTCCTAGATAGGGACGCTCACAACATTGACGTAATCTGTTTTAAAAATGTTTACTTAGACCGGTAATGGAAAGTCTGCTTGGTTGAAAACAAACCTTTTAAAATCAATACTGTAGACCAAAATCAAAATGTATAAATGCGAAATATGTTCTTCCCTATTAATCGATAACGTCATCGATATATATATTAACCTTAAGTTATGACAACTAGGAAGTCTCAGCAGAGAATTTGTTATACTGCACTCTCATGTATTACATGTATTCTTGTTTACTTTAGCCGCTTCTGTTATGTTGTATCATGTTGTGATGTTGTGGTTTGTTTTGTTGTTTTGGTTGTTTCCAGGGATGAGTGGGGTATGAGGGCGTAGGTTTTTGCTGGTGATTGTTAATGGCTAGGGTTATTGGGCCCTTTGAGGAAGGAGGGGCTTACTTTTTAAATGAGTGTATGTTTTCTGTAAGCTATCAAGATGACCTCATTGTAATGTTGGGGACTAAATTCCGTAAACGTTACGGACCAAGATAATGACAGTCAACGTGTTAAATATGCAGTAAAATCTGGTCTGTCGAAAACAACAAAATATATTGAGAATGATAAAGATTCTACAAAAAAAAATGCTAAATATACAGTGCGTGATATTGCACACATTATTGGTATTTCACTATGAAAGCTTCATTTTATTTTCCATCTTGAAAGTTGGCTAGATTCACGCTAAGTTGTTGCCAAGTATATTGACTGACTATCAGAAAATGGTATTGGTTGACTTTGACAAAATGTTAAATAAGTTCCCAATATATTACTTAAATAGTTGTGCAACCCTGTCACGACGTGAGAAACGTCCAGAACACAATATTGGTGACCAACTATGACAATTGGACAATCATGGCAATTTATAATATTAGTGCGGACGTCATAACTTCATTTATACCATCTCTACTTGGACAATACCTAGATACCGATGTAATATACTTGTTAACGGTTGCCATTTACGTTATAAAGTCCGTAACATACATGTTAACATAAAAAAGGTTCTAAAGAGTTATTTCAATTAAAGAAATCCATAGAAGATCAAAGTTATGTTTTACATCGAAGTTGGGTTATCCCAGATCATTGCTCCACTGTGAATTTAATTGCAATGTTAAAAGTAACAGCATGATCCGGTGCATGATCGTGCAACAAACGACGTAGATTGTCATTTTGTTTTTAGCAAGTTATATTGCCATATGTATTATCTTCGTTTGCAGACGTAACAAAACCATCGCATAAGTAATCATGTGGTTTCACTTCCTTAATGCTTTCCCACTTACATAAAAACCTGCAGCAGACGGCTTTTGAAAACATTGTGACAGAAGGATAACATGCGCTTCATTACAGTGATAATGAGTAGTACTTAAATCATTTTGGAACAATGTTCCACAATATACTTTCTTTTGAAGATATGTGTCAATATTTAGCCTACTAGTTTTGAAAGTAGTTCGCTGCATATTTGGTGTATGGGGGAACGGGTTAAGTGTCCTTTATATAGATAAAAATCGAAATAATTGGTAAGCGACAATTTGGTCGGCTGACGCAAATATCAATATGAGAATTTGATTTACATAATTGATTTCGGCTAACAGCTAAGGTGTACTAATTACTTTATGTACTCTCTATCAATTTACGACATTATTCAATACCTATTCAAATTATTCATCTTAAATATTTGAATACATTTATACCTTTTGTGCAGGTAACCGGACTTTTTGTTTTTATTTCGCATTAATTAACCTAGTTTAAGACAGGTTGGGTTTCCTTTTGAATGAAGAAGTGTTGACATTCCTATTTCTTCTTTTTTTAAACTTTTGACTGCGATTGTTCTACTCTCTTTGCTAGAAAATTGTACACAATTGTCACTGTAATTAAAGAAAACGTTATATAAAACTTCTTTGCGTCATTGTTTGATAAAATCATTCTCGTTTATAATAAAAAACACAGGTTTCATCCCAAATAAGCAACTCTGGCCTTTGGTTTGGTATAAACACGTGTGTGATCTATTTAGCACAAAGCTTTTATTATTTCAAACAGTCCGTCAGACGATGATGAACGATCCCTTCGTTAATGCATTTTGGCTATCAGGGCGAAAGTATATCGGAAAATCTTCATCTTCCCTAGCTCTAACAGCAGCAATGTATCAATGAGTTGCTGCAATAACAGTTATACCAGGATGGTTATTATCTTGCAGGCTATGTAGATCAATCAGACGAACAACTGTAAATGCCACCGTAGACCTACAATTTATGGGACACAACCGAAAACATTTCATTTGGAGATACATACCTGCAAAGTAATTCAGACCTTTTTATTTGTGGTATCTATTCGTTTGTGTTCCGGCTCAATCTTTCGGGCATCACATAACTGTATGTTGGCATGCAAGTACTAGGACGCTATTTCTAGCGTATTCTGTCAACGGTCCATAGAGAGTGACCCTTAAGAATCGCTTCTCCGAATCATTTTGATTTATATTTTAGCAGACTTGTATATGCGAACGAGAGGGAAGTCGAGTCTGCCTACTGTGACAGGGGGAGTGTAAGGGGGCGGGGGGGGGGGGGGGGGGGGTGGCACTCACTTAGCATTAGTCTGTCCCTTGCTTGAATAGTAAGAGCTTGCTTAATTGGTCTAAATGATTGCAGTCAATTCAACTATGTAGCATCAGTTTGGGAGGTATTAGTTGCATACCTTATATATCTTTTTATAGGTGTAAGCCGGGACCGATATAATATTTTCTGTCCACCGCGATTACCTTAGTTTTAGAGAAAGTGTCATAAAACCCAAAACAAAACAAAAATGCGCATCCATAAAGTTTCGCCAAATTCTGTGACGTCCTCCCATACAGACGTGAATATGTATTAAAAAACCTAGAAATGTAGCTCTAATAGATGTACACCAATGTTAATTAAAGAACATGTATGCCATATCAGAGTCGTGGCTTATTTTTATTTATAAAAACGATATTTCATGAGTATTTATTTATTATTTCTCTTATTAAATGAGTTAACTAAGATGATATTACGCGAGCCTTGGCAGGCGTCATATTCAGCTAAGTTAACGAGGTTATTAAGGGTTATAATAGATAAACAAGAATGGGATGTTTTATCTATAACATTAAGTGATTTATGAGACGTAATTCGAAAGAATGTGTATGAAATTTACCGGTTTTTTTGCGCAAAAGTTACTAATGTTGTAAAGTCAAACCGCAGACGTGACGTCATTTTCATTGTTTTGTTTCCGCTTTGTTACAAGGACTTGAGCGTATGACTGGAAACCAAATTAGTAGATTCATATGATATGTATGTAATGGGATTTTAACACTCACACAGAGAGCTTTATGTGATAATTTTCGTTATAACATTGTCAAAGTATGATCGGTGCTTTGCGAAACCCAACCGTATTATAAAAATAGTACACGTGCCGATAAAAGATTTGCCCGCAAATCCATGCTATGGATATATTATTTGCCCAATTACAAATGCAAATACAATTGTTGTATTCAGTTATGTTGACTGCCGGCCCATTTAACATTAGTTGAAAATACATAACAACCTAGAGTGTTAACATATCGCATAAACACAAACTTGACATTTTTTTATGACGCACATTATAAATAAAACAGTTAATTGTTATCATTGTATAGATTTTCTTTATCGCACTTCGACTTCATGGTAAGTTGTTCATGTAGTATCTATATATAGCATGATGTCACATACATACCAAGGAATGTCTTATCTACTGTAGATCTAAATTTTTACTTCCTGAATGTGAGCGAAATATTAAAAGAATATCTCATATAAACAGGTGTGTTTGTGTAGGAAAATATTGTGTTAGACGTGTTAGTTTGACGGGTTCTTTTCGCAGATACAGGTATAGTAACATCTTTCGATTGTATTTTTTTATATTTAATATTTGTTATTGTTTGTTTCTATATTTAATATTTGTCACTTTCATACGTTTAACCACTGGAATATTAAGAACATTAATAATTGTTTGAATTGTTTTTTAAACTTATAATTTGGAAAATAAAAATTAACTGCGACCTTATTTTAATTCGAAGCAAGATTAAATCGTTGGCAAAATTGAAACGTTCGTCAGATTTTCTTATCAGGATTGCATTTAGAAAATTGGGGTTTTGCTTAATATCGTGTATTCAAGATAATGTTCAAGTTATAACGGTACAATTGTAGTCGTTTCGAAAGCACGATGTACCGCTCGTTGTTATTATAATAACATTCAAAAGCAAACAAGTGAGTTTAAGCAATCTTAAGAATATTGTTCTATTAACCAAATTATTCACATGGTTATTTCCTACGTTTGGACTCACCTTCTGAAATTGCTTTAGTTTAATCTCAAAATGTAATCAAAGTACTAAAGTACTTTGGGTAGAATTGTGAACGGTTAATAAGAGATGCAGGAGTGCATATATAAATATTTATCTTAAACAAATCCCCACCATGACAGACAAGTAATGCTGCATCAGGCCAAAATGAAATATTTCCAAGATCATAACTTCTTGTTGATCTTTTGAAATTAATTGACCCCAGCTCCGGTCCACATTCGGTCAACATGATATCTTTTTTAATAATCATATTACACAGTAACTCTACGGAAATCCCACCTGGAACATTAATGACAGTACAGTGTCTTCCTATTTATTGACTGTACTGAACCAAATGATGCATTCAGAGTATGCAATCTATTAAAACAATATATTAATATTTGCATCTCAAAAACAGAGGGCAAGCGTGGCCCTGAATTGATCACCTGAGAGACAGCTATGTAGCATATGTGTAACTTCTAATATCGGAGAAGATTTAATCAAGAGCATGAATGAAACTGCTAGGAGTGGACACTGTAAAGGAAACAAAAATAATATTTGTAGCCAGCGTCCGTGATATACTTGTTTTTGTCTCCTCTATCACTATACTTTTGACATGCAGTCTGTGTTTAGTCTCAAACAAAGTTCAGACATCTGTGTTGTTCTTCACTTCAGTGTCTGATACATCGAGATATCACAGTGAAACATGTCAAGGGATTGTCAATTTTCGAAGCAAACCATTGATGCATGTTATAAACATGCTGAAAGATACGAAAATGATTTACGTGGTGAGATGTCCAAAGGTGTTCCTGATGACCGCGCTTCAATGAATAGCCGTATCCATGAATTAAATGGAAACGTAAAGGGTTTGAAACATCTACTAAATAAACTGAATTATGACTTAGAGCTCACAAATGCTTTCCTACAGACGGAAAATACGAGACGGGACTCTGTTCAGTGGCGTGAGACGAAAGGACGGAGTGGGGCGCAACAAAAGAACGGTACGATTTGATAAACCTTTTGACTGGCTCTTAAGTTTTATCAAGAAAGTACTTCTACTAAATGATCAGTACCTTGTGTCTTGTTAGATTCATTTATTTGAGTTTTAACCTTGTTTTACACATGTTTACTAATACTATTTGATCCGTACCTGGTTTCTTGTTAGATTCATTTATTTGAGTTTTAGCCTTGTATCACACACGTATACATACACTTGTTCTAATTAGAATATATAAATAGAAAGAATAATGTAATGGTCTAGGAAATGAATATCATATGTTGACAGAGGAGGGACAATTACGAGGAACCATTGGTTTATGGCATAGTTTGTTCCATTTTAGTATTAAATTACTTCATACCAAGAAAACCCATTGCACTACCTAAATGTCGAACAAACGTAACATTAGATGAAACTCAGGAAACAATATAAATGACAACATGAAAGAGACAATAACGCTAGATTCTGCTAATTTCCGTACAACGAAGGTTTCAAACTGCGAGGCAATATAGACCACTTCATAACACGTGGTTAATATAAGTGTAATGCCTATCTTTAAATTATATACACTTTTTTGTTAACATTGATTTTCGATATGGATGTTCATCTCAACATATTTCATCTCGATTTTTCTAAAATTGGCATTTGACTATTCCAACTGCAACGATGGACAGGACAATTTTAAAATATTCAGCATTAAAATGTAAAAACGTTCTTTAAATGTGTTTTCAGATGACAGTGGCGTTCCCAGTATCAGTAAGTATATAACTGCACACATATACCCAAGGAATATCTATTACTTTATGTACGCTCCACTTCTTGACGAACATATGGTGATAATGTTTCATTGTCACGAAAACACTATTTTATTGTGCATAGTAAATCGACTGTTTTTTTAATCCAAAAAGAGTAGCAGATTATTATATTGGTTTATGTTTAATTCCTTTAGCATATTATGTTAATCGAACCTGTTAAATGTGAATATCGTTATGTCTTCGATAAAAGGACGTTATAATATATATGTGGACGGTAACCAATTGCCTGTGAAGCATATTGCTTGCAGGAGAAATACAAAAATGGTAGCTAGCACATGGTTTGATGAACTGGCCCCCATGATACAACCGTAATTGAAAATTCCGTAACACACCAAAAAACCAATCGAACCTGTCAATATTAAATTACATCGAATGTGTAGTGATGAGGCAATGGGGACAGATATCGTCCAGAATTAGCTAATCCATGTTAAAGTAACACGTGAGAGACTTCGGAGCATGTCCATGGGTACAAGTTGACGTTTGTGTACAGTGTATAACGATATCAACCTGTCAATCAACACTGTCTAGTTTCTCTAACCAAGATCAACACTGTTCTTATATTACTTCTCGGTGCGGGAGGAAGTGGGTTCGATCACCGGTCGGGTCATACCAAAGACCTTAACAATGGTAGTAAAGGCTGCCCTCCTTGGCGATCGTGGTTGAGGGGTTAGCATTACGACTACATGATTGGTGTCAAAATTAATGGACCAGTAGTACTCGTAACTAACCCAGGAAACTCCGTGATGTACCTGACAACTTGTTGAAAGTTGCGACCAACACCCAACAATCAATCAATCAGTCTTATATTACTTATACATGCTTGTTAAAGCTTCGTCAACTTGTCAAGAATATGATATGACGAGGCATATGCTGGCTGATCTAAACCTAACCCGTTTAGAAATGTCAACGAGTACATCTGTCCATGGAAGGACTAAAATAAAGTATTGTTGCACCTCACATACACATGTGTTGACACGAAACTTGTTTGAGTAAACGTACGACAGAATTAACGTTGTGGTCCGGTAAATATATTATTTCTGTCAGTTAAAACTTTGCCGACATTGGCCGAACGCACTTACTCTTCTTACTCTTCGTTGTTCAAAAAATCGAACGTGGATTAATAGCGCATTTCGCCTGAGGCTTCACTTAACTTAGACCTAGTGTTGATATCTGGATTCATCATTTCAGACAGTGAGCCGTTGGTGTCGCAAAGCACAGACAAGCTTGTAAGTAAATGCATTTTAAATTTTTCCCTGAAACTGACGACTTTTCGCCACTCTACTGTCGATGGAATACTTTAAAGGTGTTGTAATCCAGATAGAGATCAACCCTTTTGAAATGTTGAAACTTGTGCAACTATTGCTAATAATGACAACAAAGTAAGAAATAAATAGTTCAAAACAATTTTGGCAATTATGTTAAAAACAGTCAATTGAAAGTCATGAAAATTTACAACATTTGACTTACTGGGTATGTCCACCGTTTACAAATGAAGAATAACATGACTATATTTATGTATTTATTGTACTGAAATTTTTAATTATTACTCTAATTTTATCTCATAATTGTGATTCTAATATTTAACGACAATTTTTGAACAGTTTTTAAAACTTTGACTAAACTATCTAAAATCTAGAGTTCCGAACCTTTTAAGACCACAATCAAATCTGTACAACCAATTGTATAACGTTACTTCTGGAATATTTTGTTATTTTTGTTGTAAACCGGACAACTGGTGCGGTTTCATATGAGAGGCAGGTTAAGCTTTTATTGAATAATACGTTGCTTAAATGCCATTCACCAATGACTTCACGGACACATGAATGGCTAGCAGGCAGTTCCCCATATGTCTGTTCCAAATGTAGTATAATAGCATCATAGTTAGGTTAGATAATGTCACGAAACTATTATGTTAGTTATTGCTTTCACTAGGATGACGTTGTTGCAAACACCAGCGTCAGACATCAACGGTTGTTATATTTGCTGCATTCAATATATCACCCATAAAGAGTGTAGCAAAAACTTTGGGTGTTAGCAGATGTACACAACATTCACATGGTAAGGAATTACATTTAGAAAATGAGTCTCATTTGACTTTTCCCAAAACATATCCACCGAAAATGAAAATGCAACAATAAGGTGACGTTAGTCAAAGGTCACGTGACGTTAGTCAAAGGTTACGTGACGTAACTCAAATTGCTCAAGTTCAAAAACCCTTCTGACCTTTTGGAGACCATGAGTATTGTTTTGTTTTTTTGCCCACATAAAAGCGGACGTAATCCTTAAGCGTATCAGACAACCGAGAACCGATTTAATACCTTTATGCTTTAGAATGTTAATAAACGATACCCAAGTATTGAATCGAGTTTATGAGGTTATACTAGGAGGTTCGTTTGATCCTCTAAGGTTTCTTGTTTTTAGGAAGCTGACGATGATGACAAAAATGCGACTATCGATGAACGTCCAGTGAACATCCAACCATCCAATGGAATTTACCACACACAGTGAACTTGCGATTAATAATTATAGATGGATTGTTAGCCTTTTTAGTTAGGCGTGGTTGACAGGCCGATCATAAAGTATATGTTGTGTGTAAAACCAATCATTTCTTAATCGAGTTTATGAGTTTATACTAAGAGGTTCACTTGGTCCTCTAATATTTGTTGATGTTCAGGACGTTGACGATGATTAATCAAATGCGACTATTAATGAACGACCAGTGAACATTCAACCATCCAGTGAAAAAACATTTGTTATTAACCACACACAGTAAACTTGCGATAAACCTTACTCTAAATGGAGTGTTAGCCTTTTTTAGTTGGCCTTGGTTCACAAGCCGATAATAAATTATATTTTGAGCTTAAAATATGTTTAGTTTTTTATTTAGAATAAAGAAATCTGTATTCCGTTCGTTATTCTGTCTTAAAGGTTTAATATTGTATAACATAAAAGGAAAATTATGTTGCAGAAGCGATACTGGTTTAAGTTGTGTGTACTCAGGGCGTGGACAAGTTGACATCATTCTCGATATCAATTGTTTACGCCCCTCCAACTTCAATACTAAAATCTGTATCACTACTTTAACATCATTTACCTATATATCTTTTAACTTGAACCGTTTCCCGTTTGAACCGAACGGATCTCACTTTTGAAAACAGCGTGGTGGACAACCGATGTCTCAAATTCCTTTTCAATGTTTTGTATAATATTATCACTGACTTGCCTTTCATAATACACACTTTAGTATAGATATAGGAGAATATACTCTTCTTTATCACCAAGATTCTAAGCAGTCTTTATAACAAGTTAAGCAGTTTATCTTTATAGTGAAAAGTGTTGACAGAACATTAACCGAACGGATCTCACTTTTGAAAACAGCGTGTGGTGGACTCCCGATGTCTCAAATTCTTTTTCAATGTTTTGTATAATATTATCACTGACTTGCCTTTCATAATACACACTTTAGTATAGATATAGGAGAATATACTCTTCTTTACCACCACGATTCTAAGCAGTCTTTATAACAAGTTAAGCAGTTTATCTTTAATAGTGAAAAGTGTTGACAGAACATTAACCGAACAGATCTCACTTTTGAAAACAGCGTGGTGGACTCCCGATGTCTCAAATTCTTTTTCAATGTTTTGTATAATATTATCACTGACTTGCCTTTCATAATACACACTTTAGTATAGATATAGGAGAATATACTCTTCTTTACAACCACGATTCTAAGCAGTCTTTATAACAAGTTAAGTAGTTTATCTTTAATAGTGAAAAGTGTTGACAGAACATTAAGCGATGGCTTTCTTTATGGTTGATATATATCTTTTATAGGGACTCTTCATTTCGAAATAAATAAGGTTTTCGATTCCTTTTTAGCTCACCTGTGCACGAAGTACGAGGTAAGCTATTGTGGTCGCTTTTCGTCCGGCGTCCGTTCGTTCGTCTGTACGATTTTCCTACAAACGACTTCTCCTCCTTAACAAATTGACCAATTCCAATTTAATAGGTGTTTCTGTTTTAAAGTTGTTCAAATAATTCAATTACATGTAGAATGTTGGTTACTGAGGCATCAGCAAAAGGGAAAATTACCAAGACTTTAAAAGTCGTCTTGTCCAAAAGTACCGGTTCATTTTGAAAAATATTTTGCACAACTCTGTGACTTGAATTACTAACCGATTAATCGAATAACATACGGTTAACCGATTAACCGTTGACATACCTACATTAATGAATACAATTCATGTTAGAACCAAACACGTTAAGAGACTAAGACAATACAGGCTATTTTAATATATATACTAACATCATTGATAGTTATTGTTGCGTCTATTTTCAGAGTTAAACATAATCTATAATGGCCTGAACTTGTCCGGGGTCTGGGGATGCTGTATAGCCTTGCTTATCCATACTAATTAGTTAGTGAATATGAATTTGAATCATTTTGCTATTACTCTGGCTATTTTAGGATCAACATTTAAGTTGTGTTTAGTTTAAAAAACAAACAGCTGTCGATCGTGTTAAACAATATAATAAATAGTTTATGATATGAAAATATGCAATTTTTGTCCAAAACGGCATTAAACTTCAGTCTATAATAAAGAGATGCGTAAAACACTAGCTTTTTAATGAGACATGAATTCATGATATATTGATTAGTGCATAATGTTTCGCCATCATAGGGTTAGATAAAGTCAATCACATGTTCAAGAAGTATGATCCGGGACCACACCATTCCTTTCATATATTTTGAACATGTGGTTTACTTTATCTAGTCTACCCTAATTATATGTACATCTAACATATCATAATTGTAATCAAATGACAAATAAGGCAATTTAGTCAACATTCATGAAGAATATCGTTTACAATTGCGCTCTTTAAAAGGCCTCCTAATCCCAAAATTTGACCAGATAGAGATTAAATCCAGTAGGCGTTCGTGGAACAAAAGAAAGGAATATAATTTGAATGACGCAGTAAATGTAAGTTGATATTGCGATATGGCTTATGGCTAAATCACTTAACACGAACACCTAACATTTTACTCTGAAGATATTTTGCGATTTGTCAATTCGAGAGTTAGTTCAAAGGGTTAGTTGGTATCGACGAGGGCTATAAATCCAAGTGTCGTGGGTTTGATTGCCGTGTAGGCTATGTTTAACTTTTTACTGTAAAATCAACCTAGGTGACGTCAACCAACGAACTGTGTCCGACAATGATTTCACAATGCCGGATTAAAATTAAAATATTTTATTTAAATATTTAGGCCACCGGGCCATAATATAAACAATACATATATAGTTTTGCCCCCACAAAATACAATTATTTATATTAACCTCTAGATGTAATGTTACAAACTTTATACTACATATAGGAAATAGTGTAATGAACAGATTAAACCGATGTTAGAAGCTAACGGAGATTGTGAAACATAGATAATTGGGGTCATAATGATGCTACTTTCATTTGTAGTGCATAACAAAACGTTATTTTGTCTAGATGTTTTAAAAGTTCATGATTTCAAATATATAGGCCACCGGCCTCTAATGTAAGCAATACATTGATAACCTCTAGTATTCTCTGAGTTTTGTTTTGACTTGAAATGGATGACATCGTTCTACGGATTTGTTTACCAATGGATCATGAAGAAGTGAATTGTCGCGGTGTTATATCTGACCTAATGTTGAAAACGGTGTAAAATGATTAATTCCTGTAAAGAAATGTGTTATTATCAAATTCAGCCGAATCAATCTAAAATTAGATTGAATTTAAAGTGATCCTCTTTATCGTATATCAAGTAAGTAAGTACTTCCTGATCTGTGTGCATTGTTAAAAACGCATTGTCCCTTTCAACATACATTTGCTTTCTGACGTCTCTGCAGCAGACAAGGTTTGAAAACAACCTGACAAAAGGAGGACAAAATTGTCATAATGAGCAATTTCTCCTTTTGCCACAATCTCAAATATTTACCTAGATGTTTCAACGTCGTCTGCTGCAAATTGGCTGTATGTAGGAAAGGGTCAGACCCATTTTTAGTTTCGGACTGTTGAGGTAGAAATAAACATAACAGGAAGTTATATAAAGAAAACTCTTTATTAAGAGTTCATCAAACTATGTTATGTCCTGAATGTGTCTATCAGCAATTACTGTATTTGAACGGGAACAATGAGTTAAAAGCAACTGTTCTATTTTAAGAGCATGATACACGGTTTGATAAAGAGATCGGTTAACAACTCCTTTTCTAGTCCCCGGGAAGTCTCTAAAATGTGTGAATGATTACCTGACGAACGAAGCACGACCTGATCAGATTGCGGGTAGTCATAAGCAAACAAGTCATTCATCTAGTCGTAATCATGGACATAAAGGCCGGTGGTTCAATCGCTCGGTATTTGAACTAGTGATTGGATCAAGTCTATATAATTTTACCATAATT
Source organism: Serripes groenlandicus (assembly GCA_031761405.1). Taxonomy (NCBI): domain Eukaryota; kingdom Metazoa; phylum Mollusca; class Bivalvia; order Cardiida; family Cardiidae; genus Serripes; species Serripes groenlandicus. The sequence continues at coordinate 40,168,512 of JASEVX010000014.1, forward strand.
AATTAAGTTCAAACTGTAAATTTATCTGAAGGATAGACGATAATCAGAATAATTACAATTTAAATGCAAGTGACAATTTAGTTGTGTTCCTTTAATCGTTAAGGTGTTGTTTTCTAATCGTAAGTAATTAGGTTCAAACTGTGAAGGTCTCTGTTGAACAAATTAATTAGAAATTGTGCCTTTTAATATTTTTTCTTTAAAACAAAAATAAACTGTTCTGATACTTAATTGATGTGAAGACACTTGTCCGACGTGCATCAATCCTGCCTCTGTTTCCCTTAAACAAGATAGAAGACGTCTGGTTCAAGACTCTAGAAGACAGAGATGTCGCCGATCTAACAGAACTCGCAGAACTATTCACAAACTACGTTATCGAACAATTGGTAGAGGGCGACAGACCGATGTTGAACCACTTTGGCATACATAGCCCATGCACTACGAACAACATCGAAGGCTGGCACAGCAAACTTAAGAAAATGACACAACACTCCCACCGAACTTATTTACAGTCATCAAGATGTTCAAAGACATTCAGAACACAAATGATATTGGGTTAATACAGAGAGCTGTCGGTGGAACGAACAACTCTCTCTCGTGCAAAGCGATACCAGACTATTGATCGTAGATTAAGTATCCTGAAAGAGAGGTATGAAACTGGTGTTTTTGAGTTGATTGCTTTTGCGGATTCTGCATCGTAGCTCATACACTTGAATTGAAACTAACAGTGACGTTTTAGGTGTTCGTGTGATTATATGATGTTTTCTAATATTTTACTTAATAGTGCTGACAAAGATCAGACAGCATAGTTTGATGAAAAAAAAACAAAAAACGATAAGTGCAGAAAATATCAACTTGTACGTATGTGCAGGCTAATCCTAGGTTATACTTTTCTCATTGTTTTAAATTTCGCATTCTTTGAAAATTCTGCATGTATATATGTCTTGATCATAATTGTTTATGTATAAATAAGATTTGCGTCGGGTAATTCGCGGGGCTTATGGTGGAGTTCCCCTGGGAAAGTAAGGTAAACATCCTAGCCTAGAATTGGTTTGTTTACCCAGAGTGAATAAATATGTTGAAAAACCCAAATGAAACAACAATCATATCACGCACATTTGATGCTCACTTTTCATTTTCATGCTTTGACGTTGCAAGAAAAAGCAAATGTATTTATAGAGACTACTTCAGACACCTCTGCATTTCAAATTATTTTCAATTGAATATATATAGTAAATGGTTTTACCCTTTCCCACGTACACCAATTATACAGCAAACATGTGAAAAATACCTATAAATGGGAGTTGTTTAGTTATGAAAAAGAGTTGAAAACATTTTGACAAAAGTATAAATTTGCTCATTATGATCAATTTCTTTTTGTGTCGCGATGTTTTTAAAGACCGTCAGCTTGCAGAGAAAAGGGCATTAAACTATCAGATCAAGGAAAGGATTATGCTTGCTTTCGTTATGAATTATAGGAAACGTGACGTCAGGTACGGTAAATAGAAATCTTACAAACAAAAGTATTTTGTCTCCACAAGAAATGTATATACTTTTTCTGTTGAATAGGAAGGTGAAATTTTCCTCGTTCTCAGATCTATTTAATGTAATATGAGATCAACTGCTTAGGTTCAGTAATGCCACTATGATTTAATTGAAGTACTATCAAATGCGGTGTGAAGCTCCGCCTAAAAAAGTGATATCATGGCATTTCCGGGTTAGTTATCAGTACTACTGGTCCATTTATCCTGACACTAGCCGATCAGTCGTAATGCTAACTCCGTATTTTTGAGCGTCAAGGAGGACACCCATTACTACCATTTATAAAGAATCTTGTATAAACCCGGCCGGGGATCGAACCCGTGACCTCCTGCACCCGAATCGGACAGGACATACAGAGTAATACTTATCACCGATCATAAATCATTGAATCCCGGCTCTGTCATTGATTGCTTTCCGATGTTTGACAATCAATTGGAATTGTGACTTATTTAATTAATAAACTAATAGTGCGTGTAGTAAAGGGTACCATGATGCCTAGCAAGACTGATAAACATTGCATTTTTTTTTCAATTCACATTCTCTATAAACAATTAATATAATTCGAAATCTTTTATTATTTATCTTATCTAGCATATTATAGGATATACATTGTGTTATCCATATGGATTTTTAGATCATTTAATAACAAATCCTCTCAACATAATCTGACTTATTGAAAACTACAATATCAAATATAGTCTTTGTATGTTGGTATTTGACTGTTTGTACATAATTGCAAATAAAATATATGTTACTGTATTGTATTGTATTGCATAGGACGGAGGTCTGATTATGCAATACAATTATCGATTCGAATTATCGATTGTTGATTCTGGTGAAGTACACGGGTTGCTTAATTGCTTGTCACAATTACCTTTTAGTCCATCGTCTGATGGAACCAAATGGCCTAGTAGGGATTCGAACGCGCGGCGATTGTATTGAAAGCCCTCGTTGTTACAGACAGACTATCGCAGATTAATCTGAATACAATTTTTTTTGTTTAATGAACAGGGTTAACTTGACGCGCCCATTTTCTGAAATCATTAGGAGCGCTCTATACATTATAAATGACACGTCACAATAAAACCGCTCTCCAGAGGTTTTGAAATAAGTGGCTAAAAACCCTTATGTCGTAGTTTTTACATGTCAAATTGTTCAGGATTATAATGATAGTTTTAATCTATGTAACCACCTCGGTGGTGTACTGGTAGAGAATCCGCCTTGGTGCAGGAGGTCGAGGGTTCGATCCCCGGCCGGGTCATACAAAATTGTTTAAAAATGGTAACAATGGTCGCTTTCCTTGGCGCTGAGGCTTGCGGGGTTAGCATATACGACTGCCTGGCTGGCGTCAGGATAAATTGACCAGTAGTACTGGTTAAATTTAGCCAGGAAACGCCTATATATAACTGCATAATTGTTGAAATTGGATTAAAACACCACACAATCATCAATCAATCCATCTAATTGGTTTAGCGAGAATAGCTGGGAACTATCACTGCTATATCCGAATAACTGGTTAACTCCAAGATTCGAGTCTCGATAGCTCTGTGATAACAACTTGGGCTATCGAACCAGTGGTCGAGGTTTCGAATTCATACTAGATTTTAACGGAGGGATAAACACAGGTGGCTGTCCATCAAGTGAACGTGAGTTCTAATCTCTACTTGAAATCACCGTGATATTTTAATATCGAAATAATGTTGGAATCAACGTTAAATCAATGTTAGATTTATAAAGAAACAAATAAACGAGTTCATCTAAAATCATTTCGAACAGTTATCGGAAAAAATTATAAAAAGGGTATAATCCTATTTGGTATAAACGCAATGACGTTTATAAAAATCATTTTTCGGAAATATTCGTCACATGATACACATGAATATAAACTTGTAGCCACGTCTAGGTATATGGGGTTGTGATTAAATATCCGTAACGGTCTCATATAATGGTAAATTGATATTACAGTCATATTATACATATAAGGTACACAGTTCAACTTGCTCTGTTTTTGAATAACTTTGAAAACGGAGTAAAAACTGCTGAACCCCAAAGTATAGATAGTATAGTCAAACATTTTAAAACTGTTCAAAGGTTGTCTTGAAATATTAGAATGATCATTCTGGGATAAAATTAGAGTAAAAAATTTCACTTTCGTGTACAATAAACATCTAAATATTGATCGTTTATGCTTCATTTTACTGGGTAGACATACCCAGTATGCCAAATTGTGTACATTTTCATAAGGACCTTGTCGATTCTAGTTTGACTAAGATCAACATAGTGTTTTCCGAAATTAACTAAGTAATCCATTAGAATCAAAACAGTTTTATGTGATTGTCATATATATATATAACCCGACAAGTAAGACGTTAACGAAGTGTACAGTGTATTAATCTCTACAGTACATTTCTCTCCTGGTGATAACTTCGTGCAAATATTTAATGCTAATGGGAAAAAAAAGAAAATTAAGCAACTTGAATATTTCCCCAATCTCTCAAAGTACGAAACACTTGCTTAGCACTTTCTCGAATTGATAAGAACTATTCAGTTTGATAGTGTTAACTAAACTTCAGCTTAAGGAAATGACGGAAAACAGACTAAAGTAATATGAAAACATCGACTTGCATAGTGAAAATTACCAGTTGTTGTTATACTGGGATTTGTTTGGGAGGGTCCTCGATAAGAGAAGTTGTTAGAAAACGCTTTTGTTTTTATTTTTAGAAAATCGATTCTATTTCTATTTTAATGAAGAATAAGAAAATATTTCATGAAAACGTTGATCCTTATTTGTGTGAAAATATTTATCCTTACTAGGGTAATAAATCCAACCATCACCAGGAGTTCAGTGTAACGAAATCAAACAACCATGGTATGAACTGATACGCCTATTTTTTTGAACATTAATTGAATATAAATAAACTCATATATCACAGGTACCGTAGAAGATATTTAAAGCAGTGTGAGAAAAGAAGCCATTTCTAATTTAAGCCATTTCTAATTAATATCCTTTGTTCTTGTTTAAGTTTGTACATGATTATAACCTTCGAGATAGGGACACTCACAACATTGACGTGATCCGGTTTAAAATATTTACTCAGATCGGTAATGGAAATTCTCTTTGGTTGGAATCAAACCTTTAAAAATCAATACCGTACACCAAAATCAAAATGTATAAATGCGAAATATGTTCTTCTCTATCAAGTGATAACGTCATCGATATATATATTAACCTTAAGTTATGACAACTAGGAAGTCATAGCAGAGGAATTTGTTATACTTTACTTTCATGTATTACATACAAGGTTGATACAATATATATTCTTGTTTACCCTTGACGCCGCTGTATCACAAATGATGTTTCAATTTGTTTATGCTGTGGTTTTCTTGTTGTTTTTGTTGATTTTTTCATTTATAGCTTTTTTGTAATTGTGTAATTGTTACATGACTATAACCTTCAATAGACCTTTTGGATCTGGAATTGAAAGTCTGCTTAGTTGAAAACTATCCTGTTTAAATATAAATTTAAATAAATAAATAAATAGGTTTTTCTTTGTTCACATCCTTGTTAAGTTCTTTATACTAAAAGTAATCAATACTACAGACCAATATCAATATGTTCGAAGTTTTAATCTCCTATCATGTTCTTATTCATCCATTGTGATAACGTCATCGATATATATATTTACCTTGTTGACTTGAGAAAAAAGATATATACGGAATATTACGTTGCGGGAGCGATAAAAGGGTTTGTATTGCACGACAAGTAGCGTGGAAAAATCGATATCTTACGAGACCGAAGGTCGAGTAAGATATGGATTTCCCACGCTACGAGTCGTGCAATACGTACCCATTTATCGCTCCCGCAACGTAATATTCCTTTTATTATATACCTACGATCTATGAAGAGCGAAAAAACTATTAAATATACAGATTCAATACATTGTTTATTGGGGATACCTCGCTGAAAGTATTCCGCGCACTGTCTGACGTCACAATCTTGTATTTACACCGCATGTAGATACGGAATTTTAATCTGTCGTGGTGTATTTGCGCATGTCAATCTGCATGTATTTCCACCGGAAAATGTACAGGCATATAATAAATATATATATTTACCTTGTTGACCTGAGAACAAAAGATTATGTCAACAACGAAGTCACAGAAGACTAAGATAATAATAGTGCAGTAAATTAAACATGCAGCAAAATCAGATCAATCCTTTTGGAAAAATGTTTTCAGCTCTATTCTCCAATATACTACTTTCTTTTATAGATATTTGTCATTATTTTGTCTACTTGTTTTGAAAGTAGTCGACTGCAGATATGTTGTATGTGGGAACGGACTAAGTGTCCTATATATAGTTAAATCGTGAACATATATCCAGTATACAATGAAGCTATTGTTAATTGTTAATGTTTAGATTTTTTGAATCGTTTTAAGAGTTTTTTATGACTCTTCCAAAATGTGTTACTTAGTTTAAGCGCTTCAATAGGGAATTCAATGGCTGTTCAACATTTTGCATCGTTATATTTCTAGTATCATCGGACAATCACTGCCTCTGCAATGCTTCTACATCACCCCGTGGCATTTTTCAATACATATTGCATCATTATATTTCGAGATGAATTGGCGATGCACGTTTTTCAAATGCAAAAGGTAGAGTAGACAAGCCAATTTTAAAAATTAACCAATAACGGTCTATGCTGAGTGACACCTTTGAATCACTTTTCCTTGTCTTGGCTCTCATCTGAAAATGAGCCACGTCTTTGTTATAATCGGGTGAGCTTGTGATACTCAATAGGAATAGGACGGCTGCCAAAGTCTGACCCTTGCTTGAGCCGTAAGAGCCGGGTAAATGGCTCTGGATTATTGGAGTCAACGCAACTCTCAACCTGCAGGTGAGGAGCTTTGGGTTTCATATCTTACGTTTTTTGTTTAATTGTTGTAAATAGAAAGTCAGTGACCAATATAATATTTCTTGTCCGCCCCGATGTGATCTTAGCTATTTAAAGAGCGTTTTATTTACAAATTATTTACATTATACATAAAGATGTTAGAACGTCGATCTAGTGACTCTTTATCTGCAAGTATGATATAGCGCAATATTTAGCAGTTGTTGCATAAAAGCCTATATAACATGGAAACATACGGTAAGTGATGAATGTAGTGAGACAGTGATACGTATAATATAAGGTGAGCTTTTTGCTAGACACACGATATAAATAAAACAGAATATTGTTATCTGTCTATGGATTGTATGAGGTGTATTATCACATCAAGTTATTTTTATATATATATATTTACATAGAAATGCCTTATCTAATTATCTTTTTGTAACACAATTTGGCGGAAATGTTTGGGGAAGTTTTAATATATATAACTTCCTGATACAAAATTTGAAATATTTAAGGAAGTTATACTACATACCGGGGTTTATTCAGGCTATTGCGTCGTCTGTGTAGAACAATATTATGTTTGACGCGTTGTATGTGTTGACGGATTCTTTCAGAGATACAGGTAAATTAAATAAAAAATATTTCAAATTTTGATATTGTCTTTCAATAAGTGTCATGTTTATGTTTTAAAAACACTGGAATTGTTCAGAAAATTAGGAATTGTATGATATTTCTTGTTAATTTCTCATTTGAAAAATTAATATTGATAAATGTTCCTCGGATTTTCTAATAAAGAATACATTTTTTAAAAAAATGTGTTTTTACTTTTTATTCTTTATTCAAGATGCTTTTTCTAGTTCTTACGGTACAATTTCACGAAATAGCAAGTGACTATAAGCAATTTTAAGATTATTTTCCGATAGGACAACTGGTCACATTATCAGTTCCTATTTTAAAAAAAAGATATATCGTTTAGTATCAAAATTTGAAAATGTATGACAATTATCTATGTTGATGCTCGCCAGAGTAAGGAAAACTATATGACTAGGTTAAATACGTTTTATACGTAGTAATGCTAGTTATAATGGAAATGGAGGCGCAATCAATGTTGTTGTTAATGATATAGCATCCAGAGAGTTCCCCTGTTTATTGTGCACTGTTTGTCACGGGCCCTGAAATATTGGATCCGGTTTTTATTTTTCTCGTTCACCAATTTATCATTCCAATCGATACAAATTTTCTAGATACACAGATTTATAATAATTTAGATTTTTAAGAACTAGCTGGACAAAATCACTTACTGACAAAATGCTCCTCATGCCTTCGGTTTGTAGTCGCATGTGAAGCATCTAGACTATAAAGGTTGGTGCGTTTACGAATAATATACATGTAACTTATTAAAAAGATTTGCATTATTAAAGAAATACACTTATAGGAATTGGATATATCTTCGATTTATTAAGTTGATTAAAACGTGGTATTCTGTCTACTTTTTCATCTTTGATATCTAATGCACTCCGATTGTATATTATCAAATAAGAGTAATTTGCAATGATTTCACAAGTAGTTAGATCCCGAATTACCAAATCTAGAAGCATTAGGAAGAATTAACATGGACTTGCCTCTTTGTTTACGCAAATAACGCCATTGTAGTCCACAGCTGAAACCAAGCGAAAGTAAAATGAAGTCCCCGTAAAAGTATCAACATGTCAAGATGGATGACTGATGATATTCATCCGCGTAAATAAAAATTCCCCAACAAGAAGTAGTCCACAACATTTTAAACACAATTATGGTAGAAAATCATATAATTTTCACACAAAAAACATCTGATTGCAATAATAATAGTTTAATGTAACTTTCGTTACAGAAGGAAGAGTAACAAAACAATGCCTTTACAAACGACTACCATAATGTAATTCAGGCATAACTTGCTGTGTAAGAAGGCAATTACGTTTAAATATGCTAACTTAAATTTAACCCTTTACAAGACGCCCTTTTGGAAATAACTGTATTTTCGAGAAAGCGAACATTTAACACACCTCTTATTTTTCTGCTTTTCGCACCATGTGTATAATTTATGACTATCTATTTTCAATGTTTGCGATATACGTGTCGATTCACAAGCAATATCAACATTGTAGGCTGGTCTTAAATCTGAATTGATATGAAGTTTTGCAACGATACTACACAATGAAGTAGTTCCAGCCTCAGTGGCACGGTAAAGGGAGCCAGTGCAATATCAATGCATATACTATTGACAGATGTTTCTTCCTCTTTCTTATGGAAGAAAAAATATCAATATCAAAGTCATTAGTATACTATATATGTTGTTATGGCTTTAATTTTTTTCGTAATCATCTTTGACAAAGAGCACTTTGCACACAGATGTAATCTAAATCGTGGAATAAGTCTTTTCTCGGGGTATCATCATTTATGAAAACAGATAAAGTATCGTGCTTGCCAGAATTGTTTACTATCCGCCTATGTGTGGTTAGGTCCTAGGTTAAGCAATCAAACAGCATAACTTCATGATGATTAAATGAATGATCTTGATGACGCATTTCACATGATCCGTGCATGAGTTCGCACCCTTCTCTAATTTGTCCTTAAAAATGTCATAGATTATTGATTGATTGATTGTTTTTGTGTTTTACGCCGCTTTCAACAATGTTTCAGTTATATCACGTCGTTTCCTGGCTAAGTTACCAGTAATACTATTTATCCTGACACCAGTCGGTCAGTCGTAATGCTAACCACACAACTCTGAGCGACAAGGAGGGTAGCCATTACTACCATGTTTAAAGTCTTTAGTATGACCCGAGCGGGGATCGAACTCACGACTTCCAACACCCAAGGCGGACGTTCTACCACTACACCACCAAGTTGGTCGTTATAAATCATAATAGTAGCTTCAATTATCACAGTTAATCCTTGTTATGTCGCTTTGTCTCCATCAAAAGCACTGGTGAAAACTACACGCGCAATATGCACATTGGTGTAACAGAAATACACTGGAGGGTAACATAAGCACGGATACAACGTTAATTTGTGTAGCCTGTGTCCGTGATATACTATTCACTTTCCTCAATTGTTTTACTTGTATTTATGTATAATGTTACTAAACATTCAAGTTCTCTGCCTCAAGGCCTTCTTCAGGATCTGAAATGCATTTAACTCTACTAGAATGTATCTTTCTGCTTCAATACTAAAGATATAACTCACTTTATACTGTAAGTATTAAAAAAGAAAAATACATGCTATTACAATGACTTAAATTTCAGATCCTGATAAAGGCCTCCTGGCCGAAAGCTTGAATTTTGAGTAACATTATACATATATATTGAGTCAAAGATCCCTCATGGTAAAACCTTGTTTAAATTAACAATTTACTTTTGGCAAACAGCCAATGATTAGTGTTGATATCGTATCGTTCTTTACTTCAGTGCCTGGTAAATACGTTCCAAAGCATCGAGACTTCACAGAGAAATATGTCGAGGGATTGTCAGTTTTCGAGGCAAACCATTGATGCATGTTATAAACATGCAGAAAGATACGAAAATGATTTACGTGGTGAGATGTCCAAAGGTGTTCCTAATGACCTCGCTTCAAGTAATAGCCTTATCCATGAATTAAATGGAAACGTAAAGCGTTTGAAACATCTAAAAGAAAAACTGAATTATGACATAGAGCTCACAGAGGATTTCAGACAGACGGAAATTACGAGACGGGACTCAGTTCAGTGTCGTGAAAAGAAAGGACGGAGTAGGGCGCAACAAGATAACGGTACGGTTCGATATGCCATTTGACTGATTCAAAAAGTCTTTATCAAGAAAGTACTAATGTAATATATGATCAGTGCCAGGTGTATTGTTAAAACCTAGTATCATGTTCTAATTAGGATTTATAAATATACTATTTTTTACAGAGGAGGGACAATTTAGAGGAAATCATTGGTTTGTGGCATAGTTTGTTCCCGATTAGTTTTTGTATCATTTCATACAAAGAAAAAACATAGCACTACCTAATGTGTCTAACACATGTAACATTATATGAAGCCCAGGAAACTATTTAAATGACAACACGAAATAGATAATGACGCTAGATTCTGCTAATTTCCGTGCAACGAAGGTTTTAAACTACGAGGCAATATCTACCACTCCATAAAACGGGGTTAATATAAGTGTAATGCCTTTTTTATTAAATTATATACACTTTTTTTGTTAACATCCATTTTCGATCTGGCTGTTAATCTCAACATACTTCATCTCGATCTTCCTATAATTGGCTTCTGACTATTCCAGATGCAAAGCTGGACAGATCCATTGTAAAAATTCAGCATTAAAAGTATTAAACGTTTTTCATATGTATTTTTCAGATGACAGTGGTGTTTACAGTATAAGTAAGTTTATTATATAACCTATAAATAGACGCCTTTTCATTGGCTAAAAAGTATTTTTTTTAGAAAAAATATCTAGCGATATTGACCGTTTTTTTCTGATATTGACCAGTTTTATAAATAATAACAGGGGAAGACCGGGGAATCCCACGAGCCGCCTATTAATATCCTTCGCCTTTATCCGTACGCTACGGAATTTTCCGAGGCGCGTTCCGAATGACCACGTAAACTTCCGAGTGGCCATCCGGTGACGTAATTTTTTTTAAATGACGTCATGCACGTGCATTACCAACATTTTAGACGCGCGTTTTAGACTGTTATCATGTCAAAAACTTACTGTTATCATGAGACAGAAATACAACATACAACAGAAATGTTCCTTGAGTGGTCCTCTGTTTTCTTTTAAGTTGATCAATATCAAAACGATATGATAAATTGAGGGTTATACAATAAAACAATTATGGGCTTTTCAGCTGTTATACATGATGTTGATATGCCAAAAAATCATTATTGACCTCGGCTATCGCCTCGGTCAATAATGATTTTTTTGGTGCATATCACATCATGTATAACAGCTGAAAAGTCCATAATTGTATAATATAACTCCCCTACTATACCCAAGGAGTATCTATTACTTTAAGTACGCTGCACGTCTCCACTGATTGACGAATAAACATGGTGATAATGTTTCATTGTCACGGACACACTCTTTCAGTGTGCCTAGTAAAGCGACTGTTTATGAATCAAAAAGGAGAAGCAGATTATTATATTGGTTTATGTTAAATTCCGTAAGCGTATTTTGTAAATCGGACCTGTTAAAAGTGAATAGCGTTATGTCTTCGACAAAAGGACGTAATATTATATGTGAACGGTAACCAATTGCCTGTGAAGAATATTGCTTGGAGTAAAATTACATGGCACAATATTAGCTAGCACATGGTTAGATGAACTGGCCGCCATGATTCAACCGTAATACAAACAATCGAAGCGGTTGATACTAAATTACACCGAATGTGTAGTGATGCAGCAATGGGGAAAGATATCTTCCAGAATTAGCCTATCCATTAAAGTAACACATGAGCCACTTCGGAGCACGTCCATGGGTATAAGTTGACTTTTGTGTACAGTGTAGAACGATTGGTTTGTCTGACCAAGATGAACACTGTTCTTATATTACTTTTCGGTGCGGAGGTCAAAGGTTCGATCCCCGATCGGGTCATACCAAAGACTTCCAAAATGGTAGCAATGGCTGCCCTACTTGGCGCTCAGGGTTGAGGGGTTAACAGTACATCTTTCCATGGAAGGGCTCGAATAAAATATTGTCGCACCTCACATCTGAACATCACATTCACATGTGTTTACATGAGACGTGTTTAAGTAAACGTAGGACATAATGCGTGGTCCGGTAAATATATGATTTCTTGCAGTTAAAACTTTGCAGACAGTGGGCAAACGCACTTTCTCTCTTTATTCTTTGTTGTTCGAACGTGGATTAATAGCCAATTTCGCCTGCGGTTTAGCTTATCTTAGACGCACTATTGATATCAGGATTTGACATTTCAGACAGTGAGACGTTCTTGTCGCAAAGCACAGACCGTTATGTAAGTATTACAATGTTTTGTAACATTTCCCTGAAACATACAACTATTGCGCTAACTGTTATAGTAACATCATATATAGGTCAGATAGTCAATGGTTTTGGTAAACATTTAAATGTTATCAAACCCTAATGTTGCTTATTGCTTTCACTAAGACGATGCTGTTGCAATCACCAGCGTCAGACATGAACGGTTGTTAATTGGGCTATATTATATATATCACCAATATAGAGTGTAGCTCAATCAACAACTTTGAGTGTCCTCAGATGAATACAACATTGACATGGTAACAAATAATAATAAGGAAATGAGCCACACTTGACCTTTCCCTAAACATATCAACCGGAAATAAAACCTCAACAAGTATATGACGTCAGTCAAATGTTACATGACGTAGTTCACAAATCAACCCTTCTGATTGAATGCAGTCCATGTGTATTGTTTCAAATACTTTCCCCCATCAAAACGTGATTATGTAATCTTTAAAAGTATCACGCAACCGGGAAGCGATTAGATACCATTGTGCTTTAGAATGTTAGTGAACGATATTCGATGTCTGAATGAATCTATTCTAAGCACAAATGCCAGTCTCGTTTGAAATCTAAATACAGCATTTATGAATTTCAGGACGGCGACGATGATAAATCAAATCAGAAGAATGCGACCACCATTGGAGGGCCACATAATATTCATCCTTCCGATGAGGCACCAAAGAATAATTTAAATAATTAACCACACATAATGGATTCGATATCTCTACACGGAGTTATCGACATGATCAACACTGCACGAAAATTAGGATTTAATTTAGAAGTAAATTTCCTTAAATTTCCTTAAATTGCGAAATGTACTTGCACATCAAGTAACTTTCGGAATTTAAGGAAATTTAAGGAAATTTACTTCTAAATTAAATCCCAATGTTCGTGCAGTGCAAGCTATCGACATGTTCGATTTATCGGCGTGTTTGAGTAGCCGATGCCTTCAAGTTATCAACGTGTTCGATTTACTCATATGATTAGGTTATCTACATGTTCAAATTCTCGATATATTTGCTTTATCGATGTGTTCGATTTGAAGAGTTCGAGGTATCGCTGGATTTATGCTAAATGTACATAAGACATGTGTACTTATACTAAATACATACACATTGTGTAGATAACTGTAGACTAACAGGGCTCGCGATAACCCGAACGTGTGATCATTCGTTGTATCCTTCAACTTGAACCCTTTTTCTTCGAACTGAAAACAGCATGGCGGCAGTTCTGATTGATCAAACACGAAATAAGAAGTGATTATGTGGAAGGTTCATGTGTATGGCCCGATAGTGTCTTTGCCTGGTTTCATAATACACCCTTAAGTATAAAGGATTTACGAATATGGCAGTACATACACGAAGGATCACGCTACAACGTCATTAGTTCGAATAGAAATGCAGAATACACACTATGTTATTAAACTTAAGCATAACATAGCTAATCGTCATACAAACAAAGTTATCACATGTGAGAATACATATTCAAAAATATGATTGATATACACAGGGAAAATAATGCAGAAGTTGCATATACGCTCGCAAATACTAACGCATACACTCACTTACGCACTCTTCACTCACATACGACAACAATAACATAAGGAATCCGCTGTGGTCGAGTGGTTAGCTTCGGGGATTTCGAAACCGGGTTTCCCGGGTTCGATCCCCAGTCACAGCACTACGGTCATGGTGGAGTGCCCTTGGACAAGGCACATTTTCTAGCCTAGTACTGGTTTGTTTACCGGGGATCATGAATAAGTGAACTGTCGTGATATAACTGAAATAATGTTGAAAGCGGCGTAAAACCCCAATAAATAAAACAATAAAATAAACGTATTATAGTTAAATTCATGGGTCACTTCCCACGGAAAGTCGTGAGATATATAGTAGAAATCTCAAAACAACCGCGCTAAGTGCGCCATTGTCACAATGAATCAATTTAAACGTTCATTTATATGCAGGTCATGTTCCTAGTTGGATAGTATTAATGTTATTCAAAAGAACGACAGATTTGACAAAAACATTAAGAGGTGCCGTGCCTTTTAATAGGTTTAATTGGAGAGGGATTACACATTTATATGTGTTTTGACTTGTTTTAGAATATATACCTCTATGTTGGTCTCTTCTATTTTCGGCGGTGATAGAGGAAAAAAAAGACTTGACAGTACGTTTATTTTACATTGGTATATATTACTGACAATGACCGCATATAGTATAAAGCAGTATTTTTCTTTTCAACTGAAATGCACTTTTAAATCTAGAAATATTATAGCAGAATGGAATAACAGATGTAGCTTGATATGATAAGTTAAACTATAACTATAGTTCAGAGTTAAAACTATTATAGGAGAAGACATTGTTCGTTACCAGCACCATTCTAGGCTGTCTTTGTAACAAATAAAGCAGTTCATCTTTAATAGCGAAAAGTGTTGACAGAAAATTAAGAAGTGACTTTCTTTAGGGTTAATTTAGGTGGATTAAATAGAAATCTGTTTAACTCTTTAACAAGCTTTAAAAAAACAACTTTAATTGGGGATCTTCCTTTTGAAGCGGTTTTAGAGAAAATACATGGTATTCTATGCCTTATTTAGTATTAAATTCGATAGTTTGTTTATTTACATAATTACATATATAAATCAGATGTAATTTAAGTCAGTGCATACATAATAAAGACGCAGTTATCTTTTCAACTGCTATCGTCTTCTAAATCTAGTCTTCTTGCCACTCAAATAGTTGAAGAGAATGGAATAACAGTTCTACTTATTGTTCCTGTTCAAATAATTGTTTTCATTGATGTTTGGTTCGATCTGTCGATATTTGTAAAGCAGATGTTACGTCATATGATGTTGAGATTTTTGTTAATTGTAAGGTAGTATCATCTGCCGCTTGCGATATTCAGTCTGCTCCGGAATGATGTATCATTATGCTATTAACAATTTGAAACTACGACATTAGTTTAGCCGCAGGCTGTATATCAAATACAATGCCGAATACTTCAAGGACGGTTGGTAATTTAACAAATACAAATCAATTTGCGCTCCAAGCAACATAACTATAGGTCATATAATGTGTGTTGTTTTATATAATGTGGTTCAATTTGTGTTCTTTCTGCTTCAAATATTCAGTATACTTATCAATGATGTTTAAGTTTCACCAGTTAACTGGGTCAGACACAAAGTACCCGAGTACCCAGGTCATGCCAATAATTAACCCTCTTCCACATACAACACATCTGCAACAGACAGACACCTTTGTTATTTAAATTACTAACCGATTAATCAAATAACATACTGCAAACCGATTAACTGGTTAGCCGTTGATATCCCTGACGTCTAAATAACATTGATGTCAGAACTAAATACATTAAGACACTAAGACAAGAAAGGCTATTCTAATATTTCCTGAAATCTTGGATAGCTATCGTTCCGTCTATTTTTAGAGTTCAACATAATCTATAATGGCCTGAACTTGTCCCAAATGTTTATCCAATAAATCCGGGGGATGCAGTGTTGTATAGCCTTGCTTATACATACTAATTATTTAGTGAATATCAGTTTGCATAATTTTTGCTAGTACTCTGGTTATTTAACAATTAACATGTAATAGGGTCATATGACGCCAGTTTTCGGGATATGTTTTGTTTATTTATGTAATTGTTATACTAACCATGTTCTCTGTGTGTAAGCTTAATCAAAATTTGACTTTCCTTAATTTAGTTGTTCGATCAATACAAGAACACTTGATGTACATGTCGAAAAGGAAGCATTTATACTATGAATGTCGGTTATCTTGATAAGTAATAACTATCAATAATATTATTAATGCATATTAATGAACTTATAGATTCATGAAGTTGATTAAATCGGGATATTGTATCTGCTTTTGTAACCAACGTGTGATGCACTCCGATTGTATGGTCTCAAATAAACATGATACGACATTAGCTAAACATAAATATCTTTCCGATTTAGGTAAATAAACCAGAAACACATACGAAGAGTGGCAATGGCATCGTCCTTTTCACGCAAATATGTGCATTTGTTCGCAGCTGAAACTTCCAAGCAAGATACAATGAAAGTCCTCAACAAGAAATAGTCTCAAACATGTGCAATAAAATTATGTTAGAAATTCATATCGTTATCCAAACAAATCATATTTTAGATGACTGGTTGCAATCATAAACGTTTTATGTAATGACATCGTCCTTTTCACGCGAATATTTGGATGTTTTTCACAGCTGAAACTCCGAAATGGGATAACAATTGGAAAGTCTAGAACAAGAAATAGACTCTAACATATCAAATAAAAGTATGTTAGATATTCGTAATTGTATCGAAACAGGCAACATTTAGAAGATTATAAACAATGTTGTTTTCACAAACACCTGCCTTAATGTCGTTTGGGCATTATTTGCTGCGTTAGATGGGACTTTCCTTTCAACTGTTCTAACAACATCGCAACTGACATTTAACACTTCATAATTTCCTTCTTGAGGTCAATTAAAAAGTATCAATAGTCCGTCACATCTTTCCTGGAGTGTTTGTTTTCATACAGAGTTTGTTATAGTCTTTCTATTTTGTAATATCCGCTTTAGCAGAACGATTTAAATGAGCATCGAAATATACTTCTTCTTCAAGACATGTATATTGAGGTTTCCATTTACTTCAAATCGCCAAGGTGGTGTATTGGTAGAGCGCCCGCCTCAGGTGTGGGAGATCGCGTGTTCGAACCTCAATCGGCTCAAATCAAAGACTTTAAAACTGAATGGTTTTAACGAGGCATTGATCATTAAGTTGTTGTTCAACATGTTGCATATTTCCTCATTACTGTTTCGTTGTGTATATTCATTTCTAAACCTGTGCATTGAGTCTTTCTAGCATTGCTTTGCAATTAATTGTTCTCTCTCTATATATCGTTTATATCTATTTTAATAGCTCCCATTGTACATGTAGTTCGGACTTTTTTTTCTGATATTACTGCTGTTGAATAATGAGTATTGTATGTATTTTATTTCGCTTTTACCATATGCTTGGTGTGTTTCTTGTTATTCCTTTTTTATACAAACTGGTCATTGTATGGATGAAATAAATGTTAAAAATATTGTCTTTATGTACAATCATATGTTATGTTTTTTATCGATTTTAGACGTGGCAGAGCATGGCTAGAAAATGATCTTTGTGTATCGGTGTGTGTGATTGATTTGTGTTTACAGTGGTAATCGAATCCTTCAAAATTCACGTAGTATAACGATCTACTGTAACCAACTTTCTACGTTCAAATTAGAGTTACCCAAAAATATGTATATGCATAGATCCATATCAAATACCACCCTGTCATGTCAAATAATCGGGACAATTATGTGCGACTGAATAGAACTAATATGACCAGTTCCACGAGAAAACCAACATCTTGAACTCTGCGTAATGTATTGAACCAGATCAGCCTGCTCAGTTCGCGCAGACTAATCCGGGTCGACACACTCCGTCTCCGGGGGGGGGGGGGGTATAGGGGTATGGAGTAATGATTCCTGAAACAGAAAATCCGCAGGAGGCGAAAAGTGTATGTCCGGGTTAGCCTGCGCGGTATGCTTACGCTGACCCGTGTCCACAGTGTTGGTTTACTCGCGGGACGGCTCATGTTGTAATGAACACATTTATATATATTATTAATCAGTATCTCTATTAAAAATAGGAAACTTATTTTCTGGTGTTGTTTTTCTTCTCTATTTATGGGTTAACATAGTCAGCTCAGATATCTACTGTATGCGCAAATATCTTGATTTGGATTAAAAACCCTTATCCACATACAATTAAAAGTGCGGAGGAAAACTTTGAAAATATGTAGGCAACAATGTGGAAAAATCTCTATGTTTATGTAACATTGATTATTGTTGGAAACATTGTAACAAAACGAAAAATGTTCATTATGAGCGATATTGTGAGACTGTGTTTGAATAGTCGTCTGCTGCAAGTCAAATGCGTGAAATTTTGTCTGTAAATGGTAAAGGTTGTTTTTAATGAGTCAAATGTCTAGATAATGGAACTGTGTCGCGAGTTCGCAATTGAAATGTCTCAGTGATACGACTTTTTCTTAAGCCGTTAAGTTTAACTGTCTTCCTTTCTCACAACTCAGTAGCAGACGATTTTTAAAATCTTTATGACAAAAGGAGAAATTACTCATACGGAGTAATTCCTTCATTTGCCACGATGATTCCAACTCTATTCAATATTCATGACAGTCAGATTTTCTTAAATTTTGGACCTGACCATTTCAAAGCCGTCTGTAGTAGTTTTGTTGTTTGTGAGAAAGAGTTGCACTAGTAATAGTTCGAACCCCAGCTCGGCATTCTCTACCACGTTAAACAAAAGTAAATGAGACCAGCGTCATTCGTCTTTCGGCTAACCGTCTATTGGGAAAAGCAGCCAGTTGCTTGACAAGTCTGTAGTTAAGAGAATTGGTGTGTTGAAGTCAGGAAACACATGTTTAGGTGAACTGACCGCCGTCATTTGACTTCAGAATTGTTGAAAACAACGTTATACACCAACCAATCAATCAATCAATCAATCAATCAATCAATCAATGAATCATTACACTAGTATTAAGATAGCTAAAGTTAAGTAACTTCCTGCTTATTCAAACTTATAAAAACGAAGCATGTGTAAGAATTCAAGTGATGGTTGTCAAACAAAAACTCAGGTCACGTGTAGCCATAATGTCTATTTGAATAAAGTAATCCTGGCCCAGTAACCTAGTCGTATGTATTTTACTTCCCCTTCACATATCTTCGATCATAAATAATAACACTCATTGACGTCATATACTGAGCCGACTCTCGAGATAAGGGGACTCTCCGATTTATCATCATTTAAGTTTTATTGACGTACCTTTTTTTTTTGTCTTGTGTTTTACGCCGCTTTCAACGGGAGTTCAGTCATAACACGAATGTTCCTAGTACTGGTATCAGTACTGCTGGATAGCTTATCCAGACACCAGCGCATCAGTCGTAATGCTGTCCCCGCTTCCCTTTGCGCAAAGAATGGTAGCTTTTACTATTTTGCTTTAGGTATTCGTTCAGAACCGAACGAGAATTGAACCCTGGCGCTCTTACCACTTAATCGAAGAATCAGCCATTAACTTAGGGTTACACATCCACTTCTTTATCAGAAGACACGCATGACAATGATTGACTATTAAACATAAAGGCTAATATTAAAGATTGAGAATGATAGGCTGACTGGATCTTCACTGGATGTTAATGTACCTAGATCTGTTATCGCTTGATGCGTCCAAATTGCACATAGATGAAATACAAGACGACTGCGTCGTTGAAAGACATATTTGGGAACTCAAAGTATGCAGCAGTCAACAACCGTTAACAAAAGAAAACAAAAATGAAAAAAGGATTGGTTGATTGGTTATTTGATTGATTGATTGATTATCTGATTGGTTAATTGATTATTTGATTGATTGATTAGTATTTGATTGATTATTTGATTATTTGATTGATTGATTGATTGATTGGATGATATATCTTTTAATTGATTTATTGGGGGTTTAATGCCGTTTCAACATTTTGTCAGTTGTATAACGGCGGACAATTCATCTACTTTCTCGTACCAGTACTCCACACAACAGACTTTCCAAGCAACCGGTAGCTTTGCCACATACAAGTATACTGTTTAAGCCTATTGATGGAAGAGGAATGATGCTTGTAACAAACGTCGGAAAGAATGTTGGCCGAGATGGGGATGGAATCACAATCCCTGGAGTGACGGCCCGCGTCGCCACCGACTGAGCTAATGGTGCTCGGACCCAAAGAAGGGGATGCAGTTTTGAAAGGATGGTGGTGACTCACTCATTCCCAGTTCATAGTTCACACTTCGTATTCCAAAGTGCATACATATACTTCACACTCCACCCTTTAGATTTTAAACTTCAAAGTTAACAGCGGTTTTATTATTCACCAGTATCTGAATGTGACATTATCAAATGTTAAGCGCGCAAAGTCAAGTGGATATTAATAAAATAGGTACAAAACGAAGAGATGGTTCGACCACCTGGTTGATCTTTGTTGGTAAATGGCCCTTTTTTATCTTGTCGCAACAATCAGAAATGTATTAGTCATACATAGCGATTAAGGGGTTAGTAGGTAGCTACACGGATCCGTCAATCTAATAATAACTTTTAACTTACACACGTCTGATTGCTGAACATGTTACGTAAATCTAAATACAAGTGATTCTTTTGTTACCTGTGTCCCCGTGTTTCTTTGAACGGAAACTATATGGTGACCCATTATAAAGGGTACATTTATGTATCTCCAGTCTCAAACCAAGCGAAACAGTTTGACTTAAAGTGAAATAGATTATTAATAAGTGAACGCTTGAAACTTGTCCAAAGTTACGTCGATTCATTGCAGGGAAATGTAATTGAAATAAGTTTGAAATCTGAAATGTATGAGCCGTAAAGAAAATTTGATAAAACTTTCTTTGTGAAATAGCAAGGAAGGAACTTACTAACTTGAATGACTCCAACTATTTTATTCACGGGCAGTTCCCTACCTGAAATAATTGCCTTGATCCTTAAAAAAAAGGTGGGCCGGCGAAGTGATTTACATCAAAATGTATACGCATTTATATCAATATTTTAGAATCTGTATGACACTTTAGTATGTATCAAGTTTTACACACACAAACAAATATTTGAAATGTGATATCTACCTATATGGCCTTAAATTATAGTCTGATGATTCACCCATTGTAAGCATTGTGACAAGTAAGGAAGTAAAAAAAATCAGCAGAATCAGTTGACTGGAATTGTAAAGTACGTAGTAAATCAGAGATAACACATGTGATCGATATTTAAGTAATGTTAAAGACTACAACTATGTACCCGCTATTCCGCTTGAACGGGCCTCGCCTCGCTAATGTAATCAAGTAACAACTCATAATACATTTCAACTTGTTTATTACGAGATGTATATGTCCCAACAGCCCGGGCCAAACAGTGGCTCTCTCATAAGTACAATGTCGCAGCACACGGCTACCAAAGTGACTGCTCTCATAATAGTTCAGTGGCCATAAATACTAAACGTATAACTGCCTGAGGGAAGTTAGTCCATTACTTATTGGTCAGATGTCCAACTCTATGGACAGGTTAATTGCGCCGGTCAAAATGTACAGTGCAGTTAGAGAAAGCTAACCGTGTCACAGAGTAAGCTTGATTACATCTTTACACTAGACATTAGTAGTCATTACCAAAGGTGTTCGTGAAAATGATATTTGTAAAGTAAACACAATGCGTGTAGCTAATGGCAGGTTAAGTACATACTTTGACTATGGAAAGGTCATGATACTTAAATAAATATATCGTGCAGCACAACCGATTAACTAATTTAGAAAAATAGAGTTTTTGTTATTCATATTTAAACGTAGGGAATCGAAGTCAACTGTTACTGTTCCTTTTGCGTTTTGGTTCGAGCCACGATAGCTCAGTCGGTAACGATGAATACCATAAATCAAGGGATCGTATATTCGAACCCCGATTCGGCAATTCATTATTTACGATGTCATTGTTACTAGCGTTATTCGTCTTCCACTATTTAATGTTGGAGCCTAGGCAATTGCTTGGGCAAAATGTTTTTTAGCGTAGATGCGCGGGACAGCCAAGTGAACTAGCCACCTCGATATACAGAACATAATCGTTTATTTTGACGTAAACAAAGTACATAGTCATGGACAGTATATATATACAAACAGACAGAGGATAAGTAAGAGTACTATAAGGTTAGGCAACCGATGCCAAAGCTTAATTGTAACGGAATTGTAAAGCATAGTCATATCAATGCATATATCACACAAAAGGAAAACATTACATGCCAGTACCTACCCTACGATGGATGGATGGATGGATGGATGGATGGATGGATGGATGGATGGATGGATGGATGGATGGATGGATGGATGGATGGATGGATGGATGGATGGATGGATGGATGGATGGATGGATGGATGGATGGATGGATGGATGGATGGATGGATGGATGGATGGATGGATGGATGGATGGATGGATGGATGGATGGATGGATGGATGGATGGATGGATGGATGGATGGATGGATGGATGGATGGATGGATGGATGGATGGATGGATGGATGGATGGATGGATGGATGGATGGATGGATGGATGGATGGATGGATGGATGGATGGATGGATGGATGGATGGATGGATGGATGGATGGATGGATGGATGGATGGATGGATGGATGGATGGATGGATGGATGGATGGATGGATGGATGGATGGATGGATGGATGGATGGATGGATGGATGGATGGATGGATGGATGGATGGATGGATGGATGGATGGATGGATGGATGGATGGATGGATGGATGGATGGATGGATGGATGGATGGATGGATGGATGGATGGATGGATGGATGGATGGATGGATGGATGGATGGATGGATGGATGGATGGATGGATGGATGGATGGATGGATGGATGGATGGATGGATGGATGGATGGATGGATGGATGGATGGATGGATGGATGGATGGATGGATGGATGGATGGATGGATGGATGGATGGATGGATGGATGGATGGATGGATGGATGGATGGATGGATGGATGGATGGATGGATGGATGGATGGATGGATGGATGGATGGATGGATGGATGGATGGATGGATGGATGGATGGATGGATGGATGGATGGATGGATGGATGGATGGATGGATGGATGGATGGATGGATGGATGGATGGATGGATGGATGGATGGATGGATGGATGGATGGATGGATGGATGGATGGATGGATGGATGGATGGATGGATGGATGGATGGATGGATGGATGGATGGATGGATGGATGGATGGATGGATGGATGGATGGATGGATGGATGGATGGATGGATGGATGGATGGATGGATGGATGGATGGATGGATGGATGGATGGATGGATGGATGGATGGATGGATGGATGGATGGATGGATGGATGGATGGATGGATGGATGGATGGATGGATGGATGGATGGATGGATGGATGGATGGATGGATGGATGGATGGATGGATGGATGGATGGATGGATGGATGGATGGATGGATGGATGGATGGATGGATGGATGGATGGATGGATGGATGGATGGATGGATGGATGGATGGATGGATGGATGGATGGATGGATGGATGGATGGATGGATGGATGGATGGATGGATGGATGGATGGATGGATGGATGGATGGATGGATGGATGGATGGATGGATGGATGGATGGATGGATGGATGGATGGATGGATGGATGGATGGATGGATGGATGGATGGATGGATGGATGGATGGATGGATGGATGGATGGATGGATGGATGGATGGATGGATGGATGGATGGATGGATGGATGGATGGATGGATGGATGGATGGATGGATGGATGGATGGATGGATGGATGGATGGATGGATGGATGGATGGATGGATGGATGGATGGATGGATGGATGGATGGATGGATGGATGGATGGTCGGTGGATTGGAGATAATACACACACACATGTGTATACATGAATACAACTAAGTAAGACAAAAACGAGCACGAAAGGATACATATACACGCACGCTAACATAAATACGTTCATGTTATTTAGTTCATCCGTTATTGCGATGCACTTTAAAGCCTATAGTTGGAATACTACTACTCGTTGATAAGAGTCAATATGATACATTTATGTTTAACTTGTATCAATGGACTACGAAATGGGCTTTAAATAGAACCACGAAACACTACATCTAAAGATAGAATATAATTATTTACTATTTACAATGAAACCGAAAGTAGAGAAATCGACACAGCAATGGTTGGGCTAACATTAAGGTTTATGATCGTGTTGATTTAGGAAAATTATTAATAACAAATCAGATTGAAAGATTCGAGAAAAACGAATTACTTTGTCCACACATATATACATTATTCGTTGTTTAAAAGCATTCTAGTTGACATTTTGAAAAAAGTTCGGTTTGTATAGCGTTAAATGGTTTTAGTCAAAACAAAACTCGTTATATTGTTATGCAAAAATCTTATAGGTTTATATAGTAGCATGACCACAGTTATATTGGGAAGATCCGGAGGCCGTGGGTTATCAAATACAACCCCCACACCGTATTTGATCTTTCTTTTTACCTGTTTTAATTTAAACATATTTAATTCTCATATATTTTTACATAGTAGGTAACATCAAACAATATACAATGGAGAAATGGATTGGACTGAAAGCTCATAGCTTATTGAAGGTCCTCTCCAATAAAGATTGATTTACAGGAATCACGGTGAATATTTAACATGTGCAGAAAATATCAGCTTACTTTAGCTTTGTAATTTATAATACAAGAATAAGAAACATAAAATATAGTGGAAATAGAGAGCAAGGAGGGAGAAAGAGGTAGAAATACATAGATGCAAAGAGAGCAGAAATATACAAGGGAGGGTGGTGCGCGTATGGGAGGCTAGTTAATGTATGTATGTCGATTACCATACCAAATAAAATATAACATAAAATGATACTTAAAAAGTTGCAAGTTAACAAAAAAGCAATTAAGGAATATGGTTTATTTATCGTGAGCTAAACCTTTTGGTTCCGATAATAAATTGTTGGACTGATTCAAAAATAGCATTATTTTCTTCGATTGATGAGTTTAGATTTCCATATAACAAAGTATGAAGCCTAATGTTTTGAGGAAGTTCTCTTTGCATGCCGTGTCTCATATCGTTGTAGCGTGGAGATTTAAGTAGGTAATGTAACGTATTTTCAATTTGTCCACATGAACAAAGCGGAGAATCAACAATATTCCTGAGAAAATGATGATGGTTGAGTCCACAACATTGTGTTCTTAATCGGGTATGTAATACCTGAGAATACCTATCCCCAAGGTAATAATATAGAGGTGGTTTCCTATTATCTTTATTTAATAATAGTTTAAAAGATCTTACTGATTCAGCGTTTTGTATTTCTGGTTACGTGTTTTAAAGACCAGGTGGCGTTTGAAGCAAACAAACACGTTTTAAAATTGATCCCACAACATGCTCTCTACACTCTTTGTTAGTTTTTAACATGTTCTACACTCTATGTTTACTTTTAACATGTTCTACACTCTGTGTTTACTTTTAGCGTGTTCTACACTCTATGTTCACTTTAAACATATTCTTTACTCTGTGTTTACTTTTAACATGTTCTACACTCTATGTTCACCTTTAACATGTTCTTTACTCTTTGTTTACCTTTAACATGTTCTAGACTCTATGTTAACTCTTACCATGTTCTACACTCTTTGTTTATTGTTAACATGTTAAACACTCCCTGTTTACTTTTAACATGTTCTACTCACCATGTTTACTTTTACCATGTTCTACACTCTTTGTTTATTTTTAACATGTTATACACTCCCTGTTTACTTTTAACATGTTCTACTCACTATGTTTACTTTTACCATGTTCTACACTCTTTGGTTGCTTTTAACATGTTCTACACTCTGTGTTTACATTTAACATGTCCGACAATCTATGATTACTTTTAATATGTTCTTAACTCCATATTTACTTTGAAAACGATATGTGTACTTC
This sequence comes from Serripes groenlandicus, assembly GCA_031761405.1. Lineage (NCBI taxonomy): Eukaryota > Metazoa > Mollusca > Bivalvia > Cardiida > Cardiidae > Serripes > Serripes groenlandicus. The sequence continues at coordinate 40,194,592 of JASEVX010000014.1, forward strand.
TTTCTTCAATGATATTGAATTTCAGTTTACAGTTATTGCTTTTAGCTCACCTGGGCACAAAGTTATTGTTGTGTGTCCTTTAACCTGATTCTTTCAAGCCATACTGAATTGTCAAAAGAAATGGCTGAGGATGTTTTACCCTTAATGCCCAAAGTGCAAGATTTAGGAAATAATTTCCTTAATCTTACACTATAGGCATTAAGGGTAAAACATCCCCAGCCATTTATAGCATAATCAGTTATTGTGGTTGGCATAACAAATCCAATTTACATCGCATCAGATGAATTCGCCGTGGTCGAGTGGTTACCGTTGGGGATTCGAAACCGGGCGTCCCGAGTTCGATCCCCAGTCGCGGCTCGACGGTCATGGTGGAGTGTCCTTGGGCAATGCAGATTCTAGTTTAGTACTGGTTTGTGTGCCACGCCTGTATCAGGAATATCTATACTATAATATATTCAATCTGCCTCCTTCCTATACATCATTTTGAATATTCCAGTAATTATAAAGTTTGTCAAACATGAACTGATATATATCATTAGAACGCTCTGTGATGCATGATCATTGTATCCTTTAATCTCAGTATCCTGACATACAAGTTAATATCACTGATAATATGTGTGCTATATACATATATCTTGGAATCGTTATTTAACAAACACTCTTGAACATCTATCATAATTAAATATCTACTCATTTCGACACCAGTCAAAATAAACAAGAACATTACTCAAATTTAACATGCCAATGAACTATCCACGCATGCAAAATTAAATGAAGTATTGCTATAAAATCGAAAAACACGTCTGAGTCGGTTAAATCCCCAAACCTGAATGATATTTTAGCACACCGTGCGGATACGAATTCTCGTGCACTAATACTGTGCCACATATCGGAGCTAGACTTAACAAGGGAAATCAATTCTCGTCTAATTCGATACTCTCAAAAGACGAAAATAACATTTCCCTTGGAAACTAATATTCCTCTCGCACACAAACTTTAACAGAAAATACATATATGTTTTCGGCAAAGCGGTTAGGATTGTCAACTGACTGAAAATTAAAAGAACGGGAATAAACGTTATGCTGTTATCATGGAATAATTGCACATACAAATATAAATAACTTAAACATATTATAAACATAAAACTAATTACATCCCAAGTGATTTGGAAGCTCTTGATTGTTTCATTCCATAATCTATTCACATACCCATCTGTTGCCGATTCCCCATGTCATCAACCATGGCGCTTAACTAATCTATCCAGTATGCCATTGTTCGCAGCGGCTGTGGCACGTTCTGCTCGTAAGGAATGCAAGCAATACATCTTAACATCTTAAACTACCGTTTCAAAACATTAAAAAATATACCTCGGTAATTACTATACGATAAACATTTCCCACTTTTCCTGACTTTATAACTTAGTTTTGTAGCACTTAATTTGAGAATAATGAAATTATCTGACGTCGGATCGATCTTAATCCATGCAAAATACTTTTCAAAACTAACTGGACAGAATCGGTTTTTGAAAATAAAACCATGTACCTTACCGGTAACTATCAACAAATATAACATTCTTTCTTTTAAGGGCGAGTACCTCCGCACTCCTTAAAACCCCAGCAAAACTATCAAACATATACTACAACTTCAACCTTCTGTGCATCATCAATCTGAAAGGTAATCGTCTTGACGATAAGCATATATCGCCAGCAATTATACAGGCAGCCACGCCTGTAACAGGAATATCAAATATTTCAGCAATTATAAATGCAGCCACGCCTGAACTGATTGCCGATGATTGACATAAGTCATCGTGACAAGCGTCATTCGTCCTAAATCACCTGGCCTAGTTGCCTTGGAAGACTTTTATGTGGAGTACTGGGGCGAGTAAAACAATGAATAAGACTTTCCATGAACGTCAGCAGTGACTTAACTGATATACCGTTGGAATCACGTACACATTCGTAAGCAAAGTAAACGCAGCATGTTTCCATCTTATAGTTAACCATACGTTTCAGATTATAAAAGTCATAACAACAGGACACGACATGATCGACGTAATAATAGTAGTCCAGACAAAAGAAATCAAAGAAAGTATAACTTTGAACTGATATTACTTTACACAAAACGCTGAGCTATCGCAATTGAGTACCTACTATCTGTTCATGTTCCAATGCAAGTTCGATGCTTTCTAACTTACAACTTACCATACGTGCTCGGTGATATACATTCAAGTGACTTGAGTTTGAGACAAATGGTAGATCGATCGAATCATGTTCGTAGGTTTAAGATATAGGGTTTACGCACCAGTTTTTTATCGGGAAATACCACAAGGCTTTATAAGTATTGTATATTACGATCAATGATAAATAAATAATATATTACCTATACGATCGATTGACTTGTTCCTCATATTGGACTTATATTTTGATAACAGGGGTTAGCTTTATGAAGCTTGCAGTACTCGTGACTTTATTTGTTACCTATTTAATATGATGTCATTTGATAGTATCCGGGGGAAAAGATAACATCGCATGGGAAAGTGTTCGCACTTAGACATTTATATAGGTACTTGCAGTGCGTGTGCTAAACTTTAATAATATACACAGTTTCATAATAAATTGAAAGAGCTCAAAAACTAAAAAGCAAGATGCGATATACGAATAAGTTTGTCATAAGAAAAGAGATTTATCGAAAACTTTATATTTTACAGGTGAACACAGTAAGTCAAAACGTGAATCGAACATTGAAACTGTAAACGAGCGAACACATCAACATGGTACCGGTTGTCATTACTCACGGGGCGTGGTCAATAGAACAAAAGAGGCTCATGTCCGCCATAACGGAAGTAAGTTTGTTACAAGGGGCGAATCGACAACTGCTCGTCTACACATGTAATAATTACGTTAAGGCTGCTCACACGTGCAGTATTTACGTTAAGGCTGATTCAATTACCGCTCATTGAAGTGCACTGAAAATCTCTTTTTGTGGCGGTAAATACGTGACTATGAGTCTGTAATCCTGTAATCTGAGATGGAGCTCGTAGACAAAAAAGGGAAATGTTCTTGTCGAATAAGTTGGTCATGAATAAATGTTTTATCGAACACGTATATTTCAACGGTGAACATGGTTCTTCAAGATATGAAGCGAACAGCAAAGCTGTGAAAGAGCGAAACAAACAACGTCCTTATGATTCAAGGGGCGAAGTCAATAACAAGAAAGACTACTATTTGGAATAATTGTGCAAACAAATCAATGAATAAAACTTTCGATGAACGAACCGCCGTGATTTAACTGAAATGCCGTTGTGGTTCCGTACATATTCTTAAAGTGTGAACAAAATCAACGCAGCAATATAAAATCTTATATTAAACCATACGTTTCAGATGATAAACGACACAATAAAAGGACATGACATGATCGAAATGATGATTGTATTCCACAAATAAGACAAAGAGCTCAGAGTAAGTATATCCGTGAAATGATATTACTTTAAACAAAACGATTAGCTGGCGAAACTGAGTTCATACTTTCTGTTTATCCTAAACCAATGGGTTTAATAATCAGTGTGGGAAGGTAGCTAATTGCCTGGAAAGACATTTTTGTTGAGTACTGGTGCGAGTAAAACAAGGAATAACACTTTCGGTGAACGGACAGTCCTGATTTAACTGAAATACCGTTGGAATCAAGTACATATTCTAAATATGTTAACAACGTAAATAGAGCATGATACAATCGTATATTTAACAATACGTTTCAGATGGTAAACGGCAAAACGAAAGGACACGACACAGTCGACATGATGATAGTAGTCCAAACAAAAGAAAAAGAGTTCAGAGTAAGTATGTCCTTAAAATGATTTTACTTTAAAAAAACGATTAGCTGGTGAAATTGAGTTCATATTATCTGTCCATGGTCAAATGCAAATTCGATTATTTCTAACTTACTCATTTCCATACGTGCTCAGTGATAAACTTTCAAGTAACTTTAGTTTGATATAAATAATAGATCGATCGAATCATATCCATAAGATTAAGATATACAGTTTTACCTTTATATTTACGCAACAGTAACAAATAAGTGCGTGTGCACGAATTTGTTTTTAGCGGGTATTGAATTAAACGTTCCATGATAAATAAGTTATATATTACCTATACGACCGATTGTATCTGTTCATTCATTTCCCATATTTCCCATATTTTACTTATATTTTGATAATAATGGATCTGTTTATATAAGGCTTTGACTTTGATTGTACCTAATACACATGACGTCATTTAATAGCATCCGGGGGACTAATAACATCCCATGGGAAATTGTTCGCACTTTGACATTTACATAAGTCCTCGCAGTACATGTAATATACTTTGATAATCTACAAAGTTTTCAAATTTGAAAATTTACCCTGGATCCCCTATTCTATACGTTTGTTCCTCCGCAGTCATACATATATGTGGAGCTCGAACATGACACAGGAAAATGTGCTATGCGAATAAGTTTTCATAACAAATTGTTCTTATAGAAAACTGTCCATTTCACAGGCGAACATAGTACATATAAACGTGAAGCGTACATTGAAACCGTATACGAGCGAAAACATCAACATGGTACCTGTGGTCATTCCTCAAGGGGCAGGGTCGATACAACAAAAGTAGCCCATATTTGCCATACCGGAAGAAAGTTGGTTTAAAAGGGGCAATTCGACTACTGATTGTCTACAAATGCAATACTTATATTAAGACTGATTCCATTATCGCTCATCTGCAGGTCACACTATTATGTTAAGGTTGGTTGTCACAGAGTAAAGCTCATCTACGGTGGTATCCGTAACGAAAGTGCAAACTTAATTGATTTCAGAAGTTGCTCTCGATGTTCCTCCACTTGAATAATTGTCTACATAAGATTAGATTCTGACTCGTACATGCTTACTTATCGCGTTGAAAATGGTTTACACAAAGCACTGCTCATATGCATTTGTAATACTTACTTTACGGTTGGTTTTCGAAGAGCACTGTAAAACTCTGTTTGTGGTGGCAAAAACGTGATCGTGGATACATGATTCTGTAAGTGGAGCTCGACGACTAAAGGGAAATGTTCTTGTCGAAGAAGTTGGTCATAAAAAACGTTTTATCGAACACTGTATATTTCACAGGTGGACATGGTCCGTCTAAACGTGAAGCGAACAGCGAAGATGTATACGAGCGAACGAAACAACATGGTAACCGTCGTCATGAAGCAAGGGGCGGAGTCAATAAACTACAAAAGACCAATGTTAGTCCTCCCGGAAGTAAGCTAGTTAGACAGAAAGATTCATTGTATTTAAAGAAATACCTATCTTGACTTTAAAGTTAGGGTGTTGTGGAATACAATAGCGTTGTTGGGGAACAAACCGGGAAGTCCCTAAAGGTGTGTACACATATCACTGATCTTGAAATATTGGCTAGTTCCTGATAGAATTTTCACCGGGTCTCATGGGATCAATCTCTGATCGCTGCGGCACAGATGGGGTACTCTTGGGCAAGTCGTAATTCTGGTAAAGACATAAATACGTGCTTTGTCGCCGTGATGTAACTGTTTTTATTTCTTTTGAAACGGCTTGAAACCACAATAATTAAAACGTCCTGGTAAGTTAAGGTTACCCGTATGTTTCTCTCCACGACACTGAATAATATTTACATACAAACAGACAAGGATGAATCGTTAAGTATACTTCTTTCACCACAAGTAATTTGATTGTGGTTTAACTGCGTTTTCCAACAATTGTTCAGTTATATTACGGAGGTCACCTTAGTCATATGTTTCTGGCTTTCTCAGACCGATACTATATTAAACAGTCTTTCCAAGCGACTGGTAGAAGAGTCAGTATAAAATCCAAACACACAATTGCTGTGTTTATATCATAAGTTGAATTAATGATGACATATTGAGATGGGTAGATGCCTGAGAACATAGTAATAATTATCGTACGATAATTTCACTGTTTGAAACACTGAGAGTATTAGGATATGAGCCGTCCCGCGATAAAACCAATAGTGTGGACTCTTTGTAAAGTGTCGACCCGGATCAGCTAAAGCATGCCGCGCAGGCTAAACTGGGTAGCAATTGTTCGACTCCTGCGGATGTTCTGTTTCAGGAATCATTACTCTATACCTCTATCCCTCTGAGACGGAATGTGTCGGGCCAAATCATTCTGCGCGAACTACTCAGGCTGATCTGGGTCGATACATTATGTAGTGGACATTATGTTTTAGTTTTCGCGGGACGGCTCATATAGTGCAATGTTACAAGTTGAGACCTGTTAAAAGGTCAATCTAAAAGCACTGCTCGCTTTTTCATGCAAGCTATATACAGAGATATTTCTGTTTGTGTTTTGCCACATAATCTACTGTATAATATTTTCTGTTCTGTGATACATTGGTATCCAAGTTATTCACATAGATAAATCATTTATTGTGCTGTTTGTGTCTTTCTACTATATCATATTAGTTACATATGTTTTGTTATGTGAAATTTATTCATATAGATGAACAAATATTTATATTGTATGAGTGCACCCTCAACAATATATTAGGTATATATTTTCTGTTCTGAGAAAGTTATTCATATAGATGAACAAATATTTGTATTGTATGTGTGCATCCTCAACAATATGTTAGGTATATATTTTCTGTTCTGAGAAAGTTATTCATATAGATGAACATTTTTTTTTTATGCGTGTATCTTCTCCATGATATTTGGTATATATATTTTCTTTTATATAAAATATCCATGTTATACATATAAATTAACAGATATTCTGTGTTTTTGAACGTGCTTCTTTTACATATATTAGTTAAATACTTTTCGTTCTGTGTTACATTTTTTCACGTTTTACATCCAATTTATTCATATGGATTTAAACATAATAATAATTTGAAATGTGTGCAGGCAACTCATACAACATATTTGTTACATATATTCAGCCTCCTCTAAACTATAACAGTTCAATCTGTTCCCAGAAGTGTGCTCAATTACCCGAAAGGTCAGAGGCAAATTCATTCACAAAAGTGAGCATTCAGACATATCTTATTTGAAGCATGTTCATTCATGAGCAATGAGAACGGTTCAATGATTTTATAGTTCTGGGCTCTGCTCTGTGGAACATATAGGTATAAGTTATTCAGAAAGATTTCTTCAATATAGTTGTGTTTTGTGAGATTGTCTACTACAATATATTAAGTATATATTTTCTATTCTGAGATTATCCTTTTTCATCCACGTCATTCATATAGATGAACTGATATGTGTATTGTGTGCGTGCGTCTTCTACAATTTAATACAAAATGGTTTATAAATTAAACAGAGCTCTAGATAAGGAGCGTTTTTCATGCTCTAAAATCCTTATTAAATCTCCAAAACCTATATTGTTGGTACTCAAAATAATCGTCTCAGTGAGATGATTCGTTTGGGTAGCCACAACAAAAGTTTTAATGAGTGCTAAGAGAGGCATTATAAATGAAAGACCTATGTACTCCTACTTATCAATCCTCTATTTTTATTCTGAGATGTAAGTTAATCATTTAAGGAATGGAGAGCTTTTTTTTTGTTTTCATGGGGGTATGAACCAAAAAAACCTGATCACTCTCTATGAAATCGCGAAGCGGTTTCATACAATGTGTGATCAGGTTTTTTTGTTCATACCCCCATGAAAAAAAAAAAAAAAAACGCTCCATTCCTTATATTTTAGCATTACTATGGCTATTTCAGTGAGTAATACAACATAATAGTATTTTACAACTTTATTTTCCTTAATACAGCACGTCGCCAATGTTCATTTTTTTTATTCATGAGGTTATGAACAAAATATTTCAGCCAATCACAGACAAGCAAAAGTGATGAACACAAAATAAAACTAAATTATATGAATTTTTACAATAAACATGTGCTTTATGAGTGTACTATAACCTAATACTAGCTATATATATCCTGTTCTGTGATTTGTTCATGTGCACATTGAATGCTCACTGTCCGAAGGGTGTACGCTCTAAATACTTTTAAGGCATACTAGCGTTTAAAAAGTACAAAAACAGTACATCATATAGGTAAACGGAGGTTCTATATATACATGGCATTTAAAAACCGCTTCTTTATCTCCGAATGCCGCATGCGATTTTTTACATGATTGATTACTGAGTGCCATTATTACTGTTGTTTTTTTGTAAACAAACCTTAAACAGCTGGCATCAATTCAACATTTTGTTAACCGTGTGGTAGTTAATGCATCTATAATAGAAACAGTAACAATAATGCTGTTAAGGTATGTACGTTTCCAAGTTTTCTTTTAATTGCCATGCTTATATAGAACCTCCGTTTACCGTTTTTATAAGTTGTAAACGCTAGTATGCCTTTAACAATTTCCCAATTTGCCAATGAACTTTGACCCCATCTACAACAGACGCCTTTTGAAAACATTTTCACAGGAGGAGAAATTTTTAATAATTTGCATTTTCACCTTTCATCATGATATGTTAAACTCTATTCAATAAGTAACAAGTACCTTCATTTTAGACAGTTTCCAGTGTTTATAAAGTCTTCAGCTTAAGATTTGTTGTATGTAAAACAAAAAAACATTTAACTTGTTTTTAACACTTAAAACCGTTTCCATGAAGAAGTGGTTAGTGCGTCCACCTCTTCGGCGGGAGATCAGACCTTGTTCCGTGATCGGTCATACTCATGCTAACAACTAGACCAATGGAAGCAATGAGTTATTTCCCGTCGATAAGGGTTGTGGTGATAGCAATACGACTAATGTATCGGTGTCAACGCGAATAAATATCTGTAGTACTTGTAAAGTACCAATGAAATGCCGTGATGTAGTTGAACTACTGTTGAAAACAACGTTATGCACCATCCAAACAAATTAATTCGAAATAAGCCCTAATTTAACAGAAATGTTATCGTTATTTGGGTAACAGTACACAAATGGAGTCCCTTGTTGTCGGGACAGCTGCAATATCAATTTGAGAATCCTGTCGACCTTAGCATAAATGTGGAGTAGATTAACCCGTCCCTTTTGGTAAAGAAATCAAATTAAGAGTACAAAATCGTGACCGCTTTCGCAAATTTCGGGATTAACAGTTAACCTCTGCCGTCATTAATTCGAGATGTTGCCCCTAACCTTAGAACAATTGTCAAACGGAAATACATTAAAGGATCTAGGTCAAAATCCACCAACATTACTTAATGCTAAGTATAACTTAAATACTTAAAGAGCGTATTTCACTATTTTTGTTTCGCTAATAAAAATGCCAACCTATTTCATATCTTAACAGGTATTTAAAGGTAGTAAAGGTAACTATGTGTGTCAACTTAATTATTTTATTAATAACATTCCGCCAATATTTTTTTTTAAATTATTAGCGAAACAAAATGATGAAATACGCTCTGAAGTATTTAAGAATTACCTAGCGTTAATTAATATTGGTTGAATTGGACCCTGATCCTACCAATGCGTTCTGCCAACAACCGCTCAGGATGTCTCTTATGAAGTACTATGATGTCGGTTACACCATCCCCCGGAGTAAGAGTTTATGGCAGATGATGCGAAATTAGTAGATTAATTATATTGAGGTGGTAACACCCTGGAAGAGGTTACTAACACTTAAGAGTGTGTCATTAACCCAGGTACAATATATGTATAAGAGCCGTCCGTCGATACATTACGCAGAGGCCATTATGTTTGTTTTCTCGCGGGATGGCTCATATCAGCACACACATGTCTCATTTGTCGCTCGTCTACTTAAAAACTTGGCTGGATTAGGTCATACAGTACCTTAACAGCGTCTCCCCCATTGATTTGCGACTATAGCCTAGTGTCAAATTCCTGACAAAGGTTAATGATTGTGTCGTAAAACAAGGTATTGGAGCCACTTTTCACGTTTCGAGGAAATACCAATTGTTCGTTTCAGGTTTCTTTAGTACAAAGCTCCCCAGACATTAAGTTTATTTGCTTTCATGTAAGATTGAGACACTTTGCACCCCTGTATCAATAACGTATGTATCTTACATGATACAATATATTGACCAAGCATCCTTTTGAGAATACAGTAAGTCCAGACTGTAGCAATATTTTGACTAGGTCATTTCTCTGCAAGCAAACGTATTACTTAATTTCTCTCCGCAGTTGGTCAATACCAAAAAGGCATTCAACATATTCAATGTTCTGCCAATGTGTCTTCTGAGTGTCTTCTGAGTTTTTTCCAGTAGAAACGCAACCTTGTGCAAATAACCTCGATGCCAAGTAAGCACAATTATAGTTCGTTCAGACAGAAAACTCCTGCGATCGGTTTGTTCGACCCACATAAATAATCATTGTTCCACGTTGATTGTAAAATGGCTTCGTTACCCAATCCACGTCTAGAACGGTTCACCTACTAATGGTTATGAAAAAGGCATTCTATGATTCGGACTTGTCCAGCCGGTAGCTCTGTCGGTAGCTACACGGACTGTCCATAAAGGGTTTGTGAATTAAAACACCCAGCCAATATTCTTTCCGATGTTTCACAACATTCGACGAGCGTCATTCTTCTTCAACCAATGGGCTAACAGTCTATGTGGAAAATCAGCCAGTGGCTGGGAAAGTAACTTGTGTAGTGAACTGGTCGCCGTGATATGACTAAATATGTGTTGAAAACTGCGTTAATCCCAATCAATTTATTAGTCAACGACTATTAATTACTTCAGTGACGCATGAGTGTGGTTTTTATCAATCGACGGACCTTGCGAGACATCTCGACCGGATATAATCAATCTACGTTGGACACCAATCCCTCAAATCCTTTGCCTTCCAAGACACAAAGTTAAGCAGTGTCATAGACAGTGTCTATTTTTTCCATAACCATAACGTAGTTGCTTATTCGGACCAACTGTACAGTTAAGATGATAACAAAACTGACGAGTTAGGTGCCGATTCTAAAATTCAAACTCATCCAGCTGTAATTACAGAAAACATAACCAGTGACAACGAAATATCACATAACTGTGTTAGTGACATACAGCTGTGTACACCACACCTACAGAGTTTTAGGAAGCGCCCGGCATACCTAAACTATGATGTAACATACACCTATATAAACTTAATTCCAGTGAAAGTAATGACCTGTGTTTACAAATTTCCTCTCGCTAATTATGGCACGAACGTGTTTTGCCAAAAGAGAACGGGATTAACAACATATTCATAAACAGTGTAGGAAGAAAGTAGAGACTGCTCCAGTGAGTTGTTTAGACTACTTGGTTGGATTTTCACATAAACACTATGTATATTTACGCGGATATTTCCCTTGCTTTCTCTCTCGCCATTTGCCACTTTATAAAATTGATAAAAGCATACCAATTGTTTTCCTGTTCATCTATTTAAAAGTTTGTTGCCCATGCTGGCACTGCTTTAAGTTCAGTCATTGTTAGCATGAGTAGTTGGGTAGCCCTTTTATGCTGACATTAGAAACTATGTTGTGAAAATTAGGAAGATAACGCATGCTTCACAGTTATTTACCTTGGTATATTATCTAGTAAGAAAATAACTATACTGTCCTTTGATTGATTATCATTACTACAATCTTTAAATTGGTTTGTTCCAAACAAATTTCAGATGTTTGAATGAGCCGACGCACTCATTACAGCCGTAACTTTAGGGGAAATCCTCGTTTGAGTGCAAACAGGGTCATTCGCTAGTATATGCGCCAAAGCTACGTTTTATTGGCTCTTATCTGTACTCTGTTCAAATCGCTGTATTTTACGCGACTTTGGACACAATTTCACAAACCCTAATCTGCCTTTCCATTGAAATTAACAGCAAGTTAAGAAATCAATTCCATTATGGAATAGAATGCTATGATTTTGCACACAAGGATATTGCACCCAATTTTCTACAGGCATTCTTCAACCCTGTTTTTTTAATTAGTCGCATCCTGACAAGTTTGTAACATATATAATAAGCCAAGTCTCCTTTGGATACATTGGGTATACTTTTTTTCAATAACAATACTATAACCTTTTAAGATTTTCATTAATTTGCCTATGTTATTAGCTTGCAAGTTGGTGTTTTTGAAATTAGTTAAGCAGGCTATTGAATATGATAACTTGTTAACGATTATGAGGAGACGGAACAAGTATATAGAATAGAGGGACAACCAGTACAAGGTTAGAAACACGTGTCTTGCCCAAGGGAATTCCACCAACATCGCCAAAACGGGCATCGAACCAGTCCAAAGTCCTCTACACTATCCACTTGGTTATGGCGGATTTTCCAATAGTTTCATCTATTCTAAAAGAAGAATTAATTGTCTGCTGCAAATAAATCCAAAGTCATCTATGTCTTGAAAAGGTTATATATGTCACTCTTGAAAATATACTGTATTGTATAAATGTTATATTATGGTCTGGTGGCCTTTATACTGGAATAAATACTTGATTATTGATACTATAAAGAATGTGGATAAACCCTAATTGAAAATTTGCAATTATTACAAATTAATATTTGTTTGATGGCAGTCACATTAACAATTCAACAAAGTATATCTAAATTTACCTTTAAATCACAATAACACGCATTTTATAAGAAGTGCTTTTGAATACATCTAAACAAATTGTCGTAAACGGACACTTCTTTCAAAGACGACTGCGACATAAACGGCAAAATGTTTGCAACAACCGAGCAGTCAAGATGTTGTACCGGGGTAAAGTCTCAATTGTAATCAACTGAATGTTTTGAGATGCAATTTGCCCTGAATTCACAAATTAATCTAAATATGATTAGTTTAAACTTATTTTTTTTAAATCGATTGCGAAACAAGCTTTAAGCTTATATTAATCACGCTCGATGTCTGCTTCCTGGATACTTAACCAGTACTCGCGCCGATTGTGTGGAAAAATCCCAAAGTCAGGACCCGCTCATCACGGGACTCGAACCAGGGACCTTTGATGTGAGAGGCCGACGCTCTACCTCTGCACCACTGTCTTCAAATATGATTATTTCAGATTTGTAACGAACACGATTTTAGATGTCTTCAAATATGATTATTTCAGATTTGTAACGAACACGATTTCAGATTGGCTGAACGAAAGGGTAAATAACACTGGGAAATGTGGGTAAATATAAGTTATGTAAGAATTACGCCATTTTATTTGTGATTAAAGGAGATGTGAACTCACTTGACCTACATAGCTGTAACGGCGTGTGAGACCAGTTTCAACTAAATACCCTTTATCTATATAACAATTATACATATTTTAATCGGGTAATTCAAAAAATGAAAATGTCAACCTATTTCTATGAAAACACGTTTTATTGAAATTAAATTAAATATATCGTTCTTTCTAGTTCGTCTGAGCGAACATTTATTTTTAAAATTGTATTTATCAGTGTCTTTCAATCATTGTTTATATTGAGAACGTTACTAAGGACCTTGTTGCTTCTAGTTTGACTAATCTCAACATAGTGTTTTCAAAAATTACTAAGTAGTTTATTGTAATCAAAACGGTAATATGTAATTGTCACACATATATTATACACATATGTATATAACCAGACCTAGTAAGACTTTAACCACAACAAAGTTTACAATGTATTAACCCCTACAGTACATTTTAATCCAGGTGATAGCCTCGTGCACATAATGTAATGCTAATCTAACAATAATAAAAAATATGCAAATTGAAGTATAATTTGCCCCCAATATCCAATTTCTTATAGTACTAAACACTTCTTTAGTACTCTAAAGTGTTATTGCTGCCCTTCGTGGGGCTGAAGTGGTCGGGGTTAGCATTACGACTGATTGTCTGGTGTCAATATAAAGGACCAGTAGTACTTGTAACTTACCAAGGAAACGCCGTGATATAACTGAAATAGTGTTGAAAGCGGAGAAAAAAAAACCAAACAATAAATCAATCTAAAGCCCCTGTTGTATTGAGAAGAACTATTCAATTTGATAGTTGAAATGAAAATGACTGAACATAAACCTTAGTAAAATGACTTGCATACTGATAATTTCGAGTTGCACCTATGCTGGGATTTGTTTTGAATGAATGAATGGTGGTTTAAGGCCCGTCTACAACTAAGGTCATTTTGGGCGCTTAATAATTTACTACTGTCAATGATGAAATATCTAAAATTGAAATATAATTAACCAGTTTATTAGACAAAACAATCAAACATGATGTATGCGATACTTAACATTAATATAAAACGACATGTAAGCCAATGTAAAACAGAATTTAGGCAAACAAGCCAAACACTTCTATGTAATACTTAACATAAAGATAAACAATATCTGAGAAAATGTGGAAAAGGATCTGTAAAAGTAATGCATGTGCAAAAGTACGATTTAAGAAATAATCATATCTTATTAGAAATAATAATTTCCCTTAGAGATTTGATTTGAGGGGGAGCATGATAAGACAACTTAGAACAATATGTTTTTCTTTTTTTAATTTCAAAAATCAGCTTTCTTTTTCATTTTAATGAAGAATAAGAAGATATTTAATGAAATCTGTAATTGCAATCTTTGTGAAACCAGTTAATTGGGGTCATATGAACAAACCAACACATGTAGTCTATCAAAAAGATGACGGTCAACCATGACTAAAAACTATTACGCCGTTTTGATATTGATATATTGACATTTTTCATTGAACATTTAAATACATATATACCACCAATGCAGACATAATTTACTACTTACTTCAGAATGTGTCCTTACCCTTAATCTGAGTGTCACAACCCATCAATGGAGAGATATTCGATGCACATTGCACAATTGTATCAAACAGTTACCGTAATCCGTAAGAAGATATTTGAAAGCATTTTGGGAATTAGGACATTTTTCCTTTATAGACTTCTTGTATTGTTTTCAAATTGCTACATGATTATTACCTACAAAATACTGTTGGTTAGTTTGGGCAGGTAAATAAGACATATTGTAAATAACAACTTTGACTTTCAAAACGTTTACTTTGATCGGGAATGAAAAGTCTTCTTGGTTGAAAACTATTCTGTTTAAATATAAATTTAATTTGATTTTTTATTACGATGTTGCTGTTTTTTCACATCCTCGTTAAGTTCTTTAGACTTTAATTAATCTGTACTGCAGAAAAAGAGCAATATGTGCGAAGTGTTTTTATCTTTTATCATGTACTACAACTTCATCGTGATGACGTTATCAATATATAACCTGGTTGACCTAGGTGGAAAAGATGATTACAACTAGGAAGACACTTAATACCGAGATAGCATTGTATTAAACATGCAGCAAAATCAGGTCAGTCATCAACAACACAGATTAATAAAAGGTGATGAAGTTTTCTTTAAAATGATGCTATATATACATGTACAGTGCGTTATTGGTATTTCATGAGGAACGGTTCATTTCATTTTGAATAAATAATATTGAAAATTTACAAGATTTATTATGCTCTGGTGATGCCCGATATATTGACTGACGACACAACATGGAATGTGCTTACATTGACAAAACGTTAAACAGGTACCAAAAATATGACCATACGGCCATCAAACATGACAATTGGACAATAATGGCAACTTATTATATTGGGGCCAACGTCTGGGTCATAACTCCATTTATACGATCTCTAAATGGCCAATTGTTACATAACCAGTCATTTTTATTTAAACAATACTAAGGAGATCGAAGTGATATTTTGCATCGGAATTTGGTTGTCCAAGAGCATTATAAATTTAATTGCAATGTTAAAAGTAATTACCATATAGCTCGCTGTGTGATTACATCGTGCAACAAACGTCGATTAGATTATCAATGTTTGTTTAACAAATTATTTTGTCATATGTGTTCATTGCATACCTAACAAAACCGTGGCATAAGAAAGTCTGATGTCAACAAGTGGAGGATATATTTAACACGAAGCTTTTATCATTACAAACAATCAGGTCATACTATGGTCATACTATTTTGAAATGTCTAGACTTAAGGAACGAAGCATATCGGAATTCGTTATCTTCCTTAGCTTTAACAGCAGCATCGTTTCCATTCAATAACAGGTATACCAGGACAGTTATTATGTTGGAGGCTGTGTAGACCATCCCAGGAAAGAACTGTTCCTAATGCCACCGTAGAACTTTCATTTATTGGACAAAACCGAAAGCATTTCTTTTGTAGATACTTGCAACGAAATTTGAGGTTTATGGATAATTTTTGTTTTTTTCTTCCGGCTTCATTACCGAATTGAAATATAGCCACCAACAATGAGTGTGTATAATTCAACAATGAAAATATAGGTCAATTTTGAAACATATTTAATAAAAAAATCAACATATTGCTATTTAATTTAAAATTCGATGTGTGGCTGATTATATATACTCAGCTGAGGAATAACACAGAGGGGTACTTAAAGAAATGGAAAGGGTAAACGGCCTTCTCATGGCCAAACATATATAATCTTCTAACCTTTTCCGTGACCCATGTTTAGAGTTACATTGACGTACGTCCATGTGTTTGTTTGGTGTTGTATAGCTAGATCCACGAGGTAGTTCTACTTCTGTATGGTTTAGCCAATCACTAACTAAAATGTAGTTTAATTGGCTCAAAATAATAATTATGAAACTGTACAGTTTTTAGATTAAAGGGTGAATACAGAACTTAATTGTTGTAAATTGAAGGTCTGGGACCATTGTCATATGATCTTAGCTGTTGAAAGCGGCATAAACCCCATAACAACAACACAAACTGTGAATCCATAAAGTCTCGCCAAAATCGTCGTCGTCCAACCATATTTTGTATATACCTAAACATATATTCTGATATTTAACAAAATAGAAGTGCAGCATCCACTAGATGTACACCAATGCTAATTTTGGTATGCCACATGGGAGTGTGAAGTGTCATAGAACGAGGCTCATTGTTATATATTATCATATTCGTTATAATACAATATACGATCTGTACTCTGCGAAACCAAACATTAACATACATAATATTCCACGTGCAGAAAAAGACTTGTCTGCGAATCCATGATGTTAAATATCCAAATGGATACTGTTATACGAAAGCTTCTTTGACAAATGACAAATACAAATACAGATGTTGTATTCAGTAATATAGGCCACCGGCTCATCATACATAATTTACATGTACACACTATATTCATCTATGACGTATAAGTCTACAGTGCAGAGCGTACATGCGCCTGCTGTTCTGGCTTTGTTCTGGCCACAAAGACCGTTTTAGTACAAATCGTATTTTATTAATATTATACATAAACTTGTTAGAACGTAGATCTATTGACTCTTTATCTGCATGTATGATATAGCGCATTATGTGTAAGTTGTTTAATGAACGCCTATATAACATAGAAACCTACGGTTAGCGAAGAATGTAGAGAGACAGTGTTACGTATAATATACTCGAGTGTTATCATATCGAGTTAAAAAAAAAAGGTTACCCTTTTTCTAGACGCACGTTATAAATTAAACAGATTTTGATTGTTATCGGTTTATAGATTGCAAGAGGTGCATTATCACATCAAGTTATATATCATGATGTTATATATATATTTACCTAGAAACATCAAAATATGTGACCGAAATATTTGAGGAAGTTTTAATATACACAGGATTATATTCAGGTTATTGCGTGGCCTTATAGGACAATATTAGGTTTGACGCGTTGTGTTTGTTGACGGGTTCTTTTGAAAGATACAGGTGAAATGTTATTTGTTATTGTTAAATTTTGATATTGTCTTTATATTATGTGTCATGTTTATGTTTTTAAAACACTGGAATTCTTCAGAAAATTAAGAATTGTTTGATATGTTTTGTTAATTTCGCATTTGAATAATTAAAATCTGTAAATGTTCGTCGGATTTTCTAATCAGGATTACAATTTTAAAAATGTGCTTTTACTTATAATGCTATATTCAAGATCATTGTTCTAGATCTTACGGTACAATTGTAGTTGGCTTGAAAGCAAGAAATACCTACTGACTATAAGCAATTTTAAGATTTTTTCCCGATAGCGCAAATGGTCACATGATCAGTTCCTACATTTGAAAAAAAAGATAAATCGTTTAGTATCAAAATTTGAAAATGTATTATCCTACAATTATGTATGTTGATGCTCGCCAGAATAGTGCAAACTGTATGACTAGGTTAAATACATTTGATATTGTAACAAAATGTCTCCCTACGTTCTGCCAAGTACGATGTATGTATACCTGAGCATTTACGTCACGATGTTTTCATGGCGAAAAGAAAGCCAGGTATATAAGCTAAAACAGCGACGGGGATTATTGCTGGAGGGCCTTTAGATGTAACTGACTTGAGAGAGAGAGAAAGAGAGAGAGAGATGGGGAGAGAGAGTGAGATAGAGATATATAGAGAGAGAGAGTGAGAGAGAGAGAGAGAGAGAGAGAGAGAGAGAGAGAGAGAGAGAGAGAGAGAGAGACAAACAGACACACATAGCAACATAGAGATAGAGAAAGAGAGAGAGAGGGAGAAGAGAGAGAGAGAGAGAGAGAGAGAGAGAGAGAGAGAGAGAGAGAGAGAGAGAGAGATAGAGATTTGCAGTCTTGTTTGAGCTGGTTGCTCGACAGGGACGCCCGGGGGAGGGCTCATTTGCTAGGGGGCTTATTGCTGTGCTACTGACAGGAGTGAGGCACAGAAATGATGTTTGGTTTGATACGTAGACAATATCCTTAATAGTAAATAAAGATGTCGAACATAACGCGAGTACTTTTATATCTTTAATGTGATACCTCTTTGTGTCACATAAGAGGTACGCACTTTTTATGGTGCCGTGATCAGGAATAATCGGACTTTTTACCCTACGAAATGGATGTTGCAGTTACATTCGTTTGTCGCAGTTACACTTGTTTGATTTATTTGGACAATAATGCTGTGAACACTTTTCGTGCTGTGTTGTTTCTGTATATAATACAGTCAATTCAACTAACCGTAAGTTACTTTACTCTTATCGCCTTCATAAAAATGGCAGAACAAGCTTTTCTCATATTGTTAAAGTCAGTAGATGTCTTGAGAGATCATGTGGCTACTGTGAGGAATAACCAGGGCATTACAAACATGTACAACATTAACCAAGTTTCACTCATTGGTTTTCTGAATTTCGTTCTTGTTGGTATATTGTCTGCTTAGCGCGACGTGTCATTTCCAAATATTTATGTTTTGCATGTATTGTTACCTGTAAAAAAAGAAGCAAACACATAAACATGCTGCGTTACTTTAAACGTATTGGGTGATCGCGTCATAGATGAGCGTGATTTCATATAATATGTTTAACTACCTTCTTTGTACTTAATGTCTCTACTTTTATTGAGAGATTTTCGATACGCCGACGAATACCTCTTATTTAAATGCCAGAGTTAGGAAGAAATGTATAACACAGTATATAAATTTAATAAGAAAATAACACAAAGTATACAAATAATAACTTTCAAAGAATACAGGTGTTGTTTCTAGAAAGAGATAGAACGAGATAAGAGATATAAAATCCCAGTATTGTATTTATGATTTTGTGTTTGCAATTAACTCTAAGCAATAGCTGAGATGCAAAATATTTTGTTAGAATACATAGCCGCTATGAAATTATTTGGTCAGAGTTGCTACATGTAAAACACGTAAAACACGTGGTGTATGTGTGTATTATGTATCTATTGTAGGAGACATAGACTATCAATACTTGTCAAAGTTGCACGAAAAATCTCCGAGTGCTGCTAACTAATCGTAATTCTGAAGTTGTTCCTACTGAATCTGTTAACCTTAGCAACGGACTGGAATTCATAATAACTGTTTTGATTAGCGACCTTAACTGTTGGTACTGTAAAGTCCAATTAGTTTCAGACATATTAGTTATCATTCCAGTCGGAAATACAATTGATAAATGTCCCATACTTACCTAGATTTTGGAATCGTACATTTTTCGCAAAGTATTGTTGGATGCGTAATGTACATGAATGTTTTACCGATGGAACTTATCGTGTGATTGCTTGAACCAGTATGTGGATACGCGACCCACATTATAATGTGCTGCTTGGAGCACAGGTATAAGAATGACCCGGTTTATAGACAATGTCATCATGACACTGACAATCATTTTGGGATTAAATTCGAACAGCTGTTTCTATTACGTCAATGAGTTTCTAAAGAAATTATTCCTTTAAATGAGGTACGGCAATTAAATAGATTAGAATCCCTGTTACGAAACTTGATAATTCCGAGTTTGATAAAGTCCCGCCTGTTGACTTAGTTAAACAAAAACTAAAAATACAAAACAATGTAGACTTGGTCACTGATATTAATGAGAAGGCCAATAGTGAAGATTATAGTTAAGTAAAAGCAATAGATGTCAAACGTAAAAGAAAAACTGCTTAACAACTCAGATACGTTGATACTGACACCAATTAAACGGTTAAATTATCACTGTTGTTATAAACATAAATAGGTTAATAAACTTGATTTCGTACGTGTGTTTGACTTCCGAAAGTCGGTCGGTTTAAACAAATAATATATTGTGTTATTTTAGTTTAAAACTAAATTTAAAGTATTTCTTCTATAGCTTGGACTATATATACGCGTTTTGTATTTGTCGCGGTATCATTGAAAATTATAAGTATTGATGTTGTTAAGGCAGAAGTTATGGTTTTTTGTCTAACTCTTGGTCCGAGCTACTATTGTAAATTCGTAAGTTGTAAAAAACAAGTAAAGTCTTGTGACTTATGGGATAAAAGGCTAACAATCGTTTTGTTAGGTTTCTAGGTTTTTTATGCTTTATGTTTCGTGAACTTCGGCGTTTAGCTAAAAACGTAGAACATTGACGCGGCGTTAAAAACTAAGGTAATATGTTACTGATTAAATCATAAGTCGGTGCATTGCTATCTTGTAGATAAGACTGAACGTTGCCCTTGTATGTAGGCCAGGATACAAGTATGCATACTAACATTTCCTTGAGATAGTAGTTATAACCGCGGATCAAGGCCGTAGGTATCGATAACCTATGTCCTGAAGATTGTGAGATAGCCTGGATCATTAGTCGCCGGGCAGAAGCCCGCGACTTCTATTTTTAATAGCTTTTCGGAAATCACATGGGAGGGCGGCTTATTATTAGAAAGAAACAAATCTAGATGATTTGAACATATTACAATTGTGGTTGTTTACGAACACTAATAAATGACACATCTAAAATGAAATAAATATTCCGATTTTTTAATGTTTGCAGTTTTTTTTATTTCACTCGCATTTAAGTTTTTTGTCTTATTTACGAAGACAAAAGTGGTCCCTTCAAGACGTGAACCAACACCCCCTAATGCAGACTCTTATGTGTCATCATTGAGGTCAATTTCGGATTCTCCTTTTAATAGCAATTTTAACTTACTAAATGTTGTTTTCATGTTCAAAGAGATGTCTTGATTTGTGTAGAATTCATTTAATAATGTTAATCCATGAATATCTAAAGTAGGAACTGTTTCTAAGCTAAATATAGACCCTATTCTGTTGTGTAGGTTCGTGACCTTTAACATCGATTTTCGCGCATGCGCATTTCGATATGAAAAAGCGAGTGATATTATTTTATTTTAGACAAGTACAAGACGAATGTTTGACGCAAAGCGTCAAAGAGAAGCCGCAATATTTCGTTGTACATGTAGAAATAAGAAAAAAAGAACATTTTTAAATCCACAAACAATAGAACAATTTAAACTGTAGACGGTAATGCTGATATATTTCTCCTTTTGAAGACTTTTGTTTTCTTCAAATTACCTCCCTTTAAAGCAATACCAGGATATTTACCTTGTGATTCGAATAAGATTGACAAACATTGAAATTATATGAATGAATACTATTATTTAAATAAGTAACAACAGCAAAATTAAATTTAAGCCAAGATAAATGTGTACACATTTCGTTAATTTTTTATAGATACCCTAATGTATAGGTGAATATAAAATTTATAAGTAAATGTTTTCATTTCAACGTTCCCAATGTTTGAATAGACTAAGGAAAGTCAAGAATACATAAATATATCAATGCAGTCTTTTCCGGCGACATTGATGCCTTGCATCAACTTTCTCTTGTTCTTTCTTTGGTAGCCATGTAGGTTTAACCATGTTGATAAAGCCAGTTTGAGTTTGGTTTATTATGCGTACAGTTAAGTGAAAAGGGTTTTGTCCGCCAAACTTTGAGCAAGGTGTAATATGTAGAGCTTAAGATGAGGTTTCGATTAAAGATCGAGATTCACACACAGGAATTTGGTGGACATTAACCACCCACCGTGAGATGAAGTCTGCAGCTGTTATATAGAGTACAGGGAGCATACATGTTCTCTGTAACCAGGTATTTACCTTAGTCCTGTGTTATATGGAACATAATACACGTGGTGGTACCGTGGATTAGTTGTCCCTCCTATGAAAAAGGGAAGGAAAAAGATTTTCCCTGACAAATCGTCATCGATTTTTTAAAACAGTAAACAAGACTCTGTCATAATCGTTCTGTTAATCTTTCAATGCAGGCGTGAAGTGGGAACAATAAAGAACTAATGCAGTTGCCTGAAAAATGAAAAACTAGCTAACTCCTATCAACGTATGGTGGAATAACCAAAATATAAATATGTCATTCAAGAAATATTTATAGATACCACATGACCTGTGACCTTTAGATAAGTTTACATTTGCGAATATACGTTTTAACCGTGATTTATTAGGCCCACCTTTTACAGTTTTAAAAGAGAATACATGAGTAGACTATCCTGAATGAAATTCCTGGAGAAATACTACGAAAATAATCTTTTACCGAGAGACTGTTACAATGCTGTGTTGAAACAATCGATCTTCGAAAAGATGAAACAAAACTACAACAAAAACACATTAACTGGACTTGCATTGTTTTTACTAGTGCTGAACAATTAGTTTAATTATTACTGGTCTATATATTATATAAGTGACGAATTTGTATCTTTGTATAGACATTTATGTGTTGATCATGCTATATAAATGTTAGTTCAGTTCAGTGACTATCCGGAATGATCTTATATGTATAGTCTTAGATGACATTTCAGTTTGTTTTCATAGCAAATGCTTTTTGAAAAATAGTAATTTTCTGCTTGTTTCAATAATGCAGTTGTTTATCCCGGATATTTGAACAATTTTACAAATAATTTAAGTCAGTGTCTTACCGAATATCTGGTAGTACAGACAACTATGGTATATTTGTGGACTAAGTGTTTTATCACATATATGCTTAGGCAATGTGAAGGGTTGCTTATGTCGACATTGTGTTATTGCTTCATTATTTTAATTTTTCAAAGTTTAAAACTTCTTAAGTGTTGGAGGTATGTAACAAAATGTCTCCCTACTTTCTGCCACGTACGATGTCTGTATACCTGAGCATTTACGTCATGATGTTTCCATGGCGATAAGAAAGCGAGGTATATAAATGTAACTGACTTTGTGTCACAATACGTATGAATGCTAGTTATGATGGGAACAGGGGCGCAATAAATGTTGTTCTGAATGATATAGCACCCAGCAATTTTCCCTGTTTAGGTGCACTGTGTGTCACGGGCCCTGAAATATTGGATCCTGTTTTTTTTCTCGTTTGAAATTTAAATTCATGAATTTATCATCCAAATTGATATACATTATTTCTAGATACACAGTTTTATAACTGGACAAAATCACTGACTGAAAGTTTCTCCTTATGCCTTCGGTATGTAGTCGCATGTGAAGCATTTACACTATGACCGTTGGTGAGTTTACGATTAATTTTCATGTAACTAATTAGAATGCTCTGCATGATTATAGAACTAAATTTATAGGAATTGGATATATCTTCGATATATTAAGTTGATTAAATCGTGGTATTTTGTCTACCTTTTCGTCTCTGCACTCTGATTGTATATTCTCAAATAAGCGTAATTTGCCATTATTTCACAAGTAATAAGATCCGGAATTACCAAACCTTGGAGCATTAAGAATAATTGACATGGACTTGTCTTTTTTACGTAAATATCGCCATGGTAGATCACAGCTGAAATTAAGCGAAGATAAAATGGTGTCCCCGCAACATGTCAACATTGATATGACTAATGATAACCATCCACGTAAATACAAAGTCCCCAACATCTGATTGCAATAATAATAGCTTAATGTATATTTTGTTACAGAAGGAAGAGTAAAACAAACATGCCTTCACAAACGATTACCATAATGCAATTCAGGCATTACTTCTTGTGTAAGAAGGCCATTACGTTCAAATATGCTTACGGCAGCGTAACTTACATTAAACCCTTTACAAGACGACTTTTGGAAATAACTCTATTTTCAAGAAAGCGAACATTTAGCACACCTATTATTTTATCTGCTTTTAAACTTCTTGCACAATGTGTATATTTTATGACTATCGATTTTCCATGCGTGCGATATACATGTCGATTCACAAGAAATATCAACAGTGTAGCCTGGTTTTAAATCTAAATTGATATGAAGTTCTTTAACGATACATCCAGATGAAATAGTTACAGCCTCAGCGGCACGGTAAAGGGATCTTTGTGCAATATCAATGCATGTATTATCGACAGATGTTTCTTCCTTTTTCATATGGAGGAAAATTGCCAGTATCAAAGTAAATAGTATACTAGTTGTTATGGTTTTAACCTTTTTCGTAAACATCTTTGACAAAGAGCACATTGCACATATATGTAGTCTTATCTTTGGGTAAGTATGTTTTTTCCTCGGTGTATCATTTATATACACCCATAAAAGATCGTGTTTGCCAGACTTGTTTACTATCCGCCTAGGTGTGGTTAGGTCCAAGGGTAAGCAATCTGGTAGTCGAACAATCAAATAGCATAACTTCATGATGACGCATTTCATTTGATCCGTGCATGAGTTTGCACCCTCCTCTGTTTTGTCCTTCAAAACTATTATAGATGATTTATTAATTGATTGTTTTGGTGTTTTACGCCGCTTTTAACAATGTTTCAGTTAAATCACGACGTTTCCTATGTAAGTTATTAGTACTACTGGTCCATTTATCCTGACACCAGTCAGTCAGTCGTAATAGTTTCCCCACAACCCTGAACGCCACGGAAGGTAGCCATTACTACCATTATTAAATTCTCTAGTATGAATCGACCGGGGATCGAACCCACAACCTTTCGCCCCCGAGGCAGACGCTGTACCACTACACCATTGTTGCAGTCGTTATAAATCATAACAGTAGCTGTAATTATCATAGTTAATCCTTGTAGTGTCTCTGTGTCTCCATCAAAAGCACTGCTGAAAAATACACGTACCCGTAGCAGTTGTACATTATATAAAACTTGGTGTAAAGGAAATACACTTGACGGTAACATAAGCACGAATAAAACGTTAATTTGTGTAGCCTGTGTCCGTGATATTCTTATTTCACTTTCCTCAATTAGTTCACTTGTATATATGTATAACCTTATTAAAAATTGTTGTTCTCGGCATCACTTTCTACAGTAAGTATTTAAATAGAAAGAAACATGCTCGTACAATACATTCAATTTCAGATCCTGATAAAGGGCTCCAGTCCGAGAAATTGAATTCTGAGTAACGTTATCCATATCTATTTCCATTCTTTCCTTTTTATAACTTAAAGGGATACAACTAAGGGGGAACTATGTTTTGACATGACTTTGCTTTCCTTGGTAAAATCACGTGTATGCTTTTCTATCTGTATTCCCCATTGTATTTGTTTTGGAAATATTCAATAACAGAACATTTTGAAACCAGTTTTATTAAAAGTCTACAAACATTTTATTTTTATTATACCTTTTTTCAAATGTTCATATACTCATCATGGGCGATGTGTTACTGTCTCATGCTAACACAACGCGCCGGTTAACAGTATGCATTAACATGGCACGCGCGTCTAAAATGTTGGTCATGCACTTGAATGATGTCATTTAAAAGATAACGTCACCGTTATAAATCAACTTTCCAAACGGCATTTGCAACAAAAGCACGTGGCTTCATTTATAAACTGTAACGCCCACTTAGCAACGCATGCTCACTAAGAAACGTTGTATGAAAAAGGGAATTTCAACAACCAAAAATAGTACCGTAAGTTTAGAGTGAAACCTGTGTGATATATCACGCTCAAATCCATCTTCGCGCACAGAAGAGAAATTCTCAATTGTATTATTATTAATTATAGATCCCTTTTTATAAAGACATATTTATAATAATATTTGACTTTTGACATGCAGACTGTGTTAAGTTCGGAAATATGTATCGTTTCTATTTCAGCGCCTGATATATACATTCCTAAACATCGAGATTTCACAGAGAAATATGTCAAGGGATTGTCATTTTTCGAAGGAAACCATTGATGTATGTTATGAATATGCTAGAAAATACGAGACGTTTTTACGCGGTGAGATGGCTATGGATAATCCTAATGACCTGGCTTCAATGAATAACAGCGTCCATGCCTTGGAAGGAAACGTAAAGGGCTTGGAACATCTTGGAAACAAAATCAAAGATATCGAACAGCTCACAATGTTTTTTCTACAAGAAAAAAAGGCTACACGGGACACAGTTCAGGGTCGTGAAACGAAAGGTACGGTTTGATAAGCCTTTTGACTGGTTAGTAAGTTTTATCAAGAATGTGCTTTTGTAATATATGATCCGTACCTGGTGTCTTGTTAAATTCCGTTATTTGAGTTTTACCCTCGTATCACACATGTATACTTATACATGTTATAATTAGGATATTTTAGTAAAAAGATAATGTAATGGTCTAGGAAATGAATATCATATGTTTACAGAGGAGGGACAATTTAGAGGAAACCATTGGTTTATGGCATAGTTTGTTTCCTTTTTTGTTTGAAATCACTTTTTACCGAGAAAAAACATAGCACTACCTAACATGTATAACAATTTTCGTGCAACGAAGTTTTAAACTGTGAGGGAAAATAGATCACTTCAGAAAACGTGGTTAATATAAGTGTAGTGTGTATCTTTAAATAATAAACACCTTTTTGTCATACACCCATTTCCGATATGTATGTTCATCTCAACATAGTTCATCTCGATTTTCTTAAAATTGCCTTTTGACTATTCCAAATGCAAAGCTGGACAGGTCAATTTTATAAATTCAGCATATAAAGTGTTAAACTTTCTTTATATGTATTTTCAGATGACAGTGGCGTTCACAGTCTACGTAAGTATATAACTGCGCACATATACCCAAGGAGTATTTATTACTTTATGTACGCTTTACTTCTTCTCCACTCATTGACGAAAGAACATGATGATAATGTTTCACTGTCACGGACACACTCCTTTATTATGACTAGTAAAACGACTGTTTTTTAATCCAAAAGGAGTAGCAGATTATTATATTGGTTTATGTTAAATTCCTTTGTCGTATTATGTTAATTGAACACGTTAAATGCGAATGTCGTCTTCGAAAAAAAAGAACGTAATAACATATATGTGGATGGTAACTAATAGCCTGTGAAGTATATTTTTTGGACTCAAAATACAAAACAAAAGGTAGCTAGCACATGGTTTGATGAACTGGCTGCCTAGCTGCAACCGTAATTGTAATCGGCGTAACACTCCAAAAATTAATCGAAGCTGTTAATATTAAATAACATCTAATTTGATGCATCAATTGGGACAGATATCGTCCTGAATTATCTAATCTATGTTAAAGTAACACATGACTTGTGTATAGTGTAGAACGATATCACCCTGGCTGATCTGAACCTAACCCGTTTAAAAATGTCAACGTGTACATCTTTCTATGAAAGGGCTCAAATAACGTATTGTTGCCCCTCACATACACATGTGTTGACACGAAACTTGTTTGAGTAAACGTACGACATAATTAACATCGTGGTGCGGTATATATATGATTTATGTCAGTTACCGACATTGGGCGAACGCACTTACTCTTTTTACATTTCGTTGTTCGAACAATCGAACGTGGATTCATAGCACATTTCCCCTGAGGCTTCACTTATCTTAGACGCACTGTTGATATCTGGATTCGACATTTCAGACAGTGAGACGTTGTTGTCGCAAAGCACAGACAAACTTGTAAGTAAATGTATTATGAACTTTTCTCTGAAACTGACGACATTTGGCCAATCTACAATCAATGGAATACTTTATAGGTGCTGAACTCCGGATAGAGATCATCAATTTTGAAGTGTTGAAACTTGTGCAACTATTGCTAATAGTGACAGCAAAGTATGGCTTACTGGGTATGTCTACCGTTTAAAATGAAGAATAAACGATCAATATTTACATATTTATTGTACTGAAATGTGAAATGATTATGAACTGTTTTAAAACTTTGACTAAACTATGTATACTCTGAGAGTTCAAAGCCTTTTAAGACTGTAATAAAAGCTATACACCCAATTGTATAACGTTACTGGTATATTATGTTAATTATTTTGTAAACCGGACGACTGGTGCAGTATCATATGAGAAGCAGGTTAAACTTTTATGGAATAATACGTTGCTTAAATGCCATTCACCAATGACTTCACGAACACAAGAATGGTTAACAGGAAGTTCCCTATATGTCTGTTCCAACTGGTATTATACTAGAGTCATATTTAGGTTGGATAATATCACGAAACTCTTATGTTGGTTATTGCTTTCACTAGGGTGATGTTGATGCAAACAAAAGTGTCAGAAACGGCTGCATTCCATATATCACTCATAAAGAGTGTAGCTCAATCAACAACTTTGGGTGTTGGCATAGGTACACAACATTCGCATGGTAAGGAATTACATTCAGGAAATGAGTCCCATTTGACTTTTCCCAAAACATATCCACCGGAAAAGAAAACGCAACAATAAGGTGACGTTCGTCAAAGGTTACGTGACGTAGATCAAATTCCTCAAGTTCAAAAACCCTTCTGTCTGATTATAGACCATAAGGAATGTTTTGGTTTTTTGCCCACATAAAAAAATGACGTAATCCTTAACCGTATCAGACAACCGATAACCGATTTAATACCTGTATGCTTTAGAATGGTAATGGACTATATCCAATTGTTGAATCGTTTTTACGCGTTTATACAAAGAGTTTCGTTTTATCCTCTAAGGTTCTTGTTTTTTAGGACGCTGATGATGATGACTCAAATGCGACTATCAATGAACGACCAGGCAACATTCAACCTTCCAATGGAATTTACCACGCACAGTGACCTTGCGATGAACCTTACTCTAAATAAATTGTTAACCTTTTTCGTTGGACGGGGTTCACAAGCCGATCATAAATTATATGTTGTGTTTAAAACTAATTATTTCTGAATCGAGTTTACGAGTTTATACTAAGAGGTTCGCTTGGTCCTCTAAGAGTTCTTGTTTTTCAGGACGCTGACGAGGATGTGATGAATCAAATGCGACTATAAATGAACGACCGGTGAACATTCAACCATCCTATGGAAAACATTTTAATTAACCACACACAGTAAACTTGTGATGAACCTTACTCTAAATGGATTGTTAGTCTTTTTGGGTGTTGTTCACAAGCCGATCATAAATTATATTTTGAGTGTAAAATAATATTTTTTTTATTTAGGGATAATAGAAATGTGTATTCCGTTCGTTATTCTGTCTTAAAGGTAAACATTGTATAACATAAAAGGAAAATTATGTTGAAGAAGCGAAACTGGTTTAAGTTGTGTGTACGCAGGGCGAGGACAAGTTGACATCGCTCTCGATATCAATTGTCTACGCCCCTCAAACTACAATACTAAAATCTGTATCGCTACTGCAACATAATATTACCTATATATCGTTTAACTTGAACCGTTTTCCATCCAACGGATCTCTCTTTTGAAACAGCGTGGTGGACTCCCGATGTCTCAAACGAGCAATGATAAATTATTCTATGGTATTCTTGTTCAATGTTTTGTATAATAGTATCACTGACTTGCCTTTCATAATACACACTTAAGTATAGATATAGGAGAATATACCCTTCTTTACCACCACGATCCAGTCTTTATACCAAATTAAGCAGTTTATCTTTTATAGTGAAAATTGTTGACATAAAATTAAGATGTGGCTTTCTCTAGGGTTGATTTTAGAGGGATTACATATACATCAAGTGAACCCTTTAACAAGCTTTAAAGTATATATTTTTTATTGGGACTTTTCATTTTGAGGCGGTTTTAGAGAAGATATGAATAAGGTCTTCGGTTCCTTTTAAGCTCACCTGAGCACGAAGTGCGAGGTAAGCTATTGTGATCGCTTTTCGTCCGTCTGTACGATTCTTCCTGTAAACGACTTCTCCTCCTTAACAAATGGACAAA
Source organism: Serripes groenlandicus (assembly GCA_031761405.1). Classification (NCBI taxonomy): domain Eukaryota; kingdom Metazoa; phylum Mollusca; class Bivalvia; order Cardiida; family Cardiidae; genus Serripes; species Serripes groenlandicus. The sequence continues at coordinate 40,224,915 of JASEVX010000014.1, forward strand.
TTTCAAAACAATTTCACTGGAATGTTCCTTAGGTGTTCCTGTTTTAAAATGTTAAAATAATTCAATTACATGTATAATTTTGGTTCCTGCGGCATCAGAAAAGGGGAAAATTGCCAAGACTTTAAAAGTCGTCTTGTCCAAAAGTACTGATCCGATTTGAATTATAGTTTGCACAACTCTGTTACTTGAACTACTCACCTCACCAATTAATCGAATAACATACGGTTAACCGATTAACCGTTGACATCCCTACATTAATGGATACAAATGATGTTTTAATGAAACACGTTAAGAGACTAAAACACAAGAGGCTATTCTTATATATTCTAAAATCTTGGATAGTTATCGTTCCATCTATTTTCAGAGTTCAACATAATCTATAATGGCCTGAAGTTGTCTTAAATGTGTAGCCAATAAATCCGGGGTATGGGGTGTTGTATAGCCACGCTTATCCATACTAATTTGTTGGTGAATATCAATTTGAATAATTTTGGCTATTTAATGATCAACATTAAATAGGGTCATATGAAGCCAGTTTTCGGGATATGTTTTGTTTCTTTGTGTACTTGTTATAATAACCATGTAAGCTTAATCAGAATTTATATTTCCTTAATTTAGTTGATCGATCAATACAATAATTATTATATTCCAAAAACGTTTGTGAAATTCGTAGACCAATCTGTCAATGTGAGGACGTTTATTATATGATAATTGCAGGTGTTTCACATTCTGTATTGCTCGTTTTGATTGGTTTAAAATCGGCAAAGTGCTTAAGAGCTATTTTGTTTATTTTTCGCCACATGATATTGGAAGTTTCAGTTCGCGATTTGATCAAGTATATTATAGAAAGCATTTACGCTATGGGTGTCGGTTATTTTCATATTCATAACTATCAATAATAGTATTAATGCATATATAACTAAACTAATATGCATCATATACATCTCTAGAATCATGAAGTTGATTAAATCGCGGTATTGTATCTGCTTTTTGAACCAACTTGTGTCAGTCTTGAAATTATTGATGCACTCCGACTGTATATTTTCAAATAAGCATAATGCGTTATTAACTGATCAGACATTTCATGCAGATTTAGGTTAACTAGAAATACATAAGAAGAATACCAATGGTATCGTCCTTTTCACGCGAATGTGCATTTGTCCGCAGCTGAAACTTCCAAGCAAGATAAAATAAAAAGTACTGAACCAGAACATAGTCCCAAACATGTGCAATAAAATTATGTTAGAACTTCATATTGTTATCCAAACAAACCATATTTTAGATGACTGATTGCAAATATAAAGGTTTTATGTCATGACATATTCCTTGTTATGCGTATATTTGCATGTTGTTTACAGCTGAAATACCGAAACGAGAAAAAAATTGGAAAATCTAGAACAAGAAGTAGACTCTAACATATAACAAAAAATCATGTTATGAATTCAAAAAGTTATCGAAAGAATCAACTTTCTAGATGATTGATTGAAATTATAAATGTTCGATGTAAGTTTCGTTGCAGACTCATTTGGGCACTATTTGCTGTGTAAGATGGCAATTTCGTTGCAACTGTTCTTATTGCATCGAAACATACATTAAACACTTGATAATGTCCTTCGGGAGATCAATTGAGAAGGGTAAATAATCCATCACATCTTTCCTGGAGTGTTTGGTTTAATACAGAGTTTGTTATAATCTGTATTGTTTGTAATATTCGCTTTAACAGACGACATACATGAGCATCGAATTATACTGCTTCTTCATGATTTACATGTAGATCGAAGTTTACTTCAAATTCACTTCGGTTGTGTAGTGGTAGAGCGCCCGCCTCGGGTGTGGTAGTTTGCGTGTTCGAACCTCGGTCGGGTCAAATTTTAGACTTTAAAACGGAATGGAAGTATTGGCTATCATACTTGGCGCTTAGTGCTGCGCTTCATGTGCTTGAACGAGCCATTGGTCATTTACTTGTTGGCCAATATGTTTCCTCATTACTGTTTCATTACGTATATTCATTTCTAAGCGTGTGTATTGAGTCTTTCTCGCATTGCTATGTAATTGATTCTTCTCTTTCTTTTTATATCTATTTTAATAGCTCCCGTTGAACGTGTAGACCCGACTTTTTTCCCTGATAATACTGCTGTTAAATAATGAGTATTTTATGTACTTTATTTTGCTTGTTCCATATTATTGGTGTGTTTTAGGTGTTCCTTTATTTAATCAAGCTGTTCATTACATGGAAAAAATAAATATTAAACAGATTTTCTTTATGAACAATTGTACGTATAGTTTATTATCGATTTTAGACGTCACAGGGCATGGCTATAATATGATGTTAGTATATCGCTGTTTGTGTTTGGCTTGTTCTAACGGTGGGACACGTATTATTACGATATACTGTAACAAATGAACAAATATGTCGGTATCGCTATTAAAAATGGAAAACTGTCATTTTCTGGTGTTGTTTTTCTACTTCATTTCTGGGCTAATATAGTCAGCTTAGATATCACATGTATGCGCAGATATCCTGATTTGGATTAAAAACCCTTGTCAACATACAGTTAAGACAACCTTGAATCAATGTAGGCAAGAATGTGAAAAATTCTTCATGTTTATGTAACAATAATTATTGTTGGAATCATTGTGACAAAATGAGAAAATGTTCATTATGAGCGATTTGGCGACAATGTGTTAAATAGTCATCTGCTGCAAATCAAATGCGTGAAATTGAATCTGCAAATGGGAAAAGGTTGTGTTTAATAAGTCAAATCTTTAGATAAAAGAACTGTGTCGCGAGTACGCAATCAAAATGTCACAGTGATACGACTTTATCTTCAGCACTTCGCCGTTGAGTTTAAACCCTTTTCCTCACACCTCTGCAGTAGACGAATTTTGAAATCATTATGGCAAAAAGAGAAGTTACTCATAATGAGTAATTCCTCCACTTGCCGCAATCATTTAAACTCTATTTAATAACCATGACTGTCAGATTTACAACAATTTTAGATCTGATGATTTCAAAGTCTTCTGATGCATATGTGTTGTTTGTAGTAATAGTTCGAACCCCAGATCGGCATATATTCATTACGACGTTTTACAAAAGTCAATGTGACAAGCGACATTCAACTTCCTCTAATGGAAAAGCAGCCAGTTGGTTAGAAAGTATGTAGTGTAGGGAATTTGTTTGGGAATGTCAGGAAACACATAAACCGTCATGATGTGACTGAAGAATATTAGAAAAATGCGTTAAACCCCAATCAATCTATCATTCGTCTAGTAATAAGAGATGTGTTGTGAAGCAACTACCTGCTTGATCATCCTTATCAAAAGGAAGCATGAGAGATAATTTAAGGGATGTTTATCAAACATAATTCAGGTCAAGTGTAGACATAAAATATATTTGAATAAAGTAAACCTGACCAAATAACATTGACACATCTTTTTTACTTCACCTTCACCTTCCAACGTATTACGATGATCACACACGTGATAACACCCATTGACGTCATAAACTGTGCCGAGTCTTGATGTTTGGGAACTACATGCCTCTCCGATATATCATCATTTAAAGTTATATCGACGTACTTGTGTTTGTTTGTCTTGTGTTTTACGCCACTGTCAACGGTTACTTAATCATAACACAGATATTCCTGGTACTGGTATCAATACTGCTGGTTGGCTTATCCAGATACCAGCGCATCAGCCGTAACGCTATATACCCGCAATCATGTCAGAAAAGGAAGATAATGACTTAAATATCGATCAAGTTTGACAAACTTTATTCATTTTTTTTCAAAGATGCTATATATACCTATGTGGCTTTGTTTAAAGACTCGCCTATCGTAAGCATTGTTTTTTTTGTTTTGGAAAGTTAAGGAAATAAATTTCTTTTTATGTGACAGGAATTGTAAATAAGGAAGTAAGTCGGATATCACACTTTTGGTCGATTCTAAGTACTATCGATGACTACGAGTATGTTGCCGATAGTCCCCTTGTACTAGCCAAAAGTAGTCATTACCAGGTTTTTTTTTCGAGTAAATGATATTTGTAAAATAAATGCAATGCGTATACACTTTGACTAAGGATGGTTCACAAATTTAGTAATAAATCTTGCAGCACTTTCTATTATCTTACATGAAAATAAGTGTTATAATAGAGAAATTTCATATTCGACGTACACTGTTACTGTTCATTTTGCGTTTTCGGTTCGACCCACGATAGCTCAATCGGTAACCACGAATTCTGTAAATCAAGGGGTCGTATGTTCGAACCCCGATTCGGCCATTCATTCCTTCCGATGCTTGTGTCACTGTGACTAGTGTTATTCGTCTTCCATCAATTGATGTAATGTTGGAGCCTAGGTCATTGCTTGTGCAGAATGTCTAGGTAGGGTAGATGTGCAGACAAGCCAGGTGAAGTGACCATCTTTATATACAGAACAGAATCGTTTATTTATATTTAAACAGAGTACAAAGTCATGGACAATCCTATATTAGCCGTCCCGCTAGAAAACCAACAGTGTGGAATCAGCGTAAAGTATCGACCCGGATCAACCTAAGTATGCCGCGCAGGCTAACCCAGGCGGACACTTTTCGCCTCCTGTGGATTTACTGTTTTTGGAATCATTACTCTATACTTCTAGCACCCTGAGACGGAAGACGGAAGAAGGATAAGTACATAACATCCAGAGTTCTAAAAAAATGTTAAAATGTGTATGTGAAATTTCAAAAAAACCTGGATTACTCACTAAATAAGCACTATGTGTATATTCAGACTCATGAATGTCACAGTGACTAAAATGCATATCTCTTTTTATAAAAAAACATTATAACAGTCTTCTGGCGACATTAATACCTTGCATCAACTTTCTATTGTAATCAATGTTAATAATTATTGCGATACCTTCCAGAGCCTCTAGTTTGAATAATACTCCTCTTTGATCAGAGTCAAAATAATTAATACATTTATTGTTGACTTTTATCAATGGATTATGAAATTGGCTTTAAATAGAATCATGAAACCTTACATCTAAAAATAGAATATAATTAATTACTATTTACAATGAAACCGAAAGTAGAGAATTCGACACCGCAATGATTGGGCTTAATTAAATGTGTTACTTTAAGAAAATTATTAATTATAAATCAGATTGAAAGTTTTGAGATAAACTAATTACTTAGTCCGCACAGTGCTACATTCTTCGTCGTTTAAAAGCATTCAGGTTGGCATTTTGAAATAAGTTCGGCTAGTGCAACGTTAAATGGTTTTAATCCAAACGAAACCCATTGTATTGTAATTAAGAAAAGCGTATAGGTTTATATAGCAACATGTACACAAGAAGTTTGGGAAGATCCGGAGGTCGTGGGTTATCAAATACAAACACCCCACGCCGTATTTGATCTTCTTTTTATCATGTATCCCCAACTAACGCATTCTTTCGTTATGTGTACCCTATCATGTATCCCCAACTAGTAATCTAACTGACATACTGTTAGTTTTAACAAAATTTACTTTCGTACAAACCGTATCCTCCCTTTTTAAATGTTGCCAAATTTACCAATAAAGGATTGAATTGATTGAATTAAAACAGAGTGTGAAGAGGAGCATGAGTACTTCTCAAAACTTTCCCCTAAACTTGTACTTTTAGTACTATACATGTATGTCTATCTTTATACTGAAGATAATACTTTTGATGTAATCGGGTTCTATGACGTTATTAACATCATTTCATTTTTATCTCGTCTACAGTTCACTATTTCATGATCCCTGGGTAAACAAACCAGTACTAGGCTCGAAAATGTGCCTTGCCTAATGGCACAACGCACTGGCCGTCGTGCCGCTACTGGTGATCGCACCCATTATCGAATTTTGTTTAAGCCAGCGTCTCTCTTCCTATTTCGTTAGATAAAGTTGGCATTTCATGTCTAGTTTAACATGCTCTACACTCTATGTTTACATTTAACATGTTCTACAAACCATGTTTAATTTTAACATGTTCTTCACGCTATGTTTAATTGTATCATGCTATACCCTCTTTGTTTGCTTTGAACATATTCTACACTCTATGTCTTTTAACATGTTCTACAAACCATGTTTACTTTTAACATGTTCTACACTCTACGTTTACTTTTAACATGTTTTACACCCAGTGTTTACTTTAAACATGTTCTGCACTCTGTGTTTACTTTTAACTTGTTTTACACCCAGTGTTTACTTTAAACATGTTCTACACCCAGTGTGTACTTTAAACATGTTCTGCACTCTGTGTTTACTTTTAATATTTCCTAAACAAAATGTTCTTTAAACATGTTCTACACTATGTGTTTACTTTTATCATGTTATGCACTATGTTTACTTTTGACAAGTTCTACACAACATGTTTACCTTTAACATGTTATTCACTCCATGTTTACTTTTAACATGTTCTGCACTCTATGTTGACTTTTGACAAGTTCTACACTCATTGTTTACTTTTAACATGTTATACACTCCATGTTTACTTTAAATATGTTCTGTACTCTATGGTCATAATGAGCATGTCCTCTACTTGCCGCAATTATTATCAACTTTATTTCTATTCAATGCGACCAGAGTCATTCGTGTGACACCAATGGGATAACCGTCATGTGGAAAAGCAGCCAGTTGCTTGAAAAGACTGCTTTTTGGGGGAATTGGTGTGTAAAAGTCATGAAACACATGGGTAGGTGAACTGACCGCGGTGCTATGACTAAACAAATTGATGAAAACAGCGTTTAACACAATACATTTATGAAATTATGAAAATGTTTATTACAACTTTCATAGGAAATGTAAACGTAAGAAAGAACAGATTAAGTTATATATTGTTAAAAAGCAATTTCATGTTTCAATAGCAGGAATCGAAAGTACACTGTTACTGTTCAGTTTGCGTTTTTGGTTCGAGCCGCGATAGCTTAGTCTATAACAATGAGTACCATAAATAAAGGAGTCGTATGTTCGAACCCTGATTCGGCAATTCCATCCTTCCGATGATTGTGTCATTGTTACTAGTGTTATTCGTCTTCCACCAATTGGTGTAATGTTGGAACCGAGTCAATTGCTTGGGCAGAATGCATTGTAGGGTAAATGCGCTGGAAAGCAAGATGAAGTGGCCATTTCTATATACAGAACGGGATCGTTTATTTTGACGTAAACAGTGTACATAGTCATGGACAATCATATATGAGCCGTCCAGCGAGAAACCCAATATTATGGCCTCTGCGTAATCTGTCGACCTAGATCAGCCTGCGCAGTCCGTGCAGACCTATCTGGGCCAACTCATTCCGTCTAACGGGGCTACGGGTATAGAGTAATGATTACTGAAACAGAAAATTCACAGGAGGCGAAAAGTGTATATCATCCGGGCAGACACTTTTGAACTCCTGTTGATTTTAAGTTGAAAGAATCATTACTCTACACCTCTTTCATCCGGATACGGTTTGTTTATTGTATCGATAAGTACATAACATCCAAAGTTCTGAAAACAAATGCTAAAATATGTATTTGAAATTTCTTAAAACCTTGATTAGTATCTAAATAAGCATTTTGTGTTTATTAAGACTTATGATTGTCACAATGAATCAATTGCATATCTCTTTTCTGATGTGTGGTAAAACAAAAATTATACAGTCTTTCGGCGACATTGAAACCTTGCATCAACTTTCTCTTGTAATCAATGGTATATAGTTCATCGGTGATTGCGATGCCTTCCAGAGCCTCTAGTTTGAAAAATACTACTCTTTAATAAGGGTCAATATAATACATTTATTGTTAACTTTTATCATTGGACTAGGATATAGGCTTTAAATAGAACCACGAAACCCTACATCTAAAAATAGAATATAACTATTTACTATTTACAATGAAACCGAAAGTAGAGAAATTGACACCGTAATGGCTGGGCTAACATTAAGGTTTATGATTGTGGTAATTTAAGAAAATTATTAATTTTAAATCAGATTGAAAGATTCGAGATAAACGAATTGCTTTGTCCACACATATATACATTTTTCGTTGTTTAAAAGCATTCTAGTTGACATTTTGAAAGAAGTTCGGCTTGTACAGCGTTAAATGGTTTTAAGCAAAACAAAACTCGTTCTATTGTTATGCAAAAAGCTTATAGGTTTATAACGTACCATGACCACAGTTAGATTGGGAAGATCCGGAGGCCGTGGGTTATCAAATAAAACCCCCACACCGTATTAGATCTTCCTTTTCCTTGTTTTAAAGACCATGTGGTATTTGAAGCAAACAAACACGTTTTGATCCCACAACATGCTCTCTACACTCTATGTTTTCTTTAAAAATGTTCTTTACCCTATGTTTACTCGCCCAGCAAAAAACAACACATGTTTATCATAAAACAACAATAACAAACCACAGAACTACAATCATTATTATTTATCCTTCTATGTTATAAAGTTCGGAAAGGCAATCGCCTTGAGATAACCACATATCGCCAGCAGTTCTAAAGGCAGCCACGCCTGTAACAGGTTACTTCAATTATTGCAGTTCTTTACTATATCTCAAAAGAACATATGTATGACACATAAATAGCATAGGAATATCATATCAATAGATTTAGGAATCTCCCTGTGAATGAACAGAGGAATACAGTTCTTCTAGCGATAAGTCAAACCAGAAAATCCAAATATTAATGCTTGTACTATGCAAACAAGGGAGATAATCAGTGATCGACATTTGCATTTTCATAACGCATTACTGTCCCTTACCTATTATTTTTCTCCCTTTTCCACTATAGTCAATATATAAAGATAACATTCTGAATTTCAAATTTTCAGCACCAAAAATGCCTTCTCCATTTGACATATTGTATAAAATTCTTTTGAAGTATAGAATGAACTATTCTATTCTGTTCTACGGAACAAATGTATATACGGCTATTGGGACACAATGTGTTGTAAAATTCAGCGATTTGTGGACAAAGATATGGGTGAGAACGATTTCGCGGAAATTAGCCACACTGATAGACCACAATGCGATCTAGGTCTGGGCGGTTTCGTTATATCTGGGAAAAATCTAGTTTCAGAGATTTTTAAGGTTAAAACCCGAAAAATCGACATTTTGACTACATATAGAATGCTTTTAATAGGGGCTCTTGAATCAAATATTTTCACGTGACCAAATACTTGGAAAGTGACGTCACGTCAGCACTTTAGCGGTATGACGTCATAACGTTATCGCTTTGGCGCCAAAACCAATAGTATGGTGTGTTTATCTTTTAGACTTGCGGAAATAATTTTGGTGTTGCCAAAAAACCTTGAGTGTCATCAATTGTTACGTTTTGAATCATGTAAGAATGGAAATTACATATTCATAACATATATATTTAGTATTGCGTGTGGCCAGTTGGTAGTTCGGTATAATTCTGCTCCTCTTCACTCATTCTATCCCGCGAAACCCTTAAGGTGTCGCCTATCTAGTAGGCAATGATATAAAATCTTGAAACAAAGACGAAAATTCTCCATCGAAAGAACATTACATTGGCCAAAAAGTAGCCGATTTCCATTCCGGGACTACTAGCACTCCCCGCGCATAGGGATCTTGTATCAATACATGATAGTATCTAGAATACATTCATTCGTGCCAATCATTATCCAGAATTCAATATGTTCCCTTAACTATTTTTCACAATAAATTCCTTCTGGCCTTACTCGTAATCGAAATATTCATGTCATTGTGTAAACCAATTAATATCATAAAGTCAACTGGACATAAATTACTCATCTTATATGCCGAGCACCGAGTGCCGTCGTTTTACCCTTATTTTTAGACACTCGTACTAGTTACCCAAACCATTACGTTCTGTTTCCCAGAGTGTCAGTCTTGTTGAAGCACGGGTCTGTTAAAGGGACAGTTTCGTCTTAAATGCGTGTTCTCTCCGCACCCGAAACAAGGTTCGAAGTTGCTAAAGAGCCCGTATGCCTGAAAAGAACGAAACCCCTGCTGATGTGCTGGTTGAGTCTGGTAACTGGTACAAGCCAATTTCCTTCATACCGCCATTTTAAGACTTCCGACTTAACAGAAAAACAGTCACCATTTAACTCCGCCTTTAAGAAGTTAGTGTCTTGCCTTGTCCTCCAATTTCGGATACTAAAGTCTGTATGTCGATGTGTATATTCTAGCTAGCACTGTCCTCATGTGAGCAGATGTTTAACAACCACCTGGAACTCAATGCAATCCCAGAAGAAAAGAAAAAAAAAAACACGTCTGAGTCGGTCAACACCCCAACGCTGAATGATATACTAGCACAACGTGCGCATACAATTATCATGCACTCATACAGTGCCACTTATCGGAGCTAGACTTAACAAGGGAAATAATTTTTTGTCTATTTCGATACTCTCAAACGATGAAAAAAAACCATATATAGTGTATTGGTCAGTGCATCCAAAGCTATTAGTACTACAAAGCTTAACGGACAATTAGTTTTTATGTTGGTTTTGGTTTTTGGTGAAAAGTCAGTCAAAAAAAAATGTGTTCATTTGTGGGATACATCAATTCAGATTGTAAATATGTTAACGCTGTTTTAAACAATTGGATATTATCTACATCTTTATCTTGCCTGTTACCTGGAATAGATAACAACAGAACAACGTGCTCTAGTATATTATATTGGATATACTGAATATACACATTTTTACCATTGGAGTCCAATATAGCATGCATTCACATTACAATTGAAAGTCCATAGAGATTATGTTTGTCGTATAGTATCACAAATGTTTCAAAATATGCACATTTACCATTACAAATATAGATACTTATTTAAATATCTATATGTTTATTGGTCGAAGCCACACAACAAATGACCGTCGAAACCGTTGAAGATTATTGTATATTTTAATCAGATTACATGCATTCAGAATGTTATTATGGTCATAATGGTTTTCCTGTTGAACAACGTATCGTTGTGGCGACGTTGAGCTCTAAACGTAACAATTAGATACTTGATTGACACATTTAGATATCATGCCGTTTTCAACCATTTTTTATATCAATGCGGCCATTTCAACTTAACATGTCTTCCTTCGCATTCCCATACCAGTTATCCAAATAACATTCTTTCCACGCAACAGGCTTCTGTAAGCCCATTGGTTAAAGTCGAATGACGCTTTTGTCTACGTCGTAAAGAATGTTGGCCGAACTGAAGATCGAACTCACACATCCTGTTCAAGAATAAACGTAAGAAAGGGTTTCACCAAACCGGAAGTATGTCTGAACGACAAAAATGCTAATTGGGATTGATTAACCCTTTCCCGCATACAACAAGTCTGCTGCAGACGGATTTGAAACCATTTTGCCAAAAACCTGAAAAATCCTCATAAATGACAGTACATTTAATAAAAATAGTATAAAACATTATGACAAAAGTAGAAATTGTTCATGATAAGCAAAATCGCGGGATCGATAGCCATCTTCGTTACAGACTAAGAAATGGCGACTTGACTGGTAAACCTCTTGATAACACTGTGTGTCTGCACTGGCTGATCTGCATCGGTATGGTCCGAAAAGTCAGGTTGAGTATAGAGAATTTGTTTAGGTTACACAACAAAAGCTACATCATAAGTTGTAAACAATAAACATTTGACGTCGAGCGTCGATCTAAAGCAAAGAAAGAAAAGAAAACCGATAAAACTAAACGTTTCGTAAAACTATCTTTTAAATGAATGGTTCACTAATATTTTCTATACAGCACTTCTCCGTGGTATTGTTAACCCCCCCTACAACAAATCTTCAGCAGACGACTCTGAACACCTTTTGTGAAATACGGGAACTCTTTATAAATATAAGAACACTTAATGAATAAATTAAAAAAGGTTGTTAGAAAAGAAGAAATTGCTCATCATGTGCAATTTCTCCATAAGTCACAATGTGTTTAAAAGTCATTTGCTGCAGTAGCATTGGAAAGCGTCTACATATGGAAAAGGCTAAACGTAGAACGGTTCTATGAATTGTGTTTAATCACTCATATTATCTTCAGAAGGATGAATATTCCATTGACGTTCAATGATCATCGCATTCCTTCGACTGGAGTTCTCATGAGCGTCGATCTAAAGAAAAGAAAGAAAAGAAAACCGATAAAACTAAACGTTTCGTAAAACTATCTTTTAAATGAATGGTTCACTAATATTTTCTATACAGCACTTCTCCGTGGTATTGTTAACCCTCTTCTTCAGGGTTACGAAGTAAGCATTACGACGGTATAGCTGGTAGTAGTATAGGGGCCGGTTTGCCTACAAACAGAGATGACGTAATCGGCGGCCATTTTGTTGACCTAGTTACTATTTATAGTATCTCATTTGCATATAAGGGATTGACACGAGTGAGGACGCCATTTTGTAGTTATACAAGGACTGCACATGTCCATTTTAGTTCTATATTTAGAATGACATCATGGGTCTATATTTAGAAAGCTTTAACAATGGAGCAAGTGTTTCGGTAGCACCCTTCGGGCGAGACCACCAACGATTTGTCTCTAGCCTTCTACCAATAGATTCTAGCGGGTATGTTGTTGGAACCCTCGAAAATAATGGCGGGGAAATTCGACCTAACCTTTGCTACATTGTTTCGGGAAACCTGACACGAGACATCCATACGACACGATATATCCCTTTAATAGTTCGTATAGTCGAGCCGAAGCACGCAGTCAAACATGTAGGGTAAAGCAATAAATTTAACGTCTTACCTCTAGAGCGTCCACAGTTCAAATGACAGAGATCCCGCTCTATTTTTAGACTCGGTATTTCACCATATTTTTATAAATAGATTATGTGTCATGTTCTATAAATAGATTATATGTCATTTACTATAAATAGATATTTCTAATAGTTCTATATTTAGAATGACATCATGGGTCTATATTTAGAAAGTGTTGGAGCTGGCGGAGAAATTCGACCTACCCTTTGCTACATTGTTTCGGGAAACTGAAACATCCATACGACACGATATATCCCTTTAGTATAGTCGGCACATAGTCAAACATGTATGGCAATAAATGTAACGTCTTACCTCTAGAGCGTCCAGAGTTCAAATGACAGAGGTCCCGATCTATTTTTAGTTTCGATATTTCACAACCACTATCGAATATTTCATCAGACCAGGTGTACCAACAATAGAGCATTGAAATGACAAAGTTAATCTCATTTAAAGGCGCCATACTGTCTGCGTCTGAACATCTGCAACGAACGTGTTAACACTTGTCTGAGAATAACACTTTACAGTGCGGTTTCAAAACCTGAATATTGACAGAGTTTCGAACTCATAACCCTCATCGTATTGCTCTCAGGTGTGTTAGCATTGACCCATTATCAGAGTCATCAGATTGTGTTCATTTGGTGACGGAAGTACGGACAAAGACCTTTTGAAATGCTAAACACGATATATCCCTTTTGTATGTCATATAGTCGAGTCGAAGCACGCAGTCAAACATGTATGGTAAAGCAATAAATTTAACGTCTTACCTCTAGAACGTCCAGATCTCAAATGACCGATGCGCATGTCCCAATTTATTTTTAGATTCGATATTTCACCATCGCTATCGGATATTTCATCAGAAACTCAACAGGTGTGAGAACAATATAGCATTGAAATGCCAAAGAAAACGTGGACAATGGATGAATAGACTGCTTTAAACCAAACGGCGCCACAGTGTCTGAAGAACACCTGCACGTTAACACTTGCCTGAGAATAACCCTTTACACTGCTACTGCTGTTCAAAAGTTTATCCTTCATGATGAAAGTTATTATTATGTTTGAATTTGCACTTGAAAAGTGTCAGTGAAGTTATACACGACTTTACCAAATTGATCATATTTCAAATATAGCGGGAAAAGGAGCCCATTAAAAGCGTCAAATCAGTTTTTACTAATTCATTTCACTATTTACGCTTTAACTTTTTCTCTTTATGCTACCAAATGATAGAGGTCACCAAAAGCTTTCATTTAAACCCGGGGTTGTAGAGAAAATATTCAGCCGTTTTCGAGTTATGTAATATGAGAGATTTTTAAACCCCCAAAATGAATCCTCAAGTTTGATATACCATTGGAAAGATCTCGTTGCACCCTTTTCATATATGAAAAAATTATGGTCCTACGAATATTAGTTCTCTAGTTATCGTCGTTTTAAATATGTGTTTGTTTCAAAGTGCGTCAAAAGGCTTCTTAATGCGTAAATGCCGATAACTCCTTTATTTCTTGTCCGAATGTAGTCGTGTTTGGATTCGTTGAAAAGGGTTTCGTAAACTCTATCGATTGAGGAGGTCAAACCGGAAGTTTGGTCTGTCTGTAAACCGGAAGTGTCGTCATTATATTTTACAATGGTCATATCTTCCTTAGTTCTGAACCGATGTTTACAATTTGTATATCATTCGAAAGCTCTCATTGAGATATGAGTATATTCGAAGTTGAAAGATATCCGATCAATGTTTTCATGACATTGTACTTTAAATAAGCAGCGCAAGGGGTAAATGAAAAAACAAAGACATGAATACAATTTCTACAATTTTATTATATAATCAAGTATTGTAGTTCGCATAATCAAAATAACTAACACTATTTATTGAACACAGTATTCACAAATCACGATTCATTAAGGGATAAAAATGATTGTCAATTCGTCTCATATTCCATCCATGACGTCTATGAATAACTGTCAACCGTTCCGTTATGTTGTAAACGTGGTTAATTTAGGGCTCCCCCCGGCATTTTCTTTCCGATAATTTAGTCACGTAGTCCCGGTGGTCCGTGTATTCGATACCCCTTTTTCGCATTGTCAATCATGGTATGTTGTCTTTTACTGGATACCTCTGATTTGGCTAGTTCAACAGCTTGAGCCACGGGTGTCACAAAGTTAATGGTGGGTTCTTTCATCGTCCCACCCATCTGAATTTTTTCCACGACGTATTGTCCTTTATGATTAGGTTTCAACTTCCCTTCGGCCATCCGTTGAAAATGTCGTGTCCACATTTCTACTCTATCCATCGTTGACGTAAGTGAAGTACACAGCGAGTGATAGTTTTATCTTTGGCTATTAGCTGTAACTTTCTTCCCCTTATAGCATGTCTTCACCATCACTGTCGTCGCTACCACCATAGCTAACGTCGTCGTTCTCAGACTTCACTATACCTTCTATTAAATAACTGTGTTTCTTAATGGCCGACTGTATGGCCTGTTCTACTATCATTCCCTCGGACACGAGTTCGTGTACATCTTCCATGACACGTTGGTGAATGACTCCGTGTTCTAATTGGAATGTGTGGAGAAGCAGTTGGCTATACATACGTAAGACATGTGTTGTATCTTCCGCTACTATTTTTGAGTCTGCCTTTTTCTTGGCCTCGTCATTGGACATTCCATCTCGCTCATACTTTTCCACTTTTTTTCGCCAAGATTTTTCATTATTGTTCGAAGCTTTACGGTACATGACTTCAAACACTTTGTGTTCTTCGCTGTCTTTATCTTTTACATCTTCTTCGCTCTGGTCATAGGATATCCACCGTTTTAATGGAGGCGTTTCCGAGTGATCCTCCGTGGCAGAACGCTTATTACACCATCGTTTGACATGATTTTGTAAAGAATGAACGTCACCAAACACGATACCACAATCGTCGCAAACGGGCATGTCTAGACTGTTATCAGACTCGAGGCTGGAATCACTCTTTATGTACTCCACAGGGGTGTCCCTTATAGTTTTCTTAACTGAATATCCTCGCTGATCATACGCTGGAGTATCACTTATATACTTGTGTTCAGCTACTGATACATTCTGTTCAAAAATGTTTGGTCTAAGTCGCATGTATTCGGGTGTAGAGGCTTGAAGATCAATAACGAGATGTCCATATGGCTTTTCTGTGGCGTTTCGATATACATTCATGAAACTGTGACTACTGGTAGGGTAGATCCGTCGTGCCAGTACAGAAATTTGATGTCTATCAACTGGGTTGTTAAACACAATTAAATATTTTGTATTAAGGCTGATATCTCGGCACGCTTTTCCTTGAGGAAAAACGTTCTGTGTCAGGAAAATGACCGTCAAGTTTCTATGATGAGATCCTTTAGTAAAAAGATTAGCCACTCTTTCATTCTTCTTCGCCTCTCCCATCAAATCATCTAATATGATGCAGTTCCGCACGTTTACGTCTAGATACATATCTTGTTCAAGACAGTCTGGAATACCCCTCACAAATTCAACGTTAGACAATTCTGTCTTGATTTCGTCGTATAATGGTTGATTTTGACTATAACACCAGATGATCCTCTGAGGTGGTGGTTTGATTGTATCTTGGCACAATATCATCTTAGTCAATACCGATTTACCACTTCCACTCGGTCCAGACAAAACGAGTGTACACGGATGTTTAAACTTAAATACGGGCGCTCCGGGCGCTCCCAAATGCGCTCCGGGAGCTCCCAAATGCGCTCCGGGCGCTCCCAAATGCGCTCCGGGCGCTCCCAAATGCGCTCCGGGAGCTCCCAAATGCGCTCCGGGCGCTCCCAAATGCGCTCCGGGAGCTCCCAAATGCGCTCCGGGCGCTCCCAAATGCGCTCCGGGCGCTCCCTCATATTGTTGAGCTCCCGGAGCGCATTTGGGAGCGCCCTGTAAGTTTATAAAGGGGAGATATCCACAATAAACTGCAACACACGACTTTGAAAAGATGAGTACAATTTTCTGTACAACGTGTGATCGGTCGTTCTGTAGTAGATACAATCTAATGAGACATGAGAGAAACAAACACTTTGAAGAACCATCTTCACATACAGACCAAAGATACTGGAATATATCACCAGGAGTACAACAATATGAGGGAGCGCCCGGAGCGCATTTGGGAGCGCCCGGAGCGCATTTGGGAGCTCCCGGAGCGCATTTGGGAGCGCCCGGAGCGCATTTGGGAGCTCCCGGAGCGCATTTGGGAGCGCCCGGAGCGCATTTGGGAGCGCCCGGAGCGCATTTGGGAGCTCCCGAAGCGCATTTGGGAGCGCCCGGAGCGCCCGTATTTAAGTTTAAACATCCGTGTACACTCGTTTTGTCTGGACCGAGTGGAAGTGGTAAATCGGTATTGACTAAGATGATATTGTGCCAAGATACAATCAAACCACCACCTCAGAGGATCATCTGGTGTTATAGTCAAAATCAACCATTATACGACGAAATCAAGACAGAATTGTCTAACGTTGAATTTGTGAGGGGTATTCCAGACTGTCTTGAACAAGATATGTATCTAGACGTAAACGTGCGGAACTGCATCATATTAGATGATTTGATGGGAGAAGCGAAGAAGGATGAAAGAGTGGCTAATCTTTTTACTAAAGGATCTCATCATAGAAACTTGACGGTCATTTTCCTGACACAGAACGTTTTTCCTCAAGGAAAAGCGTGCCGAGATATCAGCCTTAATACAAAATATTTAATTGTGTTTAACAACCCAGTTGATAGACATCAAATTTCTGTACTGGCACGACGGATCTACCCTACCAGTAGTCACAGTTTCATGAATGTATATCGAAACGCCACAGAAAAGCCATATGGACATCTCGTTATTGATCTTCAAGCCTCTACACCCGAATACATGCGACTTAGACCAAACATTTTTGAACAGAATGTATCAGTAGCTGAACACAAGTATATAAGTGATACTCCAGCGTATGATCAGCGAGGATATTCAGTTAAGAAAACTATAAGGGACACCCCTGTGGAGTACATAAAGAGTGATTCCAGCCTCGAGTCTGATAACAGTCTAGACATGCCCGTTTGCGACGATTGTGGTATCGTGTTTGGTGACGTTCATTCTTTACAAAATCATGTCAAACGATGGTGTAATAAGCGTTCTGCCACGGAGGATCACTCGGAAACGCCTCCATTAAAACGGTGGATATCCTATGACCAGAGCGAAGAAGATGTAAAAGATAAAGACAGCGAAGAACACAAAGTGTTTGAAGTCATGTACCGTAAAGCTTCGAACAATAATGAAAAATCTTGGCGAAAAAAAGTGGAAAAGTATGAGCGAGATGGAATGTCCAATGACGAGGCCAAGAAAAAGGCAGACTCAAAAATAGTAGCGGAAGATACAACACATGTCTTACGTATGTATAGCCAACTGCTTCTCCACACATTCCAATTAGAACACGGAGTCATTCACCAACGTGTCATGGAAGATGTACACGAACTCGTGTCCGAGGGAATGATACTAGAACAGGCCATACAGTCGGCCATTAAGAAACACAGTTATTTAATAGAAGGTATAGTGAAGTCTGAGAACGACGACGTTAGCTATGGTGGTAGCGACGACAGTGATGGTGAAGACATGCTATAAGGGGAAGAAAGTTACAGCTAATAGCCAAAGATAAAACTATCACTCGCTGTGTACTTCACTTACGTCAACGATGGATAGAGTAGAAATGTGGACACGACATTTTCAACGGATGGCCGAAGGGAAGTTGAAACCTAATCATAAAGGACAATACGTCGTGGAAAAAATTCAGATGGGTGGGACGATGAAAGAACCCACCATTAACTTTGTGACACCCGTGGCTCAAGCTGTTGAACTAGCCAAATCAGAGGTATCCAGTAAAAGACAACATACCATGATTGACAATGCGAAAAAGGGGTATCGAATACACGGACCACCGGGACTACGTGACTAAATTATCGGAAAGAAAATGCCGGGGGGAGCCCTAAATTAACCACGTTTACAACATAACGGAACGGTTGACAGTTATTCATAGACGTCATGGATGGAATATGAGACGAATTGACAATCATTTTTATCCCTTAATGAATCGTGATTTGTGAATACTGTGTTCAATAAATAGTGTTAGTTATTTTGATTATGCGAACTACAATACTTGATTATATAATAAAATTGTAGAAATTGTATTCATGTCTTTGTTTTTTCATTTACCCCTTGCGCTGCTTATTTAAAGTACAATGTCATGAAAACATTGATCGGATATCTTTCAACTTCGAATATACTCATATCTCAATGAGAGCTTTCGAATGATATACAAATTGTAAACATCGGTTCAGAACTAAGGAAGATATGACCATTGTAAATTATAATGACGACACTTCCGGTTTACAGACAGACCAAACTTCCGGTTTGACCTCCTCAATCGATAGAGTTTACGAAACCCTTTTCAACGAATCCAAACACGACTACATTCGGACAAGAAATAAAGGAGTTATCGGCATTTACGCATTAAGAAGCCTTTTGACGCACTTTGAAACAAACACATATTTAAAACGACGATAACTAGAGAACTAATATTCGTAGGACCATAATTTTTTCATATATGAAAAGGGTGCAACGAGATCTTTCCAATGGTATATCAAACTTGAGGATTCATTTTGGGGGTTTAAAAATCTCTCATATTACATAACTCGAAAACGGCTGAATATTTTCTCTACAACCCCGGGTTTAAATGAAAGCTTTTGGTGACCTCTATCATTTGGTAGCATAAAGAGAAAAAGTTAAAGCGTAAATAGTGAAATGAATTAGTAAAAACTGATTTGACGCTTTTAATGGGCTCCTTTTCCCGCTATATTTGAAATATGATCAATTTGGTAAAGTCGTGTATAACTTCACTGACACTTTTCAAGTGCAAATTCAAACATAATAATAACTTTCATCATGAAGGATAAACTTTTGAACAGCAGTAGCAGTGTAAAGGGTTATTCTCAGGCAAGTGTTAACGTGCAGGTGTTCTTCAGACACTGTGGCGCCGTTTGGTTTAAAGCAGTCTATTCATCCATTGTCCACGTTTTCTTTGGCATTTCAATGCTATATTGTTCTCACACCTGTTGAGTTTCTGATGAAATATCCGATAGCGATGGTGAAATATCGAATCTAAAAATAAATTGGGACATGCGCATCGGTCATTTGAGATCTGGACGTTCTAGAGGTAAGACGTTAGATTTATTGCTTTACCATACATGTTTGACTGCGTGCTTCGACTCGACTATATGACATACAAAAGGGATATATCGTGTTTAGCATTTCAAAAGGTCTTTGTCCGTACTTCCGTCACCAAATGAACACAATCTGATGACTCTGATAATGGGTCAATGCTAACACACCTGAGAGCAATACGATGAGGGTTATGAGTTCGAAACTCTGTCAATATTCAGGTTTTGAAACCGCACTGTAAAGTGTTATTCTCAGACAAGTGTTAACACGTTCGTTGCAGATGTTCAGACGCAGACAGTATGGCGCCTTTAAATGAGATTAACTTTGTCATTTCAATGCTCTATTGTTGGTACACCTGGTCTGATGAAATATTCGATAGTGGTTGTGAAATATCGAAACTAAAAATAGATCGGGACCTCTGTCATTTGAACTCTGGACGCTCTAGAGGTAAGACGTTACATTTATTGCCATACATGTTTGACTATGTGCCGACTATACTAAAGGGATATATCGTGTCGTATGGATGTTTCAGTTTCCCGAAACAATGTAGCAAAGGGTAGGTCGAATTTCTCCGCCAGCTCCAACACTTTCTAAATATAGACCCATGATGTCATTCTAAATATAGAACTATTAGAAATATCTATTTATAGTAAATGACATATAATCTATTTATAGAACATGACACATAATCTATTTATAAAAATATGGTGAAATACCGAGTCTAAAAATAGAGCGGGATCTCTGTCATTTGAACTGTGGACGCTCTAGAGGTAAGACGTTAAATTTATTGCTTTACCCTACATGTTTGACTGCGTGCTTCGGCTCGACTATACGACATATTAAAGGGATATATCGTGTCGTATGGATGTCTCGTGTCAGGTTTCCCGAAACAATGTAGCAAAGGTTAGGTCGAATTTCCCCGCCATTATTTTCGAGGGTTCCAACAACATACCCGCTAGAATCTATTGGTAGAAGGCTAGAGACAAATCGTTGGTGGTCTCGCCCGAAGGGTGCTACCGAAACACTTGCTCCATTGTTAAAGCTTTCTAAATATAGACCCATGATGTCATTCTAAATATAGAACTAAAATGGACATGCGCAGTCCTTGTATAACTACAAAATGGCGTCCTCACTCGTGTCAATCCCTTATATGCAAATGAGATACTATAAATAGTAACTAGGTCAACAAAATGGCCGCCGATTACGTCATCTCTGTTTGTAGGCAAACCGGCCCCTATACTACTGCTGGTGTTATGCTAAAACGACCAGTAGCACTTGTAATCTTCCCAAGAAATGCAGTGATATAACTGAGAACATATTGAAAGCGGCGTAAAACACCAAATATTCATTACATATCGATTCTCGGTTAAGGGCTAGGTTATCCCGTATTGATTTGGTAAAATGTCCTAAACAAACCGTATGGACTGCATTCAGCCGGAACGAATATTGAATTCAAGTATCAGTAACTACGTCACAGAACATTCGACTGATGCCCTAATAGATGTCATGTTATCATTTCCAATAATTATATTTTTGAAAAAAATCGAGTGAGGCTCATTCTCTAAGCGTTCTTCTTTCGGTCTATGTTTTTTATTATGCCAAATTGTATGCATCAACGGGAACCAACGGTAGGTGATTGCACTTCTGTTTATACTGGTGATTGCGTGGAATGACGTGCAAACAAAAAATGATCATCTACTCGTGAAAGCAATCAGCACTATAAGGGTGTGGATTCCGTGTATCAGTTACACACAAACCGATGGACTGTTTTACCCTTGTATGATGCTATTACAATATAAGTATGTAGAGGCAAATCATATATGTTCTGTTATCCAGCGTCCGATAATTTTTTCCCAAATTTGACACAACATATTCAATATTTAATAATTCAATGAATTCAAAGCTACGCTCTTTTCTCACATGATAGGAGAATAGCCGTCCGTTTAACAAACTAATATACAGTAGGGATGTTATACAGTTGGAAGTACATATTCGATTAAAGTATGGGAGCATTGCAGCGAGTATAGAGAAAATAAAGCAAGAGGTGTCTGTTCCAGAGTAAAGTTTACAAACATACTGAAACTTACATGGCTGTCTGTGCATTGCGCCACCAACGCCTCGGAGTCTGAAATGTCGAAACAAAATATCAGCAATACATCCGCAAAGTGGCATAATAGCCAAACAAACATAGGTGATAGTTCCAATAAAGACTTTAATACAAAATAGGCCTGTCAGTCACAAGTCCTGTAGTGAGCCTAGAAGGCAGGTCCTTTTACTTAATATACCAGCATAAGAGCCGTCCCCCGAGGAAAACCGACATTATGGCCTCTGCGTAATGCATCATCCCAGATCAGCCTGCGCAGTCCGGGCCGACACATGCCGTCGCGGGGATTGAGGTATAGAGTAATGATTCCTGAAACTGAAAATCCACAGGAGGCAAACATTGTCTATCCGGGTATGCTTGCGCGGCATGCTTAGGCTGATCCGGATCGATACTTTACGCAG
The DNA here is from genome assembly GCA_031761405.1 of Serripes groenlandicus. NCBI lineage: Eukaryota > Metazoa > Mollusca > Bivalvia > Cardiida > Cardiidae > Serripes > Serripes groenlandicus. Next base: position 40,247,356 of record JASEVX010000014.1, read on the forward strand.
AGTCCAAAATGTTGATTTTCTCGAGTGACGGCTCATTATATAGCCTGTCATCATTTACGTACTATGTAAAGTTAAAGGGCATCTGTTAACGTAATCAGGTACATGTATATTGATAATAATCCTATCAATATTCTTTTAAATAGCTTTCAAACGCACATTGATATATATATATATATTTCCATCTCGCTCTCTCCCTCTTCTCTTTCTCTCTCTCTTGCTCTCTCTCTCTCTCTCTCTCTCTCTCTCTCTCTCTCTCTCTCTCTCTCTCTCTCTCTCTCTCTCTCTCTCTCTCTCTCTCTCTCTCCTCTCTCTCTCTCTTCTCTCTTTCTCTCTCTCTCTCTCTATATCTCTCTCTTTGTGTCTCTGTCTCTGGATCTGGCTATCTTTATCTCTCCTTCTCTCTATCGTTTTCTCTTCTTCTCTCTATCTTTCTCTCTCTCTCTTCCTCTTTATCTCTATATTTCTCTTTTTCACGCGACATTATACGTACACGCTAGTATTATCTTCATATGTCTCAATTTAACACTAAGAAAGAATAAACGATTGAACTTGAACTTGAATAAGTCCCGTACCTTTTAGTTCTAATGCATCAGATCGTCCGATTTTTACACGACATTGGAATTGTCTCTCCATTTCTTTACGTATGACAACATGTGTGAGCAGTTGAGGCGTCTTTGACTCTTTTTTCAAGATGGTTCAGACCCTGTAAGATTATATCCAGAGGCATCTGTGCTATTTTTCATGGAAGCAGCGTCATGAACATAACCACGTAAATCCATCTCGTATTGTGTGGTCTGTTTTATACATTCATTTATGACGTCCTGGTATTGTTTCAATGTCTCTGCCATGTTTGTCTGTGATATCTCGATGTACAGAAATCAATATATATATGGCACTGTAATAAGGAACGACACAATAGGATTTTGCGCCACGACAATCAATAACTTAGTAAACAGACTCAAACTAAGTATGGGCTTAAAATAATAAAGGATACATATCAGACTAATATATGTCTGTCCACCTGATATGAAGATGTATCTACATATCATCATTCGGAATGTTATGCTATTCGCGATGACGTAATAAAGCTAGTTGCTGTTCCCTAACATATTCTTATTGTGTACCTTTTTCATTTGATATACTAATTATTATTTATTTGATATATTGTATAGTTGTATATGTATTTTCTTTTGTCTAAGCCATATTTTTCCACTTTGTAAATGGCCAAAGACAAATTTTGTCGATTGAGACTTTTCTGCCAATAAAGGATTGAATTGAATTGA